>CM055660.1:20604582-20992082 GCA_029378335.1 Agrilus mali | reverse complement strand
TTGTATGTATATAAATTGCTAACCAATTTAGTTCGATTTATCAAAAATTTTTATTTATCGACCCAACCCCTACGTTTTCGATCGAATTATTATTTTTTAATTAAATTTAGTTATAGGCACTTTAAAAATTTTTTTTTCAAATTTAATTGATTCGTTTAGATTTTTATTAAATCTATATTTTTTCTATTGTTTCAGGTAAGACTTCTGCATTCTTCTTTATTACATCAGAAAAAGGTACTCCCCTAGAAGTAAGTAGGGCTATACCATAAAGGTTTATTAATTTCAAATACATTCGAAGTTCGATAATTCGAATCGCCATGTGACTCGAAAAAACTTGGATGTATCGAGATTTGGAACATTTGTATATACTTATTTTTGTGTTACAGATAGATGTAGGTAAAAATTGTGCACTTTTATAAATTTAATTTTTGGTCAAAAGACAGTTTTTTAAAATTTCGTTTTGATGATAAATAATCATAGAAACTGAAAACCCTCATTGCTTAATTAAAAAGAGACGTTAAAATCATACATTATTAGAAAAAAACCCCAGAAATATCGACTTGTCAAAGTTGACGCCAATTAAATTTCCAAAATATTTTTTATTATAAATAGAAGTTCGAGAGTTTGAGTTATCAAGTAAAAATTATACGTATTTCTCTAGTTGATGTAATTACCAACCAATTTAGTTTGATTTGTCAGAAATTCAATTTTATGAAGTTCAAGTTATCGAAGTTTGACTGTAAACCCTTTCAAAGTATGTACCAGATCTTATTTCTTCTTGTAAGAATCAGTACTTTTGATAACCAAATTTGAATATTTTCGTTTAAAAATTTTCTTAAATAGCTTGTCATTATTTTCTGTATAATAGATATCGATTTTAAATTTGGGATTTAATTTACTTTTCTGCATTAATTAGATCATTAAGTTTAATATTATTTTATAATATAAAAATCCAAAGCCATACTGGGATCTTGGAATCTGAGAAGCTGGTTATAAAGGACTATGGTAATTTATTTATTTTTTTTAAATTTTTTTCAGTTCCAATTTTCTGTTATTAACTGAGTCCGTTTTAACTGTACTTAACAATAATTAATTTTCTATGCATAATAAATGCAACGTGTGTCATTATTCCCCGAACGGTTAATTTTAACAGCGTGTCATGAAATAAAAGATTCGTAGGTAAATGACAAAGTAGGTGGAATGTGCCTGAGCAAACAGATAGACAGGATGGACTATCCTTTCTTATATGTATAATACGTACCCACATGCACATGCAGGCATATATTAGGTACATAATGATTACACTAATGCAACTCTAATCTTCCATAGATAATTAACAATTAGGAACATATACAAAAACAACTAACATGTATAACATGTATAATGTATGTACAGGGTGGGCGAATAGTGCGAATAGTTGGGTCAAAGCTTGTGTATTTATTATTGGTTTTACGAAAATATAATTCAACTAAATGTTTCACCAAATGAATTCGTTATTTAATATTCTAAAACTATTTTTTGCTATACAGGGTGTACCGTATTGCCTGGGCACTACCTAATTTAACATCTTATGGCATATAGTTGAATTCGTCGTTGAAAATAAAGGTCAGTTTTATGGCTACACATTGTGTCAAAGTTGTAACATTTCGGTGTTATTTAGCATTTAACATTTTTGAAAAAAGTTAAGGCTAAAAAAATCATATTTCCGAAGTAAAATATGAAGTCCCAATAAGTATTTTGATGTGAAACATCTATAGGCGCGGGTAAACCGGATTGTTGGCGTGGCGACGCTTACATTTAATATGTCTACAATAATTATTTCGCCAATTAATGGCTTCTTCAGGTGAAAGAATGCGTAAACTTAAGCTAAATACAATTGTCTTATATAGTAACTTAAGAAAAGTAGGAAGGGGAAACTTGAAATAAAATTTTTAATAACACATAAACATTGGACTTACACTAACTTAACAAACTTTTATCAAACGATATTTTAAAGGGGTGAATTATTTACCTCTAGTTGATCATTGAAAATTAGGCCTATCTTATGTGTTTTGCTTATCTCTAGGCATTCTAGTAAATTAAGCTTCTTACTTTTATTTAAAATCCTTGTAGAAAGTATGATTATTGTTTGTTAAATGTTCTGCATAAGTAGAGTTATTTTTATTGTTTTCGAAACATTTTTTATGTTCTATTATTCTCTCCTCAAACGATCTCCCCGTTTGACCAATATAAGATTTATAGCAATTGGCGAAATAATTATTGTGGACATTAAATAAATTTTGTAACTATTGTGATCGTGTTTTTATTATTGATGTTAAACATCTATAGCTGCGGGTAAACTGGATTGTTGGCGTGGCGATTGCATGCAGTGGCGACGCTCGCCATTCGCAAGCGCCTGTGCGATTCTCTTCCCACTCGGTTCGACGGTGTCGTTTACTACATTATAGTAAACTAGAAGATGTAAGTGAATTAATTACGATTGTTGTGTACATTTCACCTAATAAAAAAATGAATGATATTTCATTATTTCCGTACAGTCACAGAGGTTCAATAATTTTTAAAACCAATAAAGATAAACTACCATTGATTTTAGCTAGGGATTTCAATGTAAATTTTGCTAAACATGAATCAATGCCATTAATTACGTTTCTCCAAAAAGAATTTCAATTTCAAATTAACAACAATCTAAGAGAATCTACTACCAGATATGCAACAACAACAACAATAGATGCTGTATTTATTAGATGTCTTGATAATGTTATGTCCAATACTTTTGTAACATACTTCAGTTATCCTCGACCAATTATCAAAGTACTGCTGTTAGAGGCAACATCGAATATATGTAACTATTACTGAAGTCACTGATTAAAAGAATTGAGTTGTCGTAACTTGAAATAAATTTTTGAATTTTTAATTTTTGTATTTAATAAAAATAAATGTTTATTAAATAAATAGTCATCATATTTTGTGGAAAAAATGCATAATATTTGATTTTTTCATTATGCCATATTTAGTTCCTGTCGTAATATTATCTTTCATGCATATTACTTGTGCAAACTCGATGTTTCACATCTGCCAGGCGTCCCGTGACGGCCCACATTTTTGTTTTTAATTATATTTAGTTTAGTGCAAAGTTCAATAGTTTTTGATTTATTTTCTTTTTTAAGATTTTCGAAAATAATATCGTTTTACGAAAAAAACTTTTTTAAGAGCTTTGTACCTTTTTAGAAGAAGTATTAATTAGAAAAGTTTTTGAAATTATTTGAATGTCACTCACTTTTTTTTTGTGTTATAAACCTTCAAATATTGAAACCAAAAATTTAAAAGATAAATATCATGTAAAAATTTGAGTTTATTTTATTACTTAGTACTGTGTAAGCTCTTGTTTTGATTTGTATCGATATCGATAATTGAACTCATGTGGATAACAAAACTGTAGGTAAAAATAAATGTCACTATCATTACACGTGGTATTTTATTAGGCTTAAAGCGATATTATTTTCGAAAACTAAATATAGTTAAAAATACTTGTTGGGACCTCAGCTTTCACCTCCTAAATTTCCTACATACCTCCGCCTGACACCCTGCATATAGGAATTTTTATTTCATATCTGAATTATTTGATCGAACAGTTTTGCATGTTCTGGATTTAGACGTTTCATAAAAAAATGTTGTCTTCTTTTTACCACAAATCCGATAAATAGATAGATAGATATATACCTACATATCTAAAGAATAATTTTGTGGTTCTTTCCACGACCCTGCAGCAACATAACAAGGGCACTTAATTTGAATTTCATAATAAGTTACCTCAGTGCTCAGTCTGTAAGTATTGTTTGCTTATTCCTCTTCATTGACTTTGCTCCTCGTCTAGACTTTATTATAAAAGCAGATAAACGACCGTCCGCAGGCAGGGCCATCAAACTCAAACCCGACGACAGATAATAATTTACATGTTTCTGCAAAGCTTTTTTTATTTAGTTGGTCCCTTCTTCCCTGCCGCGTTGCCGCCCGTTTGAAAAGAATCCTTCGTACAGTAGTAAAAAGTGAAACAGACGTTTGGATAATGAAGCAGAACTTTCAGAAAGAATTAGAACTACTTCCTATGCGAATCTAGTGTTGTATTGTATTCTGTATTCTATTGTCAAGTTAAAAAAAATGCAAGTTACCGTTTATGTACGAACGAATAAGAATAAAGGGATGTTTCAACATGTATATACAGTGGATTACGTTTGTAATGACTTCGGTTGTGACGACCTTTTCGTTAAAACGACATAGCACATAAGTCCCTTGAATTTAAAGAAAAATTTAAGAAGAAAATTTGGCTGTAACGACTTCGGGTATAACGTCGATTTCGGTTTTAGCGACTAATTTTAATGAATTATTAATAACAAGAAAATGCTAGAAATCTCATACTGATATTGCGACCGAGACTAAACACAAAACTTTTTTATCTTTTGTTTACATTCACAGATAGTCAGTCAGCAGTTGTACTTAGTAATTGTTTATAAATGTTAAGGTTGATAAAGTTAAATCTAAGAATCAGTTACTATTGGGTAGTACTTTTTTTGCCCAATTTTTCAAAGTGCAATTAGGTAAATAGAAAACGATGGTGTATATTATTTATAGGACATATAAAGCGTTGGCTAATGAAGAATAGATTACACCACGGATGGCGAACCTTTTTTGATGTCCGTGCCACAAAGTCATAAAAATTCTTTTTTAAATAGGTAACGTGCCACAATAAAATTTCATTCGAAATGTTAGCGTGGTGAAACTATACGTAAGTATAATTAAACAAACAAACAAACAAAAGCAATTCATCTTTAAACAATTTTTTATTAATCAATGTTTTACAAAAAGCAATATGCTAGAAACAAAATTCACGTTAAAATAAATTGTTTTTAATGTGATTTTTGTTGCTGTACACAAGATGATAAAGATTTAATATCTGGTTCATATTTAGTTAATTTTAACAGTACGCATGCAGAGCTCGACTCATCCGTCATTCTATTCCTATATTTATTTTTTATAAAATTTAATTCTGAAAATAGAGATTCACATGCCCACCACGATGAAAATATTGATAAAATTGCCTTTGCTAATATTTTTAAAGTTTTAAACAATTAAACGTGTCAGGAACTGAATTCCATGTATAGTTAGAATTTCATCTTCTGCAATTTTATTTATTTTATCCAATAATCGATATCTTTCAATAATTTCTAAATCATTTCTTAAATCAACAAATTTTTGGTTCTATATGGGGTACTTGACTGAAATTCAACTAATTCCATTCCTAATTCATTAAAATTTAACCACTCAAGGACTTTTAAATTTAATTTTTCAAATGGTATTGTATCAGGATATAAAATAAATTTTGATTCGAGCGTTGCGACAGCAACAACATTCAAATACCTTAGGAAGGCGAAACTGGATACGCAAAATTTTTTATCTAATGCACATCTGTATATACTTCGAAAGAATTCATGCGATATTTTAATAATAAAATGTATAATTTGACGGTTCTAGTTAACATACTAAGACAGATATTCAGTACTACAAATTTATATCATGAAACTATAAATTAAGTGTAGATTAATAATTTTTAATTCATTTCTATTAAAAAAGATAATTTAAAAAAAAAATTTTTGTTTTTGTGCGTGTATCAAAATTTTCAAAGGTGCCACTTGTGGCACGAGTTCCAATGGTTCGCCATCCCTGGTCTAGTCAATCTACGTTCGGTGTTGAGACTGAATTCTAGTAAAATTGACTTGATTAGAAAACATTTTTTACACTTCTTATCACTAATTTTACTAAACTATTCTCATTCTAGTATTTTTTTCTTTACGACACGACACGATAAAATAATCGAGAGGTAGAGAAAAAAAAATCTAGACTTATTTAGCTTGATTATTCTAATACTAATTATTAGAAAGAATGAAAAATTGTTTTATACCACCAAGTACATTTTATGAGAATTCTTGTATTATTTACTAGAAAAATTTGCTTGACTTATCAAGTAATAAAATCACGATTATTTTTCTCGGTGTACCTATAAAGAAATAAATGTACGATTATACTATACTATACATAAGTACATACATAACCTAATATAGTTCGTATGTCATTTTTGTAGTCAATTCATCAATTTCTTTAACAGAAGGACAGCATTAAAAGTTGATTTTATTTCCATACCCTGCTGTTCGATTCGAATGAAATGTTGAGTCGTAAAGACGTGTTTTATCCTTATGATCTCTCCTGTCGATAATAAACGTCATCGATGTCTTCTGTACACAAGGACCACATGCTGCGAATGCTGAATGGCTGAATGAGTACAATATCGAGATGTGAACAAGGAGCAAAGTGTAGGGAAGTTTTCTTATAAGTAGGTACCTATTCTAAAAGTTTAGAAAAAATGGGGGAAAAGATTGTCATTTACATATATAAATAATAAATAATATAAATCCATGTGCACTCTGTAACGAAATTTAAAAAGCTTAGCGTTTTGATTAGCTATAAGTAGGACAGATTCAATTCTATTTCTTTGTACGTATGTATATAAAAGGATAAACTGACTGACTGATTGACTGATGTCAACTTTACATAAATATTTCTTATTTATAGGGAGCGAACACTACGAAAAGATTTAAAAAAGTTCAACCCTTAAAAGGGATCAAAAAAAGTTTATAACAGAATTGAAGCAGAAAGCGTTTTTGAAAATTCTACCCTTAAGGATGAAATGTGGTTTTGAATTGTAAAATATCAATATACAAGGGAAACGACTGCAGATCTAGCTGTACAAAAGTTCCTCAGGTATATCTCGCTTGGTTACACTGTACGCTGTAACAGATATTAACAAATTCCAACCCTCTAAGGGCATGAGAAATGCGTTCATAACTTGAAAATAGTTGGACTAATTTTTTGTAATGTTTGTTATAGTTACAGTAAGCCTTTTATCCAAATAGAAATTGGAAAAGTTGCCCTGAAAATTGGGAAATTGAGAAATTCAAAAAAGAATATTAAACTATAGGTAACTAAATAATTGATAATCCTACTTTAACTTAACACTTGTTTTGAACCACCCTATACATTTCTTTGTTTGATATCGAAAAGATTAGGAGCAGAAAAGTTGGTAGAAAAATAATGTATGAACGCCTCCCTAACCCTAATTTTTCTATGCATCCGTGTACATATATACCTAATACTCTCATTTTTTACGACGTTTTAATTACCCAGACTATAAGTAACACACACCTCAGCTACTGCTATAAATAAATGTGCGTCGTAGGTACACCATTTACGTTACGTTAGCTGTTCCTATAAATAATTATCTCACCGTTAGCTAATTTAATTCTTTTAGTTTGGTCATTATTTGGCAAGGCACGTTTCCTTGAACTTCGTTTAGCCAATTAATTCTGTACTGTTGATTTGGCAGGGGTACCATTCCAAAAAGTGAATTATACTGTTCGGGCTGTTTTTCTAAGTACATAAGAACCTAAATACAACAGTTTTGTTAATTTCACATTTTGTCTACGTTACATAGAGGGCAGTGTGCCTTGGATAGGGGGAGGGGGAAGAGAGACCGATGACGAAAAAAACAATCCAAGAAAAACTCCAAATGGCGCATAAAACAATTATTAAACGCTTCCTGTAAAAACGCGAAGACTTAGCTTATAAACACCCTAATACCAATCGATAGGTATTTGAAAAATTTTCTATATGTTAAAAAATATGGCGTTCCATTTAAATTAATCAAGTTACAACCCCTTAAAGTTCATACTTAAGTAGTATTTATTTTTGGATACCCTGTATAAGATGACGAGTTTGTTATAATTGGGATATAAAATATTATCTATTGTTACACTTCATCGTAAATTTCGCTTACATAACTCAAATACTTCTTAAATATTTGAAACGTGAAAATTAGGTCAGATTTTGATAAAATTCAAATTATTTAAAAAACCTTAAGGTTTAGGTATTATCTATAAACCTTATCAAAACAAACACTTATTTTGATCGAACAATCCAAAAATGCAATAATATACAGGGGATTCCATTTAAAAAAACATAACTTTGATACTTTTAGGGCATTTGGAACACCCTGTATAATATGACAATAATTTTAAAAGGTAACCATAATAGACCCCTATATAACCCAAAAGTTAAATTTTCTGAAATTTTCATAGTTTGGCCATAAAATTCCGTGCCGTATAGTCCGGTCAAATTAGACTAAAAAATAGGAGTAAAATCCCACCATGCTGAAAATCAGTGAGATTGTTTAGAATACGGTTAAAAATAAAATTTGAAAGTTTCCCATCTTTCCCCTGTATGGAAAAAATTTTATTCACGGTTAAAGGTCAAAAAAATGAGTTTTACGCGATTTTCAGCAAAACGGTAAGTTTTATCATAAAATTACCCCAGACAAAAATTGTAGATCATAAAATTATCTATAAAATATGTATCTCTAAAATACCCCAAAATAAGCTATGTGACAAATAAATCCCCAAGAACTAGAAAATATTTAGTGCAAATAGAAAAAAGATTGTAGAGGAAAATTTTTCCCCAGAAGAATATATCTCCAAAAAATACCCCAAAGGAAAAAAATCCCCTATTTTTTGGGGAAAATCCCCTAATCTGGCAACCTTGAGACTAACAGTATTTCATTTATTGGACACACTGACATAAAGCAGGTATAAGACCCTAGCCACGCATACAATTGAACAGGAGACAGATGTTGTCTCGAGGTTACACAGGCGTATAAAATAAGGGACTGGGTTTCATTTAACCTGATATCTCAGAAACGGTAGCTCTTACGAAAAAAAATATTCATACATATTTTATAGATAATTTTATGATCTACAATTTTTGTCTGAAGTATTTTTATGATAAAACTTACCGTTTTGCTAAAATCGCAACTCATTTTTTTGACCTTTGACCTTGAATAAAAAATTTTCCATACAAGGGAGAAATGGGGAACTTTCAAATTTTATTTTTAAACATATTTTAAACAATCTCACTGATTTTCAGCTTGGTGGGAATTTATGTAGCTTCGAATGTCTAAATTGACCGAACTAGTATAGCGTTAATAACCCTGTATAATTGCAGTCCCTTCCTCAATAAATCCTCTTTCCAGTTTTCTTACTATTTCTTTTAAACCCTCAAAACTCTTTGCCATTAATACTATATCGTCCGCGTTTATTATGGACCACATTTTTTCCTACTTACCCCTAATTCCCCCACTTCCCATATCTTGCTCGTTTCATTTTCCAAGTCACTTAAATATATATTAAAAAGTTGTCCACTCAACTATCATGAAAGTATTCCTAAATTATTATAGAATCAACAAACAGAATTTTGATTATCATTTAGAATCTGAATTCGCTCAATAGAAGTTTATTAATCAAGGACTTCTATAATAGGCAGTTACGTATGATGATTGTGACTTGTACATGTTTGTTCGTATACGTTGACATACGTACATATATGTAAATATTCATAAATATACATGCGTATATAGAGCAGGAACATGAGTACACACCTACCCCACCCATACTCGTAATAATAATAGCTGAACTCGCGGTTAATTGAAGGGTTGGCAGCTGACATTTCTATTGAATACATCAAATGTACGCATATACGTGTGGTTCTATTCACGTCCAAATTAATTATGTCGTCGCTTATTAGATGGGGTGAAAGGGGGGTGGAGAAGGAGGATAATTACCTAGTCATACGTTTATAGCTTTTACACTAACTTCTTTTTTTATTTATATTTTGACTCTCACTTGTTCGTTTTGATATACGAGTATAAGTGGGGAAAACGTTAAATATTGAACAATTAATACACGGAGAAAACAATCACGAAAATATTGCTAGAATTCTAGGAAACATGACTAAAAAATCTGTCAATTATATGGACGACCAGACGCTCAAGGAGATTTTACTAGAAATGTCTAGTCAATCTACGTTCGGTGTTGAGACTGAATTCTAGTAAAATTGACTTGATTAAAAAACATTTTTTACACTTCTTATCACTAATTTTACTAAACTATTTTCATTCTAGTATTTTTTTATTTACGACACGATAAAATAATCGAGAGGTAGAGAAAAAAAGTCTAGACTTATTTAGCTTGATTATTCTAATACTAATTATTAGAAAGAATGAAAAATTGTTTTATACCACCAAGTACATTTTATGAGAATTCTACTTTTATTTACTAGAAAAATTTTGCTTGACTCATCAAGTACCTAATAAAATCATGATTGTTTTTCTCCGTGTACCTATAATCTTTTTTTTTAATTATATGTGTAATCGTAATTCACGTATCCGCGAATAACGAAATACAGGAAGTACTCTCAAGTTTTTCTTTCGCAAATACTGAAACCGCGAATTAGGAGATTTTACTGTATCTTAATTTTTAAAACGTGTGTGTTCAGGGTCGAACTGGCCATAAGTCACCCTTATCAGAGAAAAATGAAACAGAAAAATTTGAAAAATGGTTGATCCTGCGGTTATCCCGGAAACACAGATTACGATTATTAGTTTCTGGTAGGTAATATACTAATAGATAAAAAGACAAACATTTAAGACAAGTGTGAGGATTTCATTCGGTTTTATACGACTTAATTAAAGGTTAATTATTTATTATCTTGCTTCCAGTAGCTGCCATCACTGATTGTATTTTAGTCTTTATTTTATTTGGTTTTGTTTTGTTGTTTTACTAGTAGTAACCATGTGTGGGAATTAATAACGATTACCCTACCTTCTAACTACCTACACTGTACAGTAGTACACACTCTACTCGACAGTTTTAGATTGCGTGACAGGAAATGAAATGCCGAGTTATCCACTCCGCCATTTACTAATCGTTTCGTTAATGAAAATTCGTGCCACTCGATTAAATTTTATCCTTTATGATGTTAGTGATACCCCACAATCATTAATACACAATTACATGTCGCTTGTCATACTTATTAGACATTACAAAAAATCAAAGAAATAAATAATGAAAAATTTGACTGGAGAGTGTTGGATATATAAAAAGATAAACTGACTGATTGGTTGATATGTTAACCCCCAGACCAAACTCAGGATTTAGAGACTTAAAATTATGCACAAATATTTCTTATTTTGGGGAGCGGATTTAAAAAAAAAATGAATAGGTCAAAAAAAGGTTTAATGTACCAAGGCATAGGTATACATGATGGTAGTGGATCTGAAGATGGCCTATGATTCGGTAGACAGAAAGGAAATAGAGAGAATGTTAAAGAAAAGTAAGATAGAGGAGGGTTTGATAGGTAGGATAATGGAATTACATATATAAGGAAACGATAAGAGTTGTAAGGGTGGGCAAGAGGGAGAGCAAGGAAATGTGGATGTGAAAAGGGGTTAGACAGGGATGCAAGATAAGTACACAGATATTTAACATATATATAAGTGATTTAGAAGTAACAATAAGTAAAGTTAATGAGGGAGGAATAGTGATAGGAAGGAAAAAGATATGGACAATATCGTACGCGGACGATATAGCGTTAATTGCGACAAGTTGGGGTGCAATGCCAAAACGGTAAGTTTTATCATAAAATACCCCAGACAAAAATTGTAGATCATAAAATTATCTATCAAATATGTATCAATATTTTTTTTCCTAAGACCCGCAGTTTCTGAGATATCAGGTTAAATATAACCCAGTCCCTTATTTTATACGCCAGTGTAACCTCGAGACAACATCTGTCTCCTCTTCAATTGTATGCGTGGCTAGGGTCTTATACCTGCTTTATGTCAATGTGCCCAATAAATGAAATACTGGTAGTCTCAAGGTTGCCAGATTAGGGGATTTTTTCCTTTGGGGTATTTTTTGGGGATATATTTTTCAGGGGAATTCTTCTGGGGAAAAATTTTCCTCTTCAATCTTTTTTCTATTTGCACTAAATTTTTTCTAGTTCTTGGGGATTTATTTGTCACATAGCTTATTTTGGGGTATTTTAGAGATACATATTTTATAGATAATTTTATGATCTACAATTTTTGTCTGGGGTAATTTTATGATAAAACTTACCGTTTTGCTGAAAATCGCGAAAAACTCATTTTTTTGACCTTTAACCTTGAATAAAATTTTTTCCATACAGGGAAAAGATGGGGAACTTTCAAATTTTATTTTTAATCATATTTTAATCAATCTCACTGATTTTAAACTTGGTGGGAATTTATGTAGCTTTACTCTTATTTTTTGGTCTAATTTGACCGGACTAATAAACTTTTTTTTTCAATAAAGCTCATATATATGTACCAAGGCATAGCCCAAACTACTAAATGGAGCATTTTAAAATCGTATCATCTTCCATAACCTAAGTTTTCGAAATACCAGCCCTAAATGTGTGAAACTGGGGTAAATAGTTTAATATCAACAGCTAAGAAACAATCTTAATTTTTTTCACAGTAACAGAATTGATCTAGAAAGTGATTTTGAAAATTCTACCTTTTAGGATGAAATGGGATTATAAAATGGTAGGAAATCCTTATGTAGAGTAGATGCAGTTCTAAGTTCTGCTATTAGCTCTAATCACAGGGGGCATAAATAGGGATCTTAACGTCAAGTTTATCTCTCTGTTTATTATCGAACTTGCTCCATAAATCTGACTGTTTGGCAGCAGGGATTGTAAAGCCAGTGTACGATTAAATTGCGCGGCGCCCCTTATCCTTCCTTCCTTCCTTACATAATGCACCCGATGCATAAAAGGAGGGTAGCGAGTACTCCGCTCGGATGTTGTAGGTGCACTGGCCGTCCCGTATTATATTATGCATTATCTCATCCCCCTCATGCGTCATCAATAATGCGATTTTCAACACTACCATATAACTTTAATCCAGTTACCGTTTCGATTGCAACAATTCGCCCGCCGCGGAGTTGCAAACAAAAGTTGGCAATAAATGTCAGGAAGTTTTCTGAACATTTACCAGGTTTGTTTTTATTCAGTTGTAGTTCCGAACAAAATACAAACCTATAAATACCCGTTCGGTTTCCTTTCTATACAATGCAGAATTCATATCCCAGGAAATATTAAAGGGCTTTGTTCCCTTCTTTGTCACCTCGGTTCGAATCCATAAAAAGTGAAGCCCTTAAAAAATTATTTGACTATCTAAAAAAATTGGATATATGTATCATCAAAATCTATATAAACTAGATTTGGTTGAGTCAAGACTTTAAAATTGGTACTAAGGAAAGGCCTGTTTAAAAAAATAATAAAACCACGAATTTTAAGTTACAGTATATTTCGTTTTAAACGACGATGAAAGGACTATTAAATTCTGTCGCTATATCCGGAAGTCGCTATATAAAAAGAAAGAAAAGTACCCAGTAACTGATTCTTAGATTTAACCTTATCAACCTTAACATTTATAAACAATTACTAAGTACAACTGCTGACTGACTATCTGTGAATGTAAACAAAAGATAAAAAAGTTTTCTGTTTAGACTCGGTCGCAATATCTATGAGTATGAGATTTCTAGCATCTCGTAATTAATAGTTCATTAAAATTAGTCGCAAAAACCGAAATCGACGGACGTTACATCCGAAGTCGTTACAGCCAAATTTTCTTCCTAAATTACTCCTTAAATTCAAGGAACTTATGTGTTATGTCGTTATAACAAAAAGGTCCTTACAACCGAAGTCGTTATAAATGAAATCCACTGTATTTAATAATACTTTTTATAAATTATATCTAATAGGTACACACTTTTCATTTATAAAACACTTTTTAAAATGGTTTTTACAAAAGCAGAGATGAATAAGTGGAGCTACGCAATAACGTGAGCAACGCGGCGACTAGGGTTCGATTCGGGGCGTTCACAATGTTTTTTTGTAAACCTTTACTCGATTAATTAATTTAAATTCATTACTATTGTATGCTTTTAAATAATATATATATATTTTGTTTTATTTAAATATGTATTTTATATTATATTAACCTTTGCTTTCATTTTCTGAAATAAATTTAAAAATAGTCTAGAGCACAATTAATTTATATTTATATAATACATTTTTCGTTATAATTAAGAATGATTTTTTGTATTAAAATGTATATTAAGGGTAGGTTAATTAAAAAGAATCCGTAGGTACATGTAAATCGATAGGAGAAAATGAAGTACGTAATTCCGGCTATGTCATAATCGATAGAATCTCCCCATGTGCCATCCTGTGCTTGTAATATTAAATTATTGGGAATTGCATTCACGCGTTGAATGCCTCCTGGGTCCTTAATGTGCACAATTACATATGTAATTAGCACAATATTCCTGAGCACCGTCGACATTTTGACAACGAAGAGAGGCATGTAATAATAATTATCTAAAACAGAATTTATACTATCATTATAAATACATACCTATACCTCTGTTGTATCAGCATATACAATACAACAATTAGTCTGGTACACAGGGTTTATCAAGAAAGCCCTTTGTTAGAACTTTAAGTAGGGTAGTACTACTTAATGAAAATTTATTTTTGAAAATTTGGCATTTGTGATAATTTTATGTACCTATTATACTTTTAATGTAAAATATTTTCAATTAAGTTTCACTTCCAGTTTAGCTACGTAAATAGTCCAGTGCACTTAGTTACAAAGAGGCCGTTTTTGGCATAAATTTTTAGCAGTAAATGAACTATACCACCTTGTAGAGTAGGTCTCTAGGAACTTTTGGGCGAAATTGGTCACGTGTGGGATTATGTCAAATTGATTTATTAACAAAAAACGACACGATTTTAGCTCGTTTTTTTGGTTTTTCCAATAAAGCTCGGAAACTAAGACAGCTACGGTTACGCTCTAACGAGAGAAATTGTAGGAAATTTAATCACCTTTAAAATGCATTTTTGTTCGACCCGATTGGATAAGTATTTCCCGAGAAAAATAAGGAAAAATACCAGAAAACGTGTTTTTTTTTGCCAATTTTCAAAAATTCATAACTCCTTCAGTTTTGCTATTTAAGCAACGTTTACGCACACTTTTTTAATACTTTTAAATCTTGGACAGAAAAGTGAGATATACGTTTTGTAGGATGAACGTTGAAGTTTCCAAATTCGTTCGAAAAAGTCCAAAAAGTTTATTTTTATTTTTAAGAAAACAGGAAGCGAATAAACAATTTGCAAAATTTTCGCTATCAAAGTTGCAAATTTATCTCGGAAACTGTAAATCCGACAGAAATCCGTTTTCGCACAGTTATTGTACATGTCAAGAGCTGCTTTATCGTGAAGACTCGTTCCTTAAATAGCAAAACTGAAGGAGTTATGAATTTTTGAAAAATTGGCAAAAAACCACGTTTTCCGATACTTTTCCTTATTTTTCTCGGGAAATACTTATCCAATCGGGTCGAACAAAAATGCATTTTAAAGGTGATTAAATTTCCTACAATTTATCTCCTTAGAGCGTAACCATAGCTGTCTTAGTTTCCGAGCTTTATTGGAAAAACCAAAAAACGAGCCAAAATCGTGTCGTTTTTTGTTAATAAATCAATTTGACATAATCCCACACGTGACCAATTTCACCCAAAAGTTCCTAGAGACCTACTCTACAAGGTGGTATAGTTCATTTACTGCTAAAAATGAATGCCAAAAAGAATCTATCTGCACTGGACTAAAAGCCAAAGGTCCGGGTTCGATTCCCGGCGAGGGCGTGACAACACCAACAATTTTTTCTCATTAACTTGAGATCATATGTAGTAGGTTTGATTTAATTAGTTAATAATCATCAATTAATGTATTAATAAATTAACTTGATACTATAAAAAGTAAGTTAGCGGATATTTCTAACAGAATTTATAGTTTGTAAGTCAGTCCGAGGGCCCCCCTGAGCTTGGGGGCCCCGGGGCACTGCCCCATTTGGCCCTACAGTAGTTACGCCACTGATAGTAGGTTTTATTTAATTAGTTAATAATAATCAAATAATCTATTTGTTGTTTTAAATAGACACCCTGTATTTTATTATTTATTATCATTTATATTCTCGGTTAAATTAAAGGCAAGTTTTATAACATGCACCTACACAAAACTCCCTAATTGTATCACTTATAACGGACCTTATTTCACTAAATTTATTTTCGTAATTCATGAATCACTTATGTATCAACATTATTAGTTCATTAAAAGTAATTTTAGTAATTTTGTATTGTAAATTTAAGTTCAAGTTGAACAAAATAAAATCAGTCATTGCTAATTCTGAAGCTGATTAATGCAGGAGCGCCTGCGGATGTAGATACATTTATTTATTTATTTATCCATTGGAAGAGCGGAGAAATGAGTCATTTCTGACAGAGGGCTGCCTGGCTTCATTACAAATACGTACATATTATAATAATGTTCCTGTACTCGTGCAGAACCTACAATGCCAAAGGCACAATCTGTTACGCACACAAAATTTGCCTGAATGGCAATATGATTGGAACAAAATAAACTTTGGTCTGCAATATTTCCTAACATTAATCATTGTTCCCCCAATTTGTACGTATGTATCTACAGCCAACCTACATTTTTTATAGTTTATAGCATGAACTAATTGTTATACATAATACCTAAGTGTGTTTAACAGTAGTAGAGATAAAAATGATATTTTCATACAGAAGAGCGAATTTAGTGTGGTGTTTATTGAAGATTTAATAAATTAATAAAAAACTAATTACAAAAATATATTAAAAAAAGTACTTGCCTATTTAACTGTTAATTAGGGGCGTTGATAATAGCAGGGACTTTTGGGACGTTAGAGTGAGTGATAGCTGTCACCTGCTACACTACCCTAACACTTCTGACTTGCTTGGTTGATCTTAGTGACTCTTCTTTTCTGACTACATAACTTGTTTTTTTATAATGACCCACGCAGTGCTCTTTTAGTTACCCCCAAACGGAACTTTAATTTAATTTAACTGTAATATTTAAATTGGAATAAAAAATTTAAAAAAATAATCATGTGCAACTCAGTACACGTGAAAGAAAGGAAACTTCTTTGGCGATCTTTATACCTTTATAACGAATAAGTAATGTTTGGTGAAAGGAAGAGAGAGTACGAGAATTTTCAGGATTTATGTTTTAAAAATGAAAACACATACATACATCAAATTTTTTTCGCCTCCGTTTATTTTTCCAAGTGCTTAAGGTACCGTAAACTATCAATAACTAGAAGGAATTAAAATTAATACATAATAATACCCATTCTTAAATAAATATTAATTATTGTTAAATAAACATTTACTGTATAGTCCGGTCAATTTAGACATTCGAAGCTACATAAATTCCCACCAAGCTGAAAATCAGTAAGATCGTTTAAAATATGATTACAAATAAAATTTTAAAGTTCCCCATCTTTCCCCTGTATGGAAAAATTTTTATTCAAGGTCAAAGGTCAAAAAAATGAGTCGCGATTTTCAGCAAAACAGTAAGTTTTATCATAAAAATACCTCAGACAAAAATTGTAGATCATAAATTTATTTATAAAATATGTATGAATATTGTTTTTCCTAAGAGCCACCGTTTCTGAGATATCAGGTTAAATGAAACCCAGTCCCTTATTTTATACGCCAGTGTAACCTCGAGACAACATCTGTCTCCTGTTCAATTGTATGCCTGGCTAGGGTCTGATACCTGCTTTATGTCAGTGTGCCGAATAAATGAAATACTGTTAGTCCCAGGGTTGCCAGATTAGGGGATTTCCCCAAAAAATAGGGGATTTTTTTCCTTTGGGGTATTTTTTGGGGATATATTTTTCAGGGGAATTCTTCTGGGGAAAAATTTTCCTCTACAATCTTTTTTCTATTTGCACTAAATATTTTCTAGTTCTTGGGGATTTATTTGTCACATAGCTCATTTTGGGGTATTTTAGAGACACATATTTTATAGATAATTTTATGATCTACAATTTTTGTATGAGGTAATTTTATGATAAAACTTACCGTTTTTCTGAAAATCGCGAAAAACTCATTTTTTTGACCTTCAGCCTTGAATAAAATTTTTTCCATACAGGGGAAAGATGGGGAACTTTTAAATTTTATTTTTAATCATATTTTAAACAATCTGACTGATTTTCAGCTTGGTGGGAATTTATGTAGCTTTACTCTTATTTTTTGGTCTAATTTGACCGGACAAGTAATACACTTACTGTAATATAACTGCTATGAGATGCCGGTCACTAACAGTTGACTGTAATACAGATATGCGCATGCTCGCCTTTCTATTGTCATAGCTTCGCGAGACGAATCGTTACGAAATGTGTCGTTTCATGGCCTTGAGATTTTACTCTCATTGCGCCCAAAAAAGTTTCACTTCAAAACCAATTAATTAAAACTTAATTTTGGAAAAATATGAGCACTATGTGACAATATATAGTATACATGATTTCCTTGAGCCCTTAATATGAGGAGATATTATAAGTACGTGATAGATGCAATTGGTTGATTAATATTTTATTAGTTACTTGCTTCTGAATTTTGTAACGCATTAGCTGCTATCCAATGTAAGCATAATATAAAATTTTCGATACATACTTTTGTACAGAATTTTAATTCTCTGCAAAAATGACTAACAGGTTTTGAAAAATGCAAAAATTTAATGTTAGGTATAATTGAAGTTAAAATGCATATAGAAGCATAAATGTCCGTCTCAAAACTCTAAAAATTATTTTTTTTTTTAAATTTCGCGCGCCAACTTCAGACCAGTAATTCTATTCTGACATTATTACCATATATCCACAGTCACTATAAGCGGATTCTAATGCACTGTACCTAATTCAATTCCCGGTGGGAAACTTTTTTAGTCGTTTTAAACAGTGCCAGTTAAAATTTATCGATTTCGTTTCTAGTTTTTTAGTTTAAAAGTTGTCTGTGTCTGTCTACATAAATATACCGTATTATTTTAGGGCGCGGAGCTCATTAACATTTCAAATTAACCCTATAATTTTCTGTTCTGATTTATTTGCCCTCTTTCCTCTAAGGGCAGTAGTCTGCACCGGTTTTGCTTTATTAGCATAAATCGGGCCTAACATTTTGGGGAATTATAGACAGTGGCTTGGTTCAGTTTTATGCATATGTGTATATGTACACGTGCCAGCGAATGCATACCTACTAACTACAAACACACGAATATGTAAAATTGACAGCTGGTTCACGGTTTTTTTGATAAAAGCACCAATTACCAGTGTCGTAGACTGTATAAAGTTATTTGTATCAAGTTAATTTTTTATATTGCCCAAGTATTATTTAGTAACAAATAGTATTTTATTATGCCTCCATCAGTATTTTATGAATTTCTTCATATTTTATATCTTCCTTTCTACCTCCATTTCTACCTGTTTTTTTCGTTCAAGATGTCCCAAACTAATCGTCCATGTGTCAGAAGGTAACCTAGAGGTAATTCGGAATCTCATGAACTAATGCCTTTGATAGTAGTGGCAGAAAAATCACGACCATGGTTAAGTATAATATGAATACAATAATATTTGCCTGTTGAGCATTTCGTTGCTCAATAAATTTTGAAGTGCCTACGCAGTTGTTACATTTTATTTTATTAACTTTATAAAAATTGCTTTTAAGTACGTTCCCAAAAAAACCTATTTTCTTACGATTCTTTTGAAACTTAAAATACACATACTTATAAGTATCCTTTATACGTAGGATTTTTTTTCAATCAATCGTTCTTGCGGTAGAAAATTTTCTAAATATTGACTATTAAAATTTGCATATTTAACATGGGAACCCTATCCCGATCGATGTTAAAGCGAATGTTTTATTAAATACCTAACAATAGTAATTTTTTTAAATAATTGTTTTAAAAAACTAAACAACTATTAATTAAAAATATAACGAATATCTTTCTGTAAAAATCACTATGACAAGCGATAGGTTGGTTTTGTTATAAAAAATATTAAAAATGAGCTAATTTTTATGACAAGTAAAATATTTATTCGTATTTAATATTGTAAATAAGTAGCATATTAACATCATAAACTTTGAATTAACATAAAATACTAGTAACATATTTTTTTTTTCTACATAAACAACACGTATCTCAAGCACAGTAAAAATACAATGCTGCCAGATCTGAAAAACGACGCAATGGAATCATTTTTGTAGTTCTGCGCATGTGAGCAGAGGCGAAAGAATGTACTGTATCTCAACTATTTTTTATTGTACCTAGTTATGTAAGTTTACATTGGGGGAATTTTTGAACAAGTTGTGCACAACTGCTCTTAGGGAACGTCTCTAAATTAAAGATTTTAGAGGACATTTTTAAATTGTCTTTTGAGCTAACCTCACGAAAATGAGGCAATGTTTATATACACAACAAAAATCAAAATTGAATCTTTATTAATATTAAATAAAAAATTAAAGCAATAATCTATTAATCTCTTGTACATTTCGTGCTCATGAGAATTTGAACTATTCAAGTTTATTAAATATTATATTTTATAAATTTTCTTGCAAATTTGCATTAAAATGAAAATTTTCCAAACAAAACCTTTTTTAATTACATATTATGAAGTGAGTTGAGGCTCTAAACGCCACCACTGTCAAACATTTATACAAAATAAATAAGAAATATTCACAACTTGTGCATTTGTGGCTCATGAGATTATGAAGTACCTCTACAACCCTATCTCACTCACCTCTATTTTTTATTGATTTCTATAGCGTTCTATGTTTCAATTTTATAACAATATTGTCTTTTAATAATTTTCGTACAAATTTATTTTAAAATTAAAAATTTTAAGCACGGACATTCTAAACCTTTTTTTGAATTTTCTGATCTTGATAAAATAAGACGAGACTCTTATACGCCAAAAGTGTCAAAAATTTATCACAAAATGAATAAAACAACATTTGCCTCTGTTCATTTCGTGGCTCATGAGATATTGAAGTACCTCTACAACCCTATTTTATAGCGCCCTGTCTTTTGGCAGCATTTAAATTTTTTTTCTTCTATATTTTTATTTTCTGGGACGTAAGCCTTTTTGCCGACGTCATTACACAAAAACTTTCATATCTTATTTTTGCCCCCTTTAGGGTAAAATTTTTACAAACTTTAAATGTCGTATTTGTATCTAATCAAAAGCCTAAAAAATAAGTTTTTTTTTCTTTACAAATTACGGAACTTCCGCACAAACTTTCCTATTTCAACCCCTTACAACCATTTTTTCGCATTGAAAAGTAGCCTTTGTCCTTTCTCAGGCTCTAGACTATCTCTGTACCAAATTTCATTTAAATCGGTTCAATAAATTTTAGGCGATTGTGTAGCATACAGAAAGAGTTACTTTCGCATTTATAATATTCCGCGAATTAATTTTCATCGATTTTCCCATGGGAATAAGATATTTTCCCGCAGTAAAACGTAGCCTATGTGTTAATCCAGGGTGTCAGCTAACTCCATACCAAATTTTATTAAAATCGCTCCAGATGTTTAGACGTGAAGAAGTAACAAACATACACAGTGACACACTCACAAACTTTCGCTTTTATAATAATATTAGTGTGATTGTGTGAATCCGTCTGAAAGTTCTTGCACGCCACCACTGCAAATATTTATCGCTACTCAATGTCCAGTGTTATTCTGTATCTGTTATGCTGCCTAATAATAAGGGTGCAATTGATGTTATGATCTCCCATGTGTCTGTATAATAATAAGTACATAATAAGCCACCCCGTTGACCGTGAGGGGCCGTTTGATCCACGCGCCAACATGCTACCACCGCCCACCCCAAAATTTCCTCCCTTATTACTACTGCAGCAATTCGTTATAGCACATGCAACTCGGTCCAACTGTTTCATCCACATATTTATGTATGTATTTCATTTTTGGACTAACAAAATATGTAAACATGTTAAATAATACAAATACAGGGTGATGCACTTGTTCTACGTGCAAAATAAAGTTTTTTTTTTATATTTTTGGGATAACTCTGGAACAAATCGATTTTGCTTTCAAGGGTGACATTTTTAAAATGTAGGGATATAAGGTCATCGTTCTAAAAGGGGTGGCAACCCTTTCAAGGCTCAAGTGACTTGTCATTTTATAGGCATTTGAATTGTCTTTACATTATTGGATTCTGTGCTTAAATTATTAGCAAAATCGAGTGTGGCAACACTAAAATAAGATTAACATTATTTATTTATACTATTAAATTTAAGATTATTGATTTGTAACACGCGGCTCTTATTACCCAGCGAGCTACATAAAATGACAAACTTGACTCGCTTGCTACAGTAAGATTCCAATAATGTGGTGTGATGTGTCGTTGATTAACTAGTTTATACCCAATCTCTCATTAGTATTACTATACCTAGGTACATTTTACATAAAAGAAGAATTTAAACATGCATAACAAGCTCGTTTCCTCCCATAGCGATAGATAGACTTGAGTTTCCCACGTTTTCATCTACGCTCATTAATCTTCGGGATAATAGTGTGCAACGAAACAAGAATAACCAACCATAGATAATAAAATCGGCGTTATGGATCCTCAACGAGAGCGGTCTGAAAAAACGATAAATTTCATGGTTCAATTACATTTAATATCTCCACGATAAATATCAATTGCGTCACCTTAACAACGACACTTACTTTAGACGGGTCTGCAAAGGTACATAATTAGTACAGGCGATGATCAAAACAATAACTTTAAACAGAAATACAAATACTGACTAACAATGGGAGGGTGCATAATTATTTAATTGGTTGATTCAATTAAATAATAATATTAATAAATAAAAACTGCAATCGTATAAATAAATATTGGGAACAAGAATTTTCAGTTCTTCAAGATCTAAAGTTTGTGTTGTAGGTATATGTTTCAAGAAAATGCTATAGAACAATATTTTATTTTTATCCTAAGTACGACTGAACGCCACCAAAATTATTTATTGAGGGAGGTTATAACACTATAAAAGTCACAATATCCAAAAGGTTTTTAATAATTGTTAATCTAAAAATAAAATATAATAACAAAAGTATGGTATGATTTTAAAAACAATTGGTGTTTTTTGCTTTATTGACTTTTATAGGACCCAATAGATAATTTTGAAAAAAAATTTGAATGATACCTAAAACAAGCTAAAAACGTATTTAAGTAATTACAAGTGTAACATCATTTGATTAAGAATTAAAAATGTAATTAGATTTTGTCGTAAAAATAAGGGCAGTATTTCAAAAAATTGAACTGATAATGGTCTCTTGAAAATGAAACGTTGCACTTTAAAAGTGTTGCCACCATTGGATAGCGCGGAATTAGTAGCTATAGGGAGCTGAGCTGGTGGCAGTCTGACAGAGGTTGATAATAATATTAGAGTACTAAATGAAATGAACATTTTAGCCAATTTCTGACATTCATAATTGCTGCAATATCAAATAGGAGCTTGCGAAAAATGTTAATAACAATAAGTGTCATAAACGATATTATCGCTTTTGTTGATAATTTTAATAAATTGTATTTAATATACTTTAAAAAAAATAATGCTAGTGGCAGAAGTTTTTCCTACTGTGTGTTAGAGTAATTAATTTTTTTCTAATTATTTTAATGAGTATATATAAAAAAATAAATATCACAAGAGATAAAAAAAAATACTTCTGCTATTATGATGATGTTGCACTAATAATCTGCATTGTTGAAAAAATTAAAAAAAAAAAATTATAAGATCGTTTCTGCGTTTATGTCTACTTATCTACTATTTCTATTAGTTATGAGAAGCATAACAATGAAAAAAGACAGAAAAAATCGATACTGTCTTTTCAAAGGCAGAAGTATGTTACTACTGATGAAGAAAGTAATAACTAGTTCGTGTAATAAATATATATTCTGATAATAGGTATAACTATAATTAATAAAAGTTGTGAGAAAGAACGATATAAAATGACGATAATTTGTTTTTTAAATAATACATGAAAAATAGAACAAAAAAGAAAAAAAGAAATTACATACATATTTGTTTTGTATCTATATTACATCTTAAATCAGAGTTGTAGATGTCTGCCATCTTTTTATTATATTTACAAATAGGTACTCTATAAAATATAAAAATAATTTTTGAAAAGACGATGGAATGATATAGATAGTACTAACTATTTTTTTTACGGTTTAATAATATAATTATTTTTATAAAAACTCCCACCATTCTGACTTCGGCCAGCTTTAATTTCACTATCTATGAAATGTATTTTTAATAGATATAATTGATAACAGAAACGATAATATAATTTGTGACAGTTTTTTTTTTCAATTACGAAATTATTTATAAAAGCAAAACAAAGCTACCTAAGCTCACCACTTAACATAGGTGCAAACTACATTACGTCTTGGTATCAACGACGATAGTGCTTAAAAAACAAATTTGAAAATTTTCGATTTTTCCAGAACTGTTCGGAATTTTAAAACTTTCTACATAGATAGCATAATGTTAAGCACGAGAATGCGCAATTTTTCTCTAAATTGTGAGACCCTAATATTATCCCATTCTTATCTTAGACACAGTGGATAGTGTAGCCTAAAAAGCACACAATATGCTCATTGTGGCCAAACTATACATATATGTATTAAATTAAAAAACTTTTAATACAATATTTTTGCTATACAGGGCGTTGAAAAATTGCAAAAAGATTTCGTTTAAATGGCAGCACCCTTAAATATTCGTCCATAGGAAAAAGTTGTCCAGAATCCCAAAATATGGGGCTATGCAAAGAAATTGCTGCGATATTCAGATATTATTTTGCAATTTCCCAACACCCTGTATAGCAAATTACATTCGGCTGATCCAGATGATATTGTATTAAAATAGGACACAAGTTACATTTGAAAAGTGTTTTAATTTAACTTATAGTTTGGCCACAATGAGCAGATTGCGTACTTTTTGGGCCACACTGTATGTCTACTCAAAACCAGTGGTGCCAATGTGATGAATAAAATAAAGTAAAGCTGTGGCATGGAAGGATAACACGAACAAAGTGGAAAAGTCTTAATTTTGGTATGAACTACTTGTTTGGTTATTTTCGATGCTTTTTTTCCAACCTCCAAAAATATTTGGAATACCTGCATAATAACCAATTATACATCCAATCAAATATGCACATATTCTGTTCTTATCACCCTCGTACAATTAACCATATATGGGCATGTGTCCCTTGAAACTCGAATGTATTTTATAGTCGTTGCACTTGTGTGTGCAAGATTGTTGCCGTACATATTAGGTAGATACTAACATAAACGCGTCAGTCTATTTATAGCTGTTGCTTGCTCTACAGTTATCATTTTCATTTTATTTGCGTAAATAGAGTTTGTGTCGCGTCCAGATGATAAATATTATTTAATTTCAAGTCGGCTAATGGTCGGTGGTTGGTTACCTTACCTTATTCTTTTACGGCATTTATTATTACGTATCATACCGTGAACTCCATTAAACAGTCTCCATTTGTCTCTCTCTGTCTCTTTCTCTCCAGTAGGCACTTTATGTATGTAATGGCACTCGGCTTTGATTGTGCAATTATTCAAAATAATGTAATTGAAATTATTCACTGTCCAGCGTGTATAGTGTATACGTAATAAAGCGCGCTCGTATCAATTAAATACTTAATTAGTCGGAATTTATGCGTCCCATCAAAATTTTATTGCTTCTACAGGAGGGTATGGTTTTTTCTGCAGTTCTAACGTCTCGTCGTCTTTTTTTGTTAAAATTGTGACCGCACCTTTATTACTGTAATAAAACTATTAATTGTTACCATTTTATGGGACAAGTTCAAGCAAATAAAGAGAATAAAATTTCGTTTGTGTTGTCTTTTCCTACGGTAACCTCGAGATCATCACTTGGGATCTTATAAGTATTGTACGGTTATGGTAGGAGAGCGCAACATGAACGAAATGAAACTACAAAATAAAATTGAATTTAAAAACTCTAAACCTAGAAGTGCAGGGAGATTTTATATGTTGGTTTAATTTAAAGGGTTGGTTCTTCAAATTGAGTGCTGCATTAGACGTTTCAGATGTTGTCAAAATTTTAATTCAAAAGTTATCACTTTTTTACTACCTGAAGATGATGCTAATTTTGTTATTTTAAATGGAATAGTATTTTTTACGACGAATTTGTATCAACCATAAAATTTTAAGGTAACTGATAGTTTATTTTTTAATTAATATCTATTAATTAGTAGAAAAAAGAAACTCGCCATTGCAACTCAAATTATATATAAAAAAATAATTAAAAGTGTTGAAAGTTTTCAAGTTATGCTAGAGCCATACCAAAATCCAGCTTCATAATTTGTACAGGGTGTTCAGGAAAAAAAAAACAAATTTTGAAAACTAACTTCAATAACATAGTTTTTCAAGTAACACGTATCATATTAAATTTTATCATTCGATTCCTCTTATGATTCTAATTGTTTTTCTATTTTGTTATATTACATTTGTTCCAATTTAAATATGCAACGTATTTGATTTTACAAAACACGAAACGACCACACGGAACTTCGACATAATGCACGCCAAAAGTAAGCCGTGACCAACTTCCAGAGTTCCGTTTGGGGTAACTAAAAGAGCACTATGTGGGTCATTATAAAAAAAAAGTTAGGTAGTCAGAAAAGAAGTCAGTAAGATCAAGCAAGCAAGTCAAAAGGGTTAGGGTGGTGTAGCGTAGCGGGTGACCGCTATCACTCAATCTAATGTCCCAAAAGTCCCTGCCATTATCAACTCTAGTAACAAGTAACAAGCAGTTTTTTATATATTTTTGTAATTAATTTTTAAGTATCAACCTTTATTAATTTATTTTAAAAATACCATACAAAATTCACTCTTATTTGTGATAGCTAGTACATAGTACCTACCTAAATAAATAATTATTAGAAATTAATTATTAATTAATTAGTTAATATCAAAATTTTTAATTCAATTAAAATAATCAAATGTATTTGTTCCAGTTACATTTAATAAACTGCACTGTTTTTTTTATTATTATGGCAAGGTCAGGTGATAAATGCGTTATCAAGACTAACCAGATAACATGATATTAGTTTTTTAAAAATTTACACTACACATAATTTATACTTACTTCTATTTATGTACTTACGTTCAGTTCAGAGAAAATATGACCTAACATTGCACATTTACCTATAAATAAAAACAATTTTTTTTTAATTAACGTAATAGATTATTCTTATAATTGTAATATAAGAGATTGTAAATAATTGAGGAGTAACATTTTAAGCAATAAGCGTAATTATTATATTACTTTTAATTTAGCAACAATAATTTTGCTAGTGTTTCAGGTCTCGGCTTTGAACGAACGTAAAAATAATTAAACTCATTAAAGTATTAAGAATAAAAAAAAATTCTGTAGTTTAATCTTTGTTTTACATCATTTTCTTTTTGTTGCAGGTAAGCTTCAAGTTCTTGCAAAAACTATTGTTGAGCAATAGCAATTCATCAATTGTCAAGGTAATTAAAATTTAAAATATTAAATAATTTTTCGGTGTATACCGCCGTCTTTCAGGTTTAACTGGTCAAATTTAAAATGATTTTTATTTTTGATCTCAATTTAGATGTAAATATAAAAATAACTTTTGGTAAAAAATAATTTTTTAGACATTTTATAGATACATATTTCAAAATAAATTTCTTTAATTAATCATCCCCTTTAAAATTTAATAATTTTTATTTTATCGAAAAACTGCTCTTATTACGTAGGGGCCGTTTATAAAGGGGTCTTGCTGAGTGTGACAAGGTGGGAGGGAGGTCTACGGCAACGTGACGTTCGCCGTTCATCAAAAAATTTTACTGAATTTTTACAGAATCCTTGGACTTCTGATAAATAGAAATATTATTTATTTGTTCGTTACAAAAAATATTTATTAATTTTTCATTTTAATGGTAAAGAATAAACACAAGTTTCAAAAAAAACACTTTTATTGTAACACACTACAATTATTGTTTCGACCTATAATGTCTTCATCAGGTGTGATGAGTAGTATATATCTAAACTTACACGGAAAAAAGAGTATATTTAATGTGAATAAATAACACTTCATTCAAGAAAATCTTTGTTTCATATATACGCAAATAAATATTTTCTTGAATAAAGAGTTTAAAAGTTTTAATGGTAATCAAATGCTGCGTTTCATTTAAGAATATATACTTTCAGTTAAATACAGCAACGTTTGAAGCGAAAAAGAGTTTACTTACGAAGACCATAATATTTCTTCGTTAGAATAATGTATTCCTTTAAACAGAATATTTATCTACTGATTTCAACAATTTCGTTTTCTTAAAATAAGATTTGCGGGCTTGGAATAATACTATTTTTCTTCAACGCAAGAAACGGATGTTTCCATTTAAGATGGTACTTCTTCATAATAAACACGATTAATATTTGAGTTTAAAGCGGTATATTTTTGTATTAAACATGAAACATTTTCATACTAAAATAACAAAAATTTGTTTGAAAATAAAATTTTTTCTTAATTTTTTATTTTTAATAATAAAGCAATTTTACAAATCAATGGAATGGTATATAAATAAGATGTGATTATTGTAACATATCTTTATTGAACATAAAATAATAAAAAGGACAACGATACACACATGAACAATAGTATGAAAGAAACTTAAAAAATTCCTTAAGACATTTTAGTGTTACGTATGATTCACCAGTGGGAGTGTACGCATCATGACTGGAAAATGCGTCTTTTTATTTTTATCCATGATAAGAACTTTACTTCCATTTACTGATTCGACCTTATTAAAGCTCTTTAATGTAACGTAGTGATTGCTCAAGTTTGCCATTTTGATAAGAAGTTGTTTAGTCCAAATTATTCCAGTAGCTGTAATATAAATTATTGTTTTTAATTTAAAATCAAAACTAGAATTCTTGGTTTATCGATCAAACGATTCTCATCATAAAACAATCGACTTGCTAAAAGTGTAAATTTTCTATCATAGATAACCTTTTCTATACATATACAATCCACAATAAACGATTTTCAAATAGCAGTAGGTAGTAGCCATTTTTTCTTTATCGAGATAAAGCGCGCTTACAAATTTTGCTAAACTGTAGATACCTACTGCTATTTAAAAAACAGTTTTATTTTACTACTACTTCGTTGAGGATTCGTTGTGGATAAAATTGATTTGTAGATATTTATGTACCTATATACAGCAGATAACGTGATACAGAATAAATTAAAAACTTAATTCTAATATTGCGGCTCTATTATACATATTTACCATGCAAAATTTTGCATTATTTCATACTTCTATTTTAAATATAATTAATAAATAAATTCGTAAAAATTAAGTATTTTAATGGGTACTTACTTGCAAATGCTTCTCCAAATTCTCCAAAGCCAATTTTATTTAAAAATTCTTCCATTTTATTATAAAAATATACCCCTGCTTTTTCAGAAAATTTTATTGTGCATCAACAACTCACTTTACACTGATAGTTCATTAACGTATGACGCAATATATTGAAAATCGAAACGGGAGCTCATCAAAGCGTCACATATTTGTACTAAATAAAATGTTCTTTAAAATAAAATGATAATGCTTTATCGAAAGCAGAACTGTTTTGTTTCGAAGAAGTGCTTTATCCAATCCAGTTTTCGGCTACTTGAATAGAATTAATATTTATTTGTTTCAAAACAGAAATGTCTTAAAATTAAGAAATTAGTTTTTGTTTAAACCATTCAAAAAGTTGTAGCAAAAGAAACATTTTCATTCCAAGTAGTTCCTTGACTTGTTTTAAGAACAGAGTTAGTCTTCGATCGAAACCTATATAAATTTGTTTCAAAACAGAAATTCTTTCTTTAAATCAATTGCAGTAAGTAAATAAAAGTGTTGAAGGAAATATTCTTGTTTTCTTAACACAAAGCAAAATACTAAAAAGAAGTATTTATTTATTTAAAATGAGTAAATATCTTCAAAGCAATATATTTTCTCGTTTTAAAATAGTTTTTTTTTCTGTGTAGTCTAAATTACAAGCTATATCTATATAGGTACAAAAATAGGGGGGAGAGAAGTATTAAGTAAATATTTAGGTAATAATGGCGACATTTTACAGTCTACTCGGTCATTTAACGCTAAATTTTGTTTGAAAAATCTATTTATTTCTAAACCTTTTAGTAAATCGAGTTTTAAACTATTAGATATTCTGAAAATGTAATATTTTATAATCTGAATTGAAGTTATGTCCCTGGCTATTAAGATGATCTGCATAAGTGGAATCAGATTTTTTATTAACGAAACTGTTGTAGTGTTCTTTAATCCTAGTTTTGAATGATCTACCCGTCTTTCCTACGTACACCCTGGAACATTTTAGAAAAATCTGAAACGTTCCTGAAAATTCTAGAACATTCCAGCAAATTTTAGAACATTTGAAAAAATTCTAACACGTCATTGTCACTCTGATCTACTCACTATAAGCCGCTCAGAGCATTTTTGACTTTATTTGTAAATAGGAAAAATGATGTGTTAGACACACAACCCCCATATCTTTCATACCCTTATGGATATTTATATGCGACCACTATAGTGCACAAAGGCAAGCTTTTTTGTTATAAAGTGAAATATTGGTGCACACTCACGTCCTATTTTATTTATGTTATAGATAATACGAATGATAAGCTTTGTAGGTATTACTGAGGGTAATTTAACAAGTAATAATTTGCATTTGCCATTATTAGATAAAAAATAATCGTTGTTACAGCAGAAGTCCTACTGTCCTAATCTTAATTTAATTGATTAATTTATAGATAATCATTAGGAGACTATAATCTTCATTTTTATGTTCCTTTTTCTTTTCAAATTATATTTTTAAGCTACAGCACCTAATAAGAGTTATTCGAAAAAAATATTAAGAAAGATAAATATGAATTGTGTATTTTTAAATTCGTATTTCATCGAGCTGTTTTTTAACATCCCACACGATATTTTCAAAACACTTTCTATAAAATTTGGATACGCTTGACTCTTTAGAATTTAACCTCAAAGTTCAGTTCACTGTTGTATCTATTATATTTAGGGCGATGCTTCTACCTACAATTATCGTAATTCTAATCATAGACGTTATTGAACAGTGCTTAAGAAGCAAGCAGGTAAAGATGTGGTTGAATATTTGGTAATTTATTTTCAAATGGTTTTAAATTAAAAATTCCATTACATGCTATAATCCTTGATAATTTTATTTTTGGTAGATTATGTATTAATATTAATTTCTTACTTCCAAATCCTTTTTTGAATAAATTCAGGTGGTTCTTTCTCATGAAACATTATTGTTAAGTAAAGTGATCCGTGCGTTACAATTCGTCCAAAACACGCAGTGTAAGTCGTGGAGGGGAGAGAAACCGCTTAGTGATTGGTTCTCGTATAGCGCGCGGCATTCGCATCAATTAGAACGCACGAGGCATTTAGATCGCGGTCGACGTTCGTGTTTGTAACAACAAAGGCGCGCGCTAACTTCCGTCGTCTTAACAATACGATTAATAATACGCGCATGCGACACGACATTAAGTTGCGTGCAACTTAATTTAATTTAATTTTCGTATGTACCGAAAACGAAAAGTGACTTAAGTGCTTATTAACAATGACACAATAAACTTTGCAACGGTTGTTTTTTGTGATTCTCATTAAATTGGTTTTTTTATTAATTAATGAGTTCGGTTTTGACGAGTATAATAATGGTGGATTTAAAAACGGAAGTGACACCAACCCCGAAAAAATCGAAACACGGTATATCGATGACAACCGTGAAAAATTGGTTGTTGCCGAATTTTGAGAAAAATAAAGTGCCCCAGGACACCCCAAGGCCTAGGATGCACGAATCGCTTATGCGCTCGATAAGGAGGAAATCGTTGCGCGTTAAAAGGACTAAATCTTTGGTACTACCAGAAAAACGGAAATCTGGTGAGCAATAAATAAGTTTATTACTTACTTTTAATACAATTTCTACGTACCCACATAACACATAAGTAGATTTAGTGTGTTGGTAAACTGAAATAAATTTGGCGATTGTTCAATTGTTGAAAGTTCAAGTGCAAGTAATGATAAAGGTTTTCAAAGTCGAAAGTCAAAGCCAATTTTAAGGACAGAATTCACCAATGTCTGTTATTGGTTAGATATTTATAATTAGGCATTTAACAATGTTACAGGTAGGTATACCTAGATATTGTTAATTATCAATAATATAATTCAGGTGAACATGTACTACCTATAATTGTTGATCGTATGGCACGTGATTCAATTTCAAATGAAAAAATTAATTAAAGCATAATCAAAATAGTCAATATTTTCCGAATAACGATTCGAACAGTAGATATAAATTCCCTATAACATGATAATTATCAATAATGTAGATAATTCAAGTGTACGTGGTATCTACTGCACCAGGGCACACCGTGCCACAAAGTCATAAAAATTCATTTTTAAATAGGTAACGTGCCACAATAAAATTTCATTCGAAATGTTAGAGTGGTGAAATTATACGTAAGTATAATTAAACAAACCAACAAAAGCAATTCATCTTTAAACAATTTTTTATTAATCAATGTTTTACAAAAAGCAATATGCTAGAAACAAAATTCACGTTAAAAAAAATTGTTTTTAATGTGATTTTTATTGCTGTACACAAGATGATAAAGATTTAATATCTGGTTCATATTTAGTTAATTTCAACAGTACGCATGCAGAGCTCGACTCATTCGTCATTCTATTCAGATATTTATTTTTTATAAAATTTAATTCTGAAAATAGAGATTCACATGCCCACATCGATGAAAATATTGATAAAATTGCCTTTGCTAATATTTTTAAAGTTTTAAACAATTAAATGTGTCAGGAACTGAATTCCATGTATAGTTAGAATTTCATCTTCTGCAATTTTATTTATTTTATCCAATTATCGATTACTTTCAATCATTTCTAAATCATTTCTTAAATCAACAAATTTTTGATTCTATATGGTACTTGACTGAAATTCAACTAATTCCATTTCTAATTCATTAAAATTTAACCACTCAAGGACTTTTAAATTTAATTTTTCAAATGTTATTGTATCAGGATATAAAATAAATTTTGATTCGAGCGCTGCGACAGCAACAACATTCAAATACCTGTACTACACAATCGTTAATTAAGAAATTTAGCCATGTGGGTATAAATGGTACATGATTAAATTTCAAATAAAAGAAAAATGATAAATAGTAGAAATGGTCGATATTTTTAGGATAACGATTTGAAAAGTATAAAGTGAATAATCTATAATATGGCAATTATTAATAATGTAATTCAAATGTACAAGTATAGGTATATTCATATCAGTAGGGTATTTTGCCAAGTAGGGAGCCGTTCATAAAATACGTCACGCTAAAATTAGCTTTTCTGGACCCCCCCCCGATTGTCACGCTGTGTCACACTTTCTGTGACCCCCCTATAAATATTACATCACATGTACTACACCCCGCCCCCCTAAACATGATACATTTTGATTGATAATACACAAATTTTTTAAAAATATTTATTTTATTTTCATAATCAAATTTAAATAAATTAAAAATATCTTTTCTAACGAACAAATAAATAATATTTCTATTTATCAGAAGTCCAAGGATTCTGTAAAAATTCAGTAAAATTTTTGATGAACCGCGAACGTCACGTTGCCGTAGTCTCCCCGTCCCCCCTTGTCACATCTTGTCACACTCAGCAAGACCCCTCCCTCCCTTGTATGCGAACGTATTTTATAAACGACCCCAAGATATATTGTCACGTGATTTAATTTCAAATAAAAAAAATATTGAATCATAAAAACAGTCAATATTTTTAGGATAACGATTCAGACTGTAAATATTAATACATAGGTATAATACGATAATTATCACTAATATTAATCAAGTATAGGTACGTTCAGATACCTGTGATACTATCAATAGAAAATTTTACGAAATGGGTATAATTGGGACGTGATTCAATTTAAAATAATAATAAATAATAAAACCAGTAAATATTTATATAATAATGATTCGAACAGTATAAAGTAGGTATACATAATGTGGTTATTATCAGTAATACAATTCAATGTGTACCTGAAATCGTATCATTAGGAAATTTTGTCAAGTTGGTATAATTGGCACGTGATCCAATTTTAAATAAATAAAAAATAAAAATAAATAAAAGTCAATAGTAGGTATAATGAGTAAAAAAAAAATACCAAACATCGTCAATATTTTTTGAAAACCATTCAATCAAATATAAAGTAGGTATATCCTATCAGATATCTTTTTTACATGCTCTGATACTCTATTATTGATTACATCCTATTTTTAAGTATGTATCTACATGTCAAATGTTTTATTAGGAATTTTATCATATCCAGGTTGTGTTCATATACCTATTTGTTATCAACAATTACACAGGTACATTTATGTATTAGATGACATGAAATTTATTTCTTGCGTAGAAGTAAATACATAACAGCAAAATGCAACTAATTGTCTGATTTACATCATGTAGACCAAAAACACTTTGATGCGGATGCAATTATTACCTACTGTGAGATCACGAAGGTGTTGGCGGATAGATCACTAATAAATAAATAAATATGATTAATAAAATTGTCTAATAATGACAGGCTTAAAGTTTCAGTGTAGATATAAATATATCTAATGCCTACTAAGTCGTACAAAAAATTTGATTTGCAACTGAATATCTTTTCCTACCGTAACCTTACAATTGTACCTAACCTAATAGAACGATATTTTTAAATTGCTTAATATCATTAGATTAAATTAAATAATGAATGTAGGTATTATAAGTGTGGGTTAGGTTTAGTGTTTTTGGATACTTTCTTTTTGAAACTTTGAAAACTATAGAGAATATTTGTATTCTGCTTTTTTCATAATTCATAATAGCAAATTTTTATTTTTAATGCCGTTGGTAATTATTTAAAAAAAATAGAGGCTCTAAAACTCACTTAAAATTTGTAAAATAGGTAGGGTCAGGTGGGGTAATTGTAAACAGGCTCTTTATTTCGATGAAATTGGACTCTTGATTATTCCAACTAATGGGAATTAGACTGTGGTGTTGATTTTTGACGGTTGGATGCTTTAGCTTAACGTGCTAAACAGCAGAGGAAGGGTGTCACAATATTTTATGTTAAACAGTGAAAATATTTCTATATAATATATAATTTTTGGGGTAATTGTGAACACGGCTTTATAAATATAATTTTCATTGGAATTCACATTTGAGAGCGAATTGTTCACTTTTGTCCCATTAAAAACCTTTATAAAGCCAGTAAACAAGATGATTGTTCACATTTATCCCTAAAGTTTTCGACTGCGTTAATAAGTGAAGGGGTAATTGTAAACTTAAGTTTTTTTGCAAAAAAAAACGAATTTGCATATTTAATAACAGAAATTCATTTAAAACCAAATAAGGACCTAAATTAATCATACAGTCACCTAAATTTAATCTTCATCTAAGATACATCGAGCTTCAAAAGAGAAATGTCCAAAATCGTTCACAACTACCCACCTGACCCTAAAATTTTTTAATGCTATAAGTACATAATCACACTAAAACTATCTACATTAATTTTTTTGGTCAAAAGTCCCAATTTATTTGTCGAAGACGGCCGTATACATTTTGACGAATTTTAGTGAAAAGAAATATATAGAGCTGGAAATCCGATTAATTTTCAGAAAATCAAATAAAAATTCACAAAATATAGATGACAGTAAAGTAAGTAATTACTTGCATTTCTCATAGTTAATATTATTGCCAACCGATTTAGTTCGACTCATCGAAGTCCGAATTATGTATTCATAATCATAACGATCTAAGGAAAATATTATTTTAAATGTCCCCCTAAAATATACTTCTTTTGACTAGGTACATTATTCCCGAAATTAAATTGTGTAGGAAAGCAAAAAAATCCTGTTGTTCGCAACCCTCGGTGCACAGGTGTTACTGGCACTTGTCCAGTATTATTTTTATTTGTTTATTTTATTCCTAGTACAATAATATAAATAACAATAATACCATATTACTTATATGTATAGAAATACGTACCTATATGTACATTTACATTTTATTTGTTTTGAAACGATGAGCGCACTATTTACTTGATAATTCCCATTCAAATATTTGCTTATTAATTATTACGATTAGACGTACAAAAGCTCCATAAAACGCTATCTCTTGAATAATCCCAAAGTAAGATAAGTTTTATACATACTTATCTGTGAAGTGTCACAGGAACGAGCAGCAGTGGTGTTTTGGGTCACGTACTGTTGTATGCATGTACCTATGTTTTATTATAGGCGTAGATACGTATTTTTTTCCCAGAAAAACAAGCCCAACAAAATTAATTTGTTTTAAGATGATTACTAAGGTACCTACTAAAATTTTAATTTTAACTCAAACGTGCCGCAATTTTTTCGTTTATTTCTGTGAAACTAGAAATAGTTTCCAAGAATATTTTAATTCGTTGTTTTTGTTACCCATAGAAATTCTTAAAATATGAACAAATACCTAACCTATTTTACAAAATATTTTTAAAGTACAAAAAATTTAGATTGGGCTTCGGGCCATCGACAACATAATAAATAATTGCATTCAAATGTTCATAAACAATAAGGTGTTTCCTTTAAAATTATAAAGTCTTTGTTGTCTGAAATTCTTAACATTCAGATTAGTTTTTTGAGCACCCTGTAATATAAATTGGTAACAAAGACCATTAAATACAATTTGGTTGGATAATAAGATGTGTTATAATTGACGGTACAAATTGTTAAAAAAAAAATGAAGATGGTAGTTTATTGATGTGAAATCAATAGCCGCGGATTGTTGGTGTGGCGATTGCATGCCGTGGCGACGCTCGCCATGCGCAAGCGACTGTGCGATTCTCTTCCCACTCGGTTCGACGGTGTCGTTTACTACATTATAGTAAACTAGAAGGTGGAAGTGAATTAATTTATGATTGTTGTGTACATTTCACCTAATAAAAAAATGAATGATATTTCATTTTTACATGAGAAATTATTTCCGTACAGTCACAGAGGTTCAATAATTTTTAAAACCAATAAAGATAAACTACCATTGATTTTAGCTGGAGATTTCAATGTAAATTTTGCTAAAGATGAATCAATGCCATTAATTACGTTCCTCCAAAAAGAATTTCAATTGCAAATTAACAACAATCCAAGAGAACCTACTACCACCAGATATGCAACAACAACAACTATAGATGCTGTATTTATTAGATGTCTTGATAATGTTATGTCCAATACTTTTGTAACATACTTCAGTTATCGTCGACCAATTATCACAGTAATTCTGTCAGAGGCAACATCGAATATAACTATTACTGAAGTCACTGATTACAAGAATTGAGTTGGCGCAACTTGAAATAAATTTTTGAATTTTAAATTTTTTTATTTAATAAAATAAAATTTTAAATGCTACCGAAAGTCACTGTTCCACGCGGACGAAGTCGCGGGCACAGCTACTGTGGTACATAAATTATGTTGGAAACTTTAATATCTGACCTGACAACCTGACCTATTAGTTGAGTTATAAATAAATTGTTTCGGTATGTTTGGATGAAACTATGTACATATTTCGTGGTATGCAGAACATTATTTATTTATGAAAAACTAGACACTTTCGAATATTTTGGTAGGTACTTGAGTTATGTACTTATTTTTAACGCCACAACTTTTAACGTTTATTTAATAATAAATAATTCAATATACGTACCTATATTATAAAAATTAATGTAGGTAGATAATTATATTCTTGTTTTACTTAGTTTGTTTTTTATTTGCATTATTTGACTATTGAGAATTAGTGAAAATTTATATAAATATTTGTTAGTTAATTCAGTTAATTGCTTTGTTGCTATCTGCTATAATGCAATAATTATTAGGTGTTAAAAAATCATATCTCTGTTTCAATAAAAAAACTAGTATAGTAGATAATAAAGGCGCCACGCCAAGACATATTACAATAAAAGTCATTAATTATAAGTTTTATAACATATAACATTATTTATAACATGCGCCGACACTATTCCTAGTATGGCAATTAAACCGTTTGCATGGTTCTTGAGAAATATTGCAATTAAAGGTCAAAAACATTGTTTACAACGATTTATGTATGCAAGTATTACGTAAAATCGAAATGCAGACAAACTTCAATAACATGAACCGTTGATAAGTCGAACCAAATTGGTTCGCAATAGCATCAAACATGAAAATTGAAAAGTACGTGAAATTTTTACTTGATAACTCGAACCCTCTAACTTCTATTACTCGAATATCTTGATAACTTTTATAAATCGAACGACATAATTCGAATTTTTGATATGTAGGTACACAATTTTTATTGACGTTTAATGTATAAATAAAATGTTTTTTTTGAGTATCAACTAAATAAATAAAGCACATAACATATAATAGCAATTACTCGACTAATAAAATAGTTTTTTTGTAAATTAAACATTACTCCTAAGGGGCCGTTCATAAAATACGTTTGCATAAAAGAGAGGAGGGGTCTTGCTGAGTGTGACAAGATGTGACAAGGGGGGACGGGGGGTCTACGGCAACATGACGTTCGCCGTTCATAAAAAAAATTTACTGAATTTTTACAGAATCCTTGGACTTCTGATAAATAGAAATATTATTTATTTGTTCGTTACAAAAGATATTTAATAATTTATTTAAATTTTATAATGAAAATAAAATAAATATTTTTGACTATCAAAATTTGTGTATTATCAATCAAAATTTATCATGTTCAGGGAGGGGGTTTAGTTTTTGTGACGTAATATTTACAGGGGGGGGTCACAGAAAGTGTGACACAGCGTGACAACCGGGGGGGAGGGGGTCAAAAAAGCTATTTTTAGCGTGACGTATTTATTGAACGGTCCCTAATAACAGAATTTGAAAATATGATTACAGGCATATACCTACCTATTCCTAACTGTAATAAAAAAAGACAAATTAGATAAATAAATCGAATCATTTAAAAGTATAGTTGACCCGAAGATAAATAAGAGGGTTTCAAGTAAATTTGTTATTTTAGAGAAATTATTTCTTCATGCACCATTAACAAAGACATTCTCTTACTATTTTTATCAATAAAATCAATATTTATTTCCTTAAACATTTTAGTAGATACCTATATTATCAAAAGTAACTTGGAAATTTATAAAATAAGAAAGTTAAACACAGTAAAACATTATGTACTCGTATAAGGGAATGACAAAACCATGATAACACTCACTTTGTTTGTGGTGTTTTTACATACCGTAACCTTGTGATCCTAAGAAATCAAACAAAATCATTATTTGATTAATAAATCAAGGGTGAATAAAAAAAGAGAATGTCACCCGACCTAAGATTCGAAATAGACTAAAACATTTGTTTAAAATTTATTTTCGAAACGATGTTCCAATTCAATCGGGTGATTCGTCTAGGGGGTAGGCTGAAAACGAGCACCCTCTATATTGTTACTATCATTATACGTTTTCTTCGTTTTAAAAGAAGAATTTTTGATAATTCTAACAAAATTGATTGGAAATACCACACGGAGAAAACAATCATGAAAATATTGCTAGAATTGTAGCAAACATGACTAAAAAATCTGTCAATTATATGGACGACCAGACGCTCAAGGAGATTTTACTAGAAATGTCTACGTAGTCAATCTACGTTCGGTGTTGAGACTGAATTCTAGTAAAATTGACTTGATTAGAAAACATTTTTTACACTTCTTATCACAGAAAAATTTTGCTTGACTAATCAAATAATAAAATCATAATTATATTTTTCCGTGCATTAACTACGAAAACTACGTATTATTATTACTTTATAACTCAAATAATCGAACTTCTATTAGTCGAATGAATATCTTCATAACTCGATGGTAATAAGTATTTGGTGCCAACTTCGATAAGTCGAATTTTCTGGGGGAATCTCTTAATAATGTACGATTTCAAAGTCTTTCGAGCGGTACTATGCAATTAAGCAGTGATGCAGTTCAGTTTCTACGATGATTTATCATCAAAACATACTTTAAAAAAATTAAAAAAGTAAGCACATACATTTATGTATGACGTACCTATATGTAATATTATTCAATAAGTCGAAGTATGGATACCTCGATTTTTTTTTTGCGTTAGGTACATGTTGATTCGAGTTATCAAAGTTGAACTGTATTTTCCCCGGAATGTAGCTCCAACTACTTACTGTAACTGCATATTTTATACATAATTTCAAACATTTTCTAATTTTGATTGCTGTGGGCACGTTAAACGTCCGGTGTGTAATTAGTAATTAGATATTTTTCAATTTCATTTACATTTCTAAGACGGCTTTATTCGAACGGTTATTTCTAGCTATTAACGATTCATGAAATGCGAGCAGTTAAAGGTGCATTAGTTGAGAATAATGGACAGTGGCGGCTCGTGGGTCACATACAGGGAAAATGCTAAACATTTAACTCACTCATTAAATTATTATCAATATTCATTTATCAATCATAATTACGGTGATTTCCGACTGAAAATGGTTAAGATTTGTATTGGGCCTCGGGCCATCGACATAATTACAACTATATTATAAAAACCTGCATTTGGATATGTAAAAATGTACAGGGTGTTTCATTTAAAATAAATTGTAATGAATAATATTATAGGTCTGAAACTTTTTGTGAATTTTTTATTTTAATAAGTAAGCATAACTTCGAAGGCATTTTTCGTAAACTTGGTTTTCGCATTGCCTACAGTTCAAGTGGTAACTCCCTTCAAACTCTCCTCGGTAAACCCAAGGATAAAATTCCTTTCTTAGTAGAGTCGGGGGTATGTGAAATTAACTGTAATGACTGTAGTGAAAAATATATTGGACAAACTAGACGCTCGATCCAAACTAGGTTCAAGGAGCATTTAGCTCATGCACGGTTTGGTAGAGCCGAAAAATCTAGTGTTGCCCAACATATTCTTACTGAAGAACACAATATTAATATTAATAATTTTAAATTAGTGAAGGAAGTTAAGAATAATTGTCTACTAGATAGTTTTGAAAGTTTATACATTTGTAAAAATAACCAAATTTTACTTAACAATGACAAGGGTCCTATCTCTGGATCTCCGTTATTTAGTCTAGTTATATGAACATAAATATAATATAATATACATATATTTAAAAGAACAAAGTTAGTGTCGGGTCCATTTCCGGTATTACCGGAAGTAAAATTCAACATTAAAAATTCAATTAAAATCTTCAAAATTCAATTCCCATCATTACTTATTAAAGTTCTAACGAAAGAGAATTTCCTACTCTTTTTTCAGTAGTTTCTGGTAGTATATTAAATATATTTACCTATTTATGAGTTTATTTGCTATGTAGAAAAATAATGTCGGAACTACTACTTCCCACCAATAAATAGCCTTCGAATTTAATTATAAATTTTGGTTTAAGTAAGGAGAAAATATTGCCCATTAATAACCAATTTTCTGAGGTTAATTTTCAAAGTAAATAATTCTTTTGGCCATTACACCTGACGGTACCTAAAGGCTACTACAGGTATGTGAAGGCTGACGGAAAACAGAAACGAAATATTTATGGCGGTACAATAACATCTATCGGCAAGTTCAATGACTATATAAGTACGTAATGTTTTATTTATTGTTGATAGCATATATGTATTAATTTTCTAAAAATACACATATTTTAAAAATAACTCGTATCTCCCAGATAACACGTTATTTTAACTGGACATCGGTTTTGAAAGATTTATATTTACATACAGTTTATAAAATTTAAGATTGCATGCGTTCGGTCATGATTCTAAACTGTATCAATCGATCAATAACTTTGGAGTCAAATTAAGTTTCATTTTACGTATGTAAAGACAAGACGAACAAAGGGAGTGTTGTCGTGGTCTTGTCATTCCCTTATACGACTACATAATTTTTTACTGTGTTTAACTTTCTTATTTTATAAATTTCGAAGTTACTTTTAATAATATAGATATGTATTAAAATGTTTAAGGCAACAAATATTGATTTATGATTTTATTGATAAAAATAGTAAGTGAATTTATTTGTTAATGGTGCATGAAGAAATAATTTCTCTAAAATAACAATTTTACTTGAAACGTTCTTATTTATCTTTGGGTCATCTATACTTTAAAATGATTCGATTTATTTATCTAATTTGACTATTTTTAGGGTTCCGCACCTCAAAAGGAAAAAGCGGAACCCTTATAGGATCACTTCGTTGTTCGTCCGTCCGTCCGTCTGTCAAGACCCTTTTTCTCAGGAGCGCGTGGAGGTATCAAGCTAAAATTTATATCAAATACTCAGGTCTATTGTCCCTTGGAGCTTGTAAAAAAATCAAACTTCGAAGCCAACGCAATCAAAAGATACAGCCGTTTATGCCGCAAATTTCCGCAAATTTTCGAATCAAAACCTACAGGGTACTTCACGTGAACTCAGAATCTTGAAATTTGGTACGAAGCAACGTCTTATAGCACAGATAAAGGAAAAATTGCGAAAACCGTAAATTTTTAGTTACATCATATAATAAAAATATTTTTAATAATTTTAAAGTTACTACCCCTTTCCTCATGAACGCGTAGAGGTATTAAATTGAAATTCATATCAAATACTCAGGTCTATAATACCTTTAAGCTGTAACAAAATCAAACTTCTATGTCAACGCAATCAAAAGAAACAGCAATTTAAGCCGCATATTTTCAAACTCGCAACTACTCGCAAGGGAATCAAAACCTAAAGGGTACTTCCAGTCGATTTAGAATCTTGAAATTTGGCATGAAGCAATGTTTTATAGCACATATAAAGGAAAAATTCCGAAAACCTTAAATTTATAGTTACATCACATATATACAGGTTTGTACGAAACCCTCGGTGCGCGAGTTCGACTCGCACTTGGCCGGTATTTTTTTTCATTACAGTTAGGAATAGGCAGGTACATGTCTGTAATCCTATTTCCAAATTCTGTTATTAGGGGTAATATTTATTTAAAAAAAAAATATTTTATTAATCGAGTAATTGCTATTATATGTTATGTGCTTTATTTATTTAGTTGGTACTCAAAAAATCACTTTATTTACACATTAAACATCAATAAAAAATTGCGTACCTACATATTAAAATTTTTTGTTTACTCATTATCTTGTTAGTACTTATAAAATATATACTTTCACGTTGGGATCATTAACCCACTTTACAAACCGAGAGAAACCGACAAATTAAATGAAAGTTGTAGATAATAGAAGTAAAAGGGCTCATAAGTTTAATAAGTAAGTTCTTTAATTTTATTTTGTTGTAAGTACGTCAATATCTACACTTTCTTTAATGTTATTTCTTTACTTTGTATTTGCTTCTTTTTTTTTCGGGTTTCATTACTATTATTATTTCAAAATGTGGGTATATGGCTGTTTAAATGTTTTTTAATTACCTGTACACTGATTCGGATATTGTGTATATCCCTGCTAGCTGGTAATTAAAAACTAATTACTAAAATCGTAAAACAGCTACACTTAATTAACCACATTAAAATAATCTTTACAAACAGGCGTGAGTATTAAAGCAAATTTATTATATGTTATATTTACTACATATTTTTCGGTGATAAAGATTTTATTTTGTTGGTGTAACTAAAAAGTTAATTTGTATTGAAATCAAAAAGCAATTTTCCAAATACAAAGAGAAATATTATAGCAGGTAATCAATAAAATCAAAATTTGTTTCCTTGTGTAATAAAAACGTTTTCTTTTAATTTATTTGCACGTTTTTTTTTGTTATTCATTGATTATATATATATATATAGATACATATGAACAGTGGCGGATTTACCTGCAGGCTGAATAGGCTAGTGCCTAGGGCGGCAGATTTTAGGGGGCGGCAAACTTTGCTAAAAATTTTTTTGTCTTACAGAAATAAAACAAAAATTATTATCTTATACACGGAAAAAAACGAGGCTCAAAAAATCTACAAAAATTCCAATATTTTAGTGCTATACAGTATACTGAATACCCTAACGTCTGTATATGAAAAATTACTAAACGCTTATTTATAAAATATACCATTGTGATTTTGAATTTTTTAAATATTCCAATAGCGTTTAAGTATTACATTTTAAATTTAGTATTTTTACCTATTTTTTAAATTATATATTGCCATAATTTTTTCTTTAGGTCCACCCACACTATTCAATTAATGTGTAATATGTTTCACCACTTAAATATATCTATTCGAAGAGAAATGGGATCCGAAAAAAAATTGCTTAAAAATAACAATAACAAATATTATATAGATATATATGTGGAAAATTAATACTTTTCTATTGATATTTCTGATGATATTAACAACCTGTTTGAGTGTAGAATAAAAATTTATTAAACTTAAACGTAAAAAATTGCATATTTTTGCACAGAATTTCATAAATATTATACATTTCTTATAATGATGATAATTAAAAAAAAACAATAATGATAATATTGTAATGAATAAAAGCTGTAAATATCCATTCAACGAAAGTTCTTCTTAACATTCTTACATTTTTAATCCTAATGAATTCGTATCAATATTTGTTGATTATTCTTATAAAAATATAATACAATTATAAAGTTGCAATTTCATTGACAAAAAATTGATTGTGAAGTTTGGGTATAGAATTGCAGGTGTCAGTAGGGGCGGCAAATGTGTAAATTTTGAACAAATTTGAAAAAATGAAAAGAACAATTTTTCATCTAGCTGATACTTTAAACTTATATTTTAATTTTTGTTTTAAAAACAGTTAGTTAAAATAGTGTTTATTTTAAACATGCCAACCCTGCTACCAACCTTTAAAGAACGTGAGGGCCACATTCTGGACTCTGTATCCCTCCAAAATTTACTCACTACCTGAACATTTGATATAAGTACATACTATAGCAAAATGTCACCTCAATATTTATTTAGTTATTTGTACATATATTCATATTAATAATCTGCTTAAGCATTTTTCTACGTTAGCAAACATAAACACATACGTTACGTTATAAATGGAAAAGTTTGTACACATTTCATCGACTTTTGTTGTGACAGTGGTTAGGCACGGTATGTATTAAGAAGTTTTAGGGGTAGAATGAATATCTGTCCTGTCTTCTCTTTTAAAGAGATAATCTTTATAAATGTATTTATTCCTCGTTATTTACGTTTAGCAACTTTGAAGCAATAGGGGTGAAATAAATCTGTAAATTTATATTTGTGACTTGGCAACTTCGCAAATTAAGTGGTCACCTCTTTTCATATTTTCTAAACCATTTTAGTTTTTATTTTTTATAGAAAATCCTAAATTTACTATTTTTAGGGTTCCGCACCTCAAAAGGAAAAAGCGGAACCCTTATAGGATCACTTCGTTGTCCGACCGTCCGTCTGTCAAGACCTTTTTTCTCAGGAACGCGTGGAGGTATCAAGCTAAAATTTATACCAAATACTCAGGTCTATTGTCCCTTGGAGCTGTGAAAAAATCAAATTTCTAAGCCAACGCAATCAAAAGATACAGCCGTTTATGCCGCAAATTTCCGCAAATTTTCGAATCGAAACCTACAGGGTACTTCACGTGAACTCAGAATCTTGAAATTTGGTACGAAGCAACGTCTTATAGCACAGATAAAGGAAAAATTGCGAAAACCGTAAATTTTTAGTTACATCATATAATAAAAATATTTTTAATAATTTTAAAGTTACTACCCCTTTCCTCATGAACGCGTAGAGGTATTAAATTGAAATTCATATCAAATACTCAGGTCTATAATACCTTTAAGCTGTAACAAAATCAAACTTCTATGTCAACGCAATCAAAAGAAACAGCAATTTAAGCCGCATATTTTCAAACTCGCAACTACTCGCAAGGGAATCAAAACCTAAAGGGTACTTCCAGTCGATTTAGAATCTTGAAATTTGGCATGAATCAATGTTTTATAGCACATATAAAGGAAAAATTCCGAAAACCTTAAATTTTTAGTTACATCACAAAATGATATACAGGTTTGTACGGAACCCTCGGTGCGCGAGTTCGACTCGCACTTGGCCGGTATTTTTTTTTTTGTTTCAATTACCATAAGTAATACCTATAGAATCTCATGCAAGTATTTTTAAGAAAGACTATATGAGGGGAAAAAATAACAAGTACCTAGTTATTAACGTTATTGTAAAATGAGTTATTGCAGTAAGTTTTGCAATTAATTCCTAACAAGACAATTGTTAATATTTGTTTACAAACATTTTTTAATGCTTACTATTGTGTGATTGATTAGTTGCAGTGCTTACATCGAGCTTATTTATTATCTACCTTACTTTACAAAAAGAAAAAAAAATTGTTGATCTACATAGAACTCACCACTCAATCAATTAAATAGATACATACACACCTAAGTACGTAAATAATATTTTTGCAAGTAATGCCGTTATTATCGTAACAACTACCAACGTAAGTTAGGTAACTGTATCTAACGTTAACGGCGTGAATAAAGTTGTTTAGTTGTTAAACAATAATTGCCTATATTGCGGTTTATTTTAGAAATAAATAAAGTTAAGCAATTTTCAATCGCTGCTTATTACGCATTATTAACACTAAAAATCGATTAACTATATATAAATAACTATCGTTAGAAACATAAGTAACGTCACGATCTTTTGTAGGTCAATAAAATCAAAAAAGCACTAAAAACTACTAGGAGTTACAGCAACATTATGTTGCGTTACAATTTTGTTCTGGTGGTGTTTTTTCCAATGCGAATTGTTGTTTTACGTTTTCTTAGTTTAGCAACAATTACGTACGGTGATCGGTAATATTATCGTCAATAGTGGACATTGTTTGGTTTTAAACAATCGTCAATAAAGTTATAAAAAACAACTGAAACACCGAAAGGCATGACGAATTATTTTACCACTACAAACTACAAATAATTTACAAAGTATTCTTCATTATTGCAGTGGAAGATAATTTTGGTGGCGATCAGAGCAGTACTCAGGGAAATAATTAAAAATTTTGTATCGGCGACCATCTGCAGGCAATCAAAAAGATTTGCATTATACATATTATTTTCGTAACTGTAAAAATGTATCTAATAGAAAAAATGCAATTTTATATTCATACAGACCTGGGACTGTTAATTTTCGTAAAAACATTTAGAAAACAGTACTAATTCAAAAAATCGTTTATTAAAAAAATTGTGCTTTAATCATTGTCTTTTTTTGGGGTTTCCTTGTTTTTGTTTCGTTTTATTTTGTTTTTTTTTTTATTGTAATCCAATTTGATCATGAAAGACATTTTTTTTACGTAGTATAACGTATATCATGTTAGCACGACAAAGTTATTTTTCCGATTTGTGACTTGCACTATAATTTGTCGCTAATTTGTTACCAAATCCAAAAATATGTCGCTCGTGCCGTTTAGCCATAATCAGCTGGTATGCTAGATTGATATCAAGCTAGCACTACACATAGCGTATCTTGAGAAGGAAATGTTGTAGGATATTACTTTAAAGACCTTAATTTGTCGCTGAAAGATGACACATTCAAAGAATTTGTCGCTAGTCTTATCTCCAACTGATAAGCGAAAGAAAGCCATCAAACTCTCGAAAGGTATCGTGTTGCCTAACTTGGAGGAAACAGGGAAAACCTAATTTAAAAAATTTGGTAAATGAATCCAATCTCTTAAAACAAATGTAACAAAGAACTCCTTGATTAATTGTTTGATGGTTTTCCAGCAGTTTTTCGCTAATCAGCTGGTGATAAGACTAGCGACAAATTCGTTGAATATGTCATCTTTCAGCGACAAATTATGATCTTTACAGTAATATCCTACGACATTTCCTTTTCGAGATACGCTATGTATAGTGCTATCTTGATATCAAACTAGCACTCCAGCTGATTATGGCTAAACGGCACGAGCGACAAATTTTTTGATTTGGTAACAAATTAGCGACAAATTATAGTGCAAGTCAGAAATCGGAAAAATAACTTTGTCGTGCTAGCTTGATATACGTAATTTTTTAGGATTCCGCACCTCAAAAGGAAAAAGCGGAACCGTTATAGGATCACTTCGTCGTCCGTCCGTCCGTCCGTCTGTCAAGACCCTTTTTTCTCAGGAACGCGTGGAGGTATCAAGCTAAAATTTATACCAAATACTCAGGTCTATTGTCCCTTGGAGCTGTGAAAAAATCAAACTTCTAAGCCAACGCAATCAAAAGATACAGCCGCAAATTTCCGCAAATTTTCGAATCAAAACCTACAGGGTACTTCCCGTGAACTCAGAATCTTGAAATTTGGTACGAAGCAACGTCTTATAGCACAGATAAAGGAAAAATTGCGAAAACCGTAAATTTTTAGTTACATTATATAATAAAAATATTTTTAATAATTTCAAAGTTACTACCCCTTTCCTCATGAACGCATAGAGGTATTAAATTGAAATTCATGTCAAATACTCAGGTCTATAATACCTTTAAGCTGTAACAAAATCAAACTTCTATGTCAACGCAATCAAAAGAAACAGCAATTTAAGCCGCATATTTTCAAACTCGCAACTACTCGCAAGGGAATCAAAACCTAAAGGGTACTTCCAGTCGATTTAGAATCTTGAACAAATTAGATAAATAAATCGAATCATTTAAAAGTATAGTTGACCCGAAGATAAATAAGAGGGTTTAAGTAAATTTGTTATTTTAGAGAAATTATTTCCTCATGCACCATTAACAAAGACATTTTCTTACTATTTTTATCAATAAAATCAATATTTATTTCCTTAAACATTTTAGAAGATACCTATATTATCAAAAGTAACTTGGAAATTTATAAAATAAGAAAGTTAAACACAGTAAAACATTATGTACTCGTATAAGGGAATGACAAAACCATAATAACACTCACTTTGTTTGTGGTGTTTTTACATACCGTAACCTTGTGATCCTAAGAAATCAAACAAAATCATTATTTGATTAATAAATCAAGGGTGAATAAAAAAAGAGAATGTCACCCGACCTAAGATTCGAAATAGACTAAAAACATTTGTTTAAAATTTATTTTCGAAACGATGTTCCAATTCAATCGGGTGATTCGTCTAGGGGGTAGGCTGAAAACGAGCACCCTCTATATTGTTACTATCATTATACGTTTTCTTCGTTTTAAAAGAAGAATTTTTGATAATTCTAACAAAATTGATTGGAAATACCACACGGAGAAAACAATCATGAAAATATTGCTAGAATTGTAGCAAACATGACTAAAAAATCTGTCAATTATATGGACGACCAGACGCTCAAGGAGATTTTACTAGAAATGTCTAGTCAATCTACGTTCGGTGTTGAGACTGAATTCTAGTAAAATTGACTTGATTAGAAAACATTTTTTACACTTCTTATTACTAATTTTACTAAACTATTCTCATTCTAGTATTTTTTTTCTTTACGACACGATAAAATAATCGAGAGGTAGAGAAAAAAAGTCTAGACTTATTTAGCTTGATTATTCTAATACTAATTTATTATTAGAAAGAATGAAAAATTGTTTTATACCACCAAGTACATTTTATGAGAATTCTAGTATTATTTACTAGAAAATTTTGGCTTGACTCATCAAGTAATAAAATCATGATTAGTTTTCTCCGTGTATGTATCTATTTATATATAAAATTAAGTTTATTTTGAATTTTTGTGCGCAAATTGTAATACCTCTAGACAATCGCAGGTATAACCACCTACCCCGATACCACTCTTCCTGTCATGTCGTTTCTTGTACGCAAATAAGAAAAAACCAACCCGATTTTTGTTGACGCCACAGAAAAATGCCAACTTATGACGTCAGTTGCTGCCACCTGACTAATGAACATGATCAAAATGTAGATTACGTACGGTACGATTGAACTTAATTAAAACATGGATAATTTCGTAATTAACTTTTAAAAGTGATACCTATGTCTAAAACTTGATGAAAGTTTAAAAATAAATAAATAAATCGCAGGAAATTTGAGGAGTCTCAAAATCAACACATGAATACGTACACAATAGGAAAAGGACGACAACTAAGAGTGAATCCTACACAATTACAGTTAAAAGCCCCATGTTGTACCTACCCTTATTCTGACAAAAAGTAACTAATTTTGAAACTCGCGCCATTTATTTAAACACCCGTAGGATGAGCTTGTTTATCCAGGTAGCTATCTAATATCTATCAACCTGCACGCTTATTCTGTAGTAGCTATAGGAATATTATACATAGAAGGGCAGTAAATAAGGAGTAGTTATAGTAGTCGAGATAAAGCAGGTGTATTTGCCAACTTTGTTTGATGGTTGTGGTAGTGGTAGATATTACTTAGCAGCAGCGTGATACCCGCTTACAAACACAGCTGTATCTACCTACCGGAAGTGTGCGGTCTTCTCTGTATTTAGTTTCCTGTTACCTACGGTTAAAAAACATCAGTGTTTTTTTTTTTGCGTGGTGAATCTCGTTGTCTTATAGGACGTATGTATACTGATATTTTCACAATGACCAGTATGTATATATATATAGGTATAGTAGGTATACAAATATGAGTTCCTCGCTTGTCATTACGGGGTAGTAACCTTCTACCCCGACTCTGCTGATGGAGTTTTTGACAAGCTAACACGAAATTGAATTAAAAATTGTAATCAATTATGTACCTATTACGTAAAATATCACTTTACGATTAATAACAACCTTATAAAAATAACTCGCCTTTACCTTGAGCTTATTAAACCATAACCCCACTTATCTACTATCTTTAAAAATTATGAGTCGCATAGATTTTCAAAATTTGGCGGAAGATTTGCAAAACGTTCACTTATAAAGAACCACCTCAAGGAGCGAAAACAAAAGTAACTAATGTACAGTCTGAGGGTTGACAAAATTCGGATATTTCTCGTTTTTAGTTCGCTATAACCGATGAACGGGCAGTTACTTCATACTTTTCGATGTGATTCGTTATAAGCGAATACAACTGTACGTGAACTTTAAATGGGGAGGAGTGCAGCATTCGAAATCTTATCAAATCTCATGTAGGGGCTGTTTATAAAATGCGTCACGCTAAAATTAGTTTCTTTTACCCCCTTCCCCCCGGTTGTCACGCTGTGTCACACTTTCTGTGACCCCCCCTGTAAATATTACGTCACAAAAACTAAACCCCCTCCCCTGAACATGATAAATTTTGAATGATAATACACAAATTTTGATAGTCAAAAATATTTATTTTATTTTCATAATAAAATTTAAATACATTAATAAATATGTTTTGTAACAAACAAATAAATAATATTTCTATTTATCAGAAGTCCAAGGACCAACACCCCTCTTTCTATGTGAACGTATTTGATGAACGGTCCCTTAAAGAGAATGGAGGCATTGAAAATCTCACGGCTCCTTTTCATTCAAAGAATTAATTCTTTTAATTAAAAGCTTATTACAAGGTGTGAATGGGGTGGTGGGAGGTCTCTGTATATCTCACAAAATCTCGCTAGAGACGAAACTAATGGAAATTCCCTTCTTCTTTCTTTTGTAATATACTGATGTTCAGTGACGGTTTTACTGTAGGTGCATTTGTTCAGTGAACCCCCTTAAAAATTGAACTAGTTACACCATATAATTTTATCCTTTTAATATTTATTATATTATTGATGATTATCGTATAATATACATCTCTTTTACCATTTCATAGTTCATAGTTACAAAACACCAACCCGTAACCCATAGAAAATATTTAAATTTTTGTTGTGTCGCTGACGACTTCACCTAACTTTTTTGGTTCAAGTTTTGATTCTGAACATATCACGTGAGCGATACTCCGTTTGATGTCCATGTGTTAGAGAGAGAGGTAATCGGACGCGTGAAATGGAAGATAATATACACTCAACATACAACGTTTAGGTGCACTGCACGAGAAGCCGGAATCAGCCGGAATAATGTCGTGCTACGTCGGCACGGCTACCCGACACTCTGCCAGGGTTTTGCAACTTCGGTTAGCCTGCCACCTGGTGAAAATGTCCAGTACGACTCATTTTTAAAGGCTCTGGAAGCTAGTGTTGGTAGGAACCGATAGTAAAAAAAATATGTTCAGAATCATGTTCAGATTTCAGAGTTCAAAGTCCACTAATTGTAAATGACGCACAATTTATTGCACAATACGTGTTAATTAAAATATTACGCAAATGATGGAGTCGTGTTCGGTAAAATATATTAAAGAAAATTCAAATAATTTTCAAAATCGTTTCGAAATAAAGAAAAGGGGTCCACCTCGCCCAAAACTACAGCTGACACAAGAGTGTACCTTAAAAAATAAAAATTTCAAACGTGTGTTTAAAGTAGAACAGTATTAAAAAACTTCGTGGTTGTGTGGGTGTAATAAATTAAACGCATTATTTTGCTTTCCGTGCCTGATTTTTTGCCGGTAATCCTAATGAAAGTGTTGAGTGTGCTTGCTAATTCAAATCATAGACGAATGGATTTCCTGTATAAGTAAACGTAAGGTTTTTATTTATTGTGTTATTAAATGCCATAAGTATTTGTTTCTCCAAAAAATATTAAAAATCTTCGCCTGCGGTGCATTTACAACATCGTGAAATACGCTTCATGTTCTGATATTACCTACATGTTATTAACTTTGTGAACCCCCTTCGTATTCGACCACGAGCCGCCACTGCTGATTTTAATATAGACTTGCAAGTTTTTGGCACTCATCTGACTTTTTATATTTGCATATGAAGATTTTCTGCCAATGAGCTTTACAATTGATTAGTTAAGACAATTCTAACTTTAGATTATTCAGTTAATTATTTTTTGTTAATCTAATAATTCTAAATCCATAATTTATTGATTTTTAATTGATCTACATGGGCTTCTACGTGTAAAATAATAATCGAATGAATCGTTTCTGGACTTCTGACATCAAAATCAATGTTATTTTTGGATCATGGATGTTTCGGAAATTAAACCAATAAATATACCTACATATATTGTTTTTGAAACATACATTTCGAAATTAGACTATTAACTGGGACTGTATGTAAACGTTTTGGAATTGCCAAAAATCAATTTTTATTTATTTGAATATACATCGTACCATAATTTACTTTCTGCTTATTGTGAAATTGAAACCAGGAAGACTACATACATACAGATGAATTAAATGTAACTTATATATAGGTTGACGAACGGTAAATAATATTGACAAGAATGGACAGAGCAAATGCAAAATTGTGTATAATTTTACGAATAAGTGGTTTTAATTTTGACTAAATTAAGTAAAAAAAATACATAACAAAATTATGATTTGTTAAGTTTGTTGATGCCAGCATTTTAATTATAACAGGCGGGCTGAAAAGTTCGTAGGCTGACCCATAAATGGCGCTACTAGTATCAAATCCATATGATTTTTAGTTAGCCCTAACCTTCAAAAGATGCGTGTATAAATTTGACAGCTGTTGCACTATTAGTATCTGAGTTATAGCATTTTTAGTGAAAGAAGTTTTGTTACTTTGAAAAAAATGGATAAAAAGTGCTGTTTCATCAAGACAATGCATCGTGTCATAAATCAATGAAATCGATGGCAAAATTCTGCGAATTGGGCTTCGAATAGCTTCTGCATCCACCGTACTGTCCAGATCTGGCCCCCAGCGACTTTTTTCTGTTGTCAGACCTCAAGGGGATGCTCACTGGACAGAAATGAAGAGGTAATCGCCGAAACTGAAGCCTATTTTGCGGCTAAAGACAAATCGTATTATTAAAATGGTATCGAAAAATTGTATGACCGCTATAATCGTTGTATCGCCCTCGAAAAGAACTATATTGAATAATAAAATCAAATTCTATCAAAAAAATTTTTTTTTCTATGCTAGCCTACGAACTTTTTAGCCCGCCTGTTATCTTTAGTTGTATTTTATTCATATTATGAGATATAGTGGAATCATCGTTGTTGAATAAAAAGATTTTTTTCCATTAATTTTGCGGCTTGCACAGGTTTTCGATGATCGGGGGTGGCTCATGGTCATCCATTTCGTCTTGTTGATTGCCATGTTCCTCCTAATTTTGCCTCACTAAACAAACATTGTTCTGCTATACAGAGTGTATCAAAATACAGTATATTTCGTTTATAACGACGATGAAAGGACCATTAAATTCCGTCGCTATATCCGGAAGTCGCTATATAAAAAGAAAGAAAAGTACCCAGTAACTGATTCTTAGATTTAACTTTATCAACATTAACATTTATAAACAATTACTAAGTACAACTGCTGACTGACTATCTGTGAATGTAAATATAAGATAAAAAAGTTTTGTGTTTAGACTCGGTCGCAATATCTATGAGTATGAGATTTCTAGCATCTTGTAATTAATAGTTCATTAAAATTAGTTGCTAAAACCGAAATCAACGGACGTTACATCCGAAGTCGTTACAGCCAAATTTTCTTCTTAAATTACTTCTTAAATTCAAAAGACTTATGTGTTATGTCGTTATAACCAAATGGTCGTTACAACCGAAGTCGTAATAAATGAAATGTTAACAATGTAAATTAAACAAACATTAGCAATTTGTTTATTTTAAATACTTAAGTAGAAGTTTGTTATATTATTATTAGATTACTATTAGATATAAAACTCTGAAAGTACATAAATGTTAATAAATATGTATAAAATAATTAACGTCTAGACCCTAGATCAAAAATAGTTTTAGTATTTTAGGTATTCAAATTATTTTTCCGTTATTCTTAACAGAAAATATACAAAGAGCACGTGGCATATGTCGTTGAATAAAACTGATGCACACGCAATCTTCCAATAAGTGCCCTCTGTACTCACTACTGGGTATGTTAATATTACATAATAAACTAACCACTATAGTTATTAGATACTAATTATAGTGTTCAATGTTCATCAATGTGTGTAGAAATAAGATTGACATTTATCTTTAAATTACCTACAGTAATTTTATTTATAGGTACATCATGGATGTAGTAAAGTGTGACTGACAGTTATTTTAGTTATTTGCAAATAAAAGTTAGTGTTGATATTTATTTATAGCTTGCAAAAATTGTCACCTTGCAATATTGATATGAGATAAGCAAATACTTATCAAGGTAACATTTTTTAGCACTGTAGGTACTATTAAAATGCCATAGTACCTAAGTAGGTATAACACAACTAAAAAAACGTTAAACATTTTTTAACAGACTTTGATTGTGTTTGGTTTTCATTTTTTTTTTTTTCTTAATAATAATCAAACTGTAAATATTGAATTAAATTATTATAACTGTTTCTGTAAGTGCAGCTATGAATTAATAAAAATATCAGAAAATGTGGTCATTATTATTTTTGGTGTATTAACCTAACGCGGGGATGGCGAACCATTGGCACGTTTGAAAATTTTGATGGCACGCACAAAAACAACTTTTTTTTAAGTTATCTTTTTTCATAGAAATGAATTGAAAATTATTAATCTACACTTAATTTATAGTTTATGATATAAATTTGTAGTACTGAATACCTGTCTTAGTATGTTAACTAGAACCCTCAAATTATACATTTTATTATTATAATATCGCATGAATTCTTTCGAAGTATATACAGATGCGCATTAGATAAAAAATTTTGCGTATCCAGTTTCGCCTTCTTAAGGTATTTGAATGTTGAATTTTGAAAAATTAAATTTAAAATTCTTTGAGTGGTTAAATTTTAATGAATTAGAAATGGAATTAGTTGAATTTCAGTCAAGTACCATATAGAACCAAAAATTTGTTGATTTAAGAAATGATTTAGAAATTATTGAAAGTAATCGGTTATTGGATAAAATAAATAAAATTGCAGAAGATGAAATTCTAACTACATATACATGGAATTCAGTTCCTCACACGTTTAATTGTTTAAAACTTTAAAAATATTAGCAAAGGCAATTTTATCAATATTTTCATCGACGTGGGCATGTGAATCTCTATTTTCAGAATTAAATTTTATAAAAAATAAATATAGGAATAGAATGACGGATGAGTCGAGCTCTGCATGCGTACTGTTGAAATTAACTAAATATGAACAAGATATTAAATCTTTATCATCTTGTGTACAGCAACAAAAATCACATTAAAAACAATTTTTTTAACGTGAATTTTGTTTCTAGCATATTGCTTTTTGTAAAACATTGATTAATAAAAAATTGTTTAATGATGAATTGCTTTTGTTTGTTTGTTTAATTATACTTACGTATAGTTTCACCACGCTAACATTTCGAATGAAATTTTATTGTGGCACGTTACCTATTTGAAAAAGAATTTTTATGACTTTGTGGCACGGACATTGTATAGCGTGCTTTACTCAATTAAAGAGAGCTGCTAAGTTTTAACGATTTATTTCTTTCACAAAATTATTATAAAAATTTGATTTAAATACCGCGGGAACAAAGCGTGTTGTATTGACGAGTGCAAAGAGAGAGAATGAATGAAATGAATGTTCTTAATATTATGTGATTAATAATACTTAATACAAACAGTGAGAAACAGTCGCTGAAACAATAACATAAATAATGTCGCGGCAGCGATAACCGCGAACAAATATTCTGATACATTTGAAAGGTATAAATTATACATACAGTATCCGTCCAAATAAACGGTCTCTAAATTGTACATATCCTCCCCGACCTTGACAAGTGGTCAAATAATCAGTAGTGTAAATAAAGCATGAATACAAATACGGATAATTCTGAAACAATAACTACGCGAACTAAACTCAAATTATAGCAAACATGAAAATTACTAGTCTTGCGTCTCTAATCACGCACTTCACTGCGCGAGACAGTCTGCCATCACAACCTATTCCTTTGGAAGAACGGCCAATTTTCTGATTGAACGTTTATATGTCCCTTGGCTGGTGCGCACCGATGCTACTCTGACTACACCATCTGACCCTGGGAAAACTTCTTCGATTCTCGCTAGTTTCCATGCAAGAGGTGGTATGTTGTCCTCTGAGAGTAACACGAGATCACCCTTTTGTGGTGCCAAGGACGAACTCTGCCATTTGGGTCTGGTTTGCATCTGATGAAGGACTTCCCTGCTCCATCTCTTCCAGAAGTACTGCTTCATCTGTTGTACCAGTTGCCATCGTGTCAGGCGGTTGGCTTTGACTTCCTCGAGGTCTTCCTCTAGTATATCGGTCAGTGACTCACCAATTAGGAAGTGAGCGGGGGTTAAACAATGTAGGTCGGAAGGATCTTGGGATAAGGGGGTCAGAGGGCGCGAATTAATTATGGCTTCAATCTGAGTAATGAGCGTGGCAGCTTCTTCGAAAGTTAAACAATGATTTAATGCAATTTTCTTAAAATGTTGTTTAGCAGACCTGACTAATCTTTCCCAGAGGCCTCCGAAATTAGGCGACCTGGGTGGAATAAAATTCCATTTGATATTCTCTAAAACCAAATATGCTTGAAGTTGGTCGTTAAGCAGGTTGCTCATTACGCTCTCTAAGTCTGCCTTAGCCCCTACAAAGGTTTTCGCGTTGTCACAATAAATTTCCGATACCTTTCCCCTTCGCGCTATCATTCGCTTAAGAGCGTTGATAAAGCTCTCTGACGTCATATTAGCAACAACTTCAAGGTGGACGGCCTTCGAAGCCATGCACACAAATAATGCGACCCAAGCCTTTTCTCTGATCTTACTCCTTTTACCGTATTTCAAATGTAAGGGTCCAAAATAGTCAACACCCACGTGCAAAAATGGCCTGACGAGTTCCGTTCTTACTTTTGGTAAATTTCCCATTTTTTGTTGAATAAGTTTGGGTGACGTACGAAAGCAAATTATACACGAATTAATTACCTTTTTTACCGAGTTTCTGGCGCCAATAGGCCAATACTTTCTTCGGATAGATGCGAGAGTCTGCGTGGGTCCAGCATGCATCAGAGATATGTGCTCAGACCGAATAAGCAGAGTCGTCACATGGTGTTTTTCCGGTAATAAAATTGGATATTTTCTTTCATATTTAATAGAGGCGTTATGCAATCTCCCTCCAACTCTTAGCAATCCGCGTTTATCCAAAAACGGGTCTAAGTTTATTATTTTGCTCGATTTACTCACTGGATTATTTTTCGATAATGCAGCAATTTCTTGTTGGAATTCTTCTGCTTGGGTTTGTTTTAATATCAATGATCTTGCTTCGTTCAGTTCTTCTGTCGTCAAACTCCCGACTCGTTTACTGTTCTTGTTTTTCAAGTTATGAGAAAATCGCAACACATATGCGACAATACTTTGCATCTTGGAAATGGATGAATACATCGAAAAATCAATCAAGTTCATTCTCCTTGCTGTTATCAAGACCACCTTCCTTTTCTCTGGTAGATCATTCGCATCCAGTTTCTTGTTTAATTTTGATTTTGGCCACTCGGATTCTTCATGGGTTAGAAATTTGGGACCTTTCCAGTACAGTTCCGAATGCATGAGTTGTCTAGGGAAAGCTCCTCTTGAAACAATATCGGCAGGATTGTTTTTTGAATCCACATGATACCAGTTTCGGATGTCGCTTAATTTTTGTATTTGGGAGACTCTATTTCCAACAAATACTTGCCAAGTGTTCGCATTTGACTTTATATAATGCAATACTATTTCTGAGTCCGAAAAATAGTATTTGTTTCTGAATTTCAATTTTAACGCTTGTGATACCCTATTAATTAATTTTGCCCCTAAAACCGCAGCGCAAAGTTCGAGACGTGGCAAGGTAATCACTTTCACCGGACTCACTTTGGACTTGCTACAGACCATGTACGAGTTATAGCTTCCATCATTTAATCTGGTACGGATATAAATGCTCGCTCCATACGCTTGCAGAGAAGCGTCGCAGAACATAATCAAATCATGAACTCCGCCTGAAATGGGTAGCACTTTACGAGATATAACTAACGAGCTTAACTCGTCCAGTTCTTCCAGATATTTTCTCCAAACTCCTTGGATTTCTAGGGGAATTTCGTCATCCCACTTTAGCTTGCATGCCCATAGTTCTTTCATTATCAATTTCGCCTTGACAATAACCGGGGAAACTATTCCAATGGGGTCAAATAGTTTCGCTATCGAGCTAAGTATCGTTCTTTTCGTAATCTTGCAATGCGATGTGGGAACAGATACCTTAAAATGTAAAGTGTCTTCCTTGCAGTTCCATATTAAGCCCAATACTTTTGATGTGTCAGCTTTATCCAGTTCGATCGTGTTTCGATCCTCATTTCCTTTTTCTAAAGGTGTGGGTATTAGTCTTGAATCGTTACTGGCCCATTTTGACAGTTTAAATCCTCCTCCATTTAAGACTTCAATTAATTCGTCTCTTGCTTTCAAGGCACCTTGAATGGTCGATGCGCCACTCAAAACATCGTCCATATAAATGTCTCTTTCAAGGGTTTCGCTTGCAACTAGGAATGTTTCCGCTGAATCTGTGGCTAATTGTCTTACACACCGCATGGCTGTAAATGGGGAATTTGTTAGGCCAAAAACCAGCCTTGTCAGTCGATAAATCTGAACCGGTTCGCTTTCGGAATTTCTCCAGAAAAACCTCTGATAATTCATGTCTTCAGGATCTATTTTGACCTGCAGGAACATTTTTTCCATGTCACACGAAAAGGCAATTTGATGCGTCCTGAACCGTATAAGCAGGGAAAATAACTCTGTTTGTAAATTGGGGCCGGTCATCAAATTGTCATTCAGACTCAACCCGTTGGTTGACTTTGCCGAACCGTCATAAACTATTCGTATCTTTACCTTTTGTCCCGTTTCTTTTACTATGCCTGAATGTGGCAAATAGAAGGTGGAATCGTGAGTGGCTTCGCCTTCTGGTACTCTTTCCACAATGTTCGAATGAATGAGCTCTTGCATGGCGTTTGAATACAACTGTTTGAGTTTAGGATCCTTTTTGAATCTCCTTTCCAATGACAAGAACCTTCTGAGCGCAACTCCGCTTGAGTCACCTAATTGTACGTTTCCGTTTTTGAATGGTAGCTTCACGATAAATCTACCATCCGATGGGTCGCGCATGTACGTTCTTTTGAACTGCTCTTCACATTCTATTTCCTCTTTGGACCATTTTTCTTTGGTTTCCGGGATTTCTTCCTGAAGCCAAAATTTCTCCATAAGTTGTTGGAGTTCATCGCTTTTATCCTTTATGGCCAGGTTCGCGACTCGATTCTCGGGTCGTTCCGAATTTCCCAAATTATAAGAAGCTCCTCCAACTACCCAACCTAACAATGTTTTTGTAAGGAACAAACTAGGACTGGACAGCTTTCTGCGATCATTGCACAATAGCTCCCAAAATATTTCGGCCCCTAATAATAGATCGACAGGGCGACTCGTGTTAAAATCTGGGTCCGCTAAATTGATGTTTGACGGAACGGAAAGGTTTTCGGGATTGAAAGAGACGATAGGCAAATTTGCAGTTACGCGTTCTGTGATACAACAGGTAACGGGCATTTTAAACCTGGAATCGGACGACTTGATCCATATTTCGGCAGACTTCGAAATTTTGGTGCACGTGTGATTAATTCCTGATAGGGAAATAGTCGTGTTTATCGGTTTTAAGCCCAATCGTTTACATGTAGCTGTTGACATTAAATTTATTTGCGATCCAACGTCTAATAGGGCGCGGCATTCTTGATATTGGCCACCACAGTCTTTTACCCAGATAAGCGCTGTCGATAAAATAACGTGTGTTTCGCCTTTTGGTTTAACATGATTTACTGTAGCGTTAACCTTGGTTTCTTGCTGCGATTTGTTTGTGAAGCAGTGATTCGGGGAATCAGGTTCCGTACTATTTTTAGCACTCCTATCATGTAACAATGAATGATGTGTGCGCGCTCCGCATACGCTGCAACCCTTTGCTTTACACGCGCTTGTCGTATGATTTTTCCTCAAGCAATTAAGACAAAGATTCTTATTCTTTACCTCCTTGATTCTGTCGCCGATACTCAATCGCAAAAATTCCCCACATTGGTTTACAAAATGCCTCTTATCGCAATACCTACACGCTAATCTCGTTGTAACAACGTGAGAAGACCGCTTCGTATAATCTTTTTTGATCTGCGTTGGCTCAGGCTTTGACGTTTTCGAATTCCCCTGAATACACTTTAGAGTGACACATCTCTTCTCCAAAAATTCCAAAATGTCCTTCAACTTTGGAATGCCCGAGTCTAATATGAGTTCTAGTTCCTTCCTGGACTGGTAATCTATACGGCTTATTATCAACGGGACGAGAAAAGCATCCCAAGAATCTACTTGAATCTGCATTACCTTTAGTGCCTCTAAATTCGCGGAAATGTCGTTAACTAACTTCCTCAAGCCCTCTGCCGATGGCTTCGATAATTCGGGAGTATTTAGAATGGAACTTACGTGACTTTGTACTATCAGCCTATCATTTTTATATCTTTTTTGCAGTATGGACCACGCAGACTGATAATTGTTCGCGGTAATTGCTAATGATTCAATCGGACGAGCCGCTTCGCCCATCAAGCATGATTTTAGGTAATGAAACTTTTGACAGTCGTCCAACGTGCTATTATTGTGAATGAGGCTGTCAAACGCATTGTAAAAAGGCAACCAATCCGTATATTCTCCCGAAAATTGAGGTAAATTAATTCGTGGAAGTCTCACATTAAACTGGCTATGCGCCTGAACAGAACTCGCCAAGGGCACGTCTGCACTAGGTGCCACGGATAATCTTTGAATAAACCTTTGGAGGTCGCTCATAATTTTTAACCAATCGGTATCGAATTTATCTAGAGCTAACATTTCATTTTCCCCTTTCGACTCTGTAGGGTTCCGATCCCCTTTTTCTTCTGACATAGATTCGTCCGCGATTTCTAGGCTAACTATTTCAAAGATTACCGCTTCGTAATCGTCTCGAATTTTTGGCAAGTCGGCTAAACGAACCTGAATATCGTTTATATCGTGTTTAGACGAATCAAAATGTTGCGCAAATGCTCCAATACTTTTTAATTTTCCCTCTAAATGAGAGCGCTTAACGAGCAACTTCCTTAACTCTGCCAGCGACATTTTAATTAATCGATACAACAAATAATTGAAGCTCAAACAATGCTGTCACACATAGATAATCAAAGGACAGTTAGGAAAAAAGGATGCTCACTAACCTTTTCAGCGGGCCGCTTTCCCGATTTCCCCGCTTCCTGCCTCTGGGTCTTCTCTGTCTGGAGTCTCTTCAGTTGGTCAGCTTTTCGACTTAACCGCTGTACTCTGAAGACGATTCCAATTTTTCTATTTTTGTTTTTCCCACGGTCACTCAGCACTATTTACCGGATGTATAGCCGTTGTCACTACTAATCCGGCTCGAAGGACCAATGTATAGCGTGCTTTACTCAATTAAAGAGAGCTGCTAAGTTTTAACGATTTATTTCTTTCACAAAATTATTATAAAAATTTGATTTAAATACCGCGGGAACAAAGCGTGTTGTATTGACGAGTGCAAAGAGAGAGAATGAATGAAATGAATGTTCTTAATATTATGTGATTAATAATACTTAATACAAACAGTGAGAAACAGTCGCTGAAACAATAACATAAATAATGTCGCGGCAGCGATAACCGCGAACAAATATTCTGATACATTTGAAAGGTATAAATTATACATACAGTATCCGTCCAAATAAACGGTCTCTAAATTGTACAGACATCAAAAAAGGTTCGCCATCCCTGACCTAACGTAATAACAGAATAAAAAACAAATTGTATTTTTTTGTAAAGGCTAATAACATTGGAATTAAAACAGTACAAAAATACAAATTTTGTGATAATGTTGGAAGTAAGTGAAATTAGATGCTAATTCAAGTACGCTATAGCGAGTGTTCGTTATGAACGGTTTCTTGATTCAGAATTAATAAAAATAATAAAAACACGATCACAATTATAGATACAAAATTTAGTTAATATGTTTACAATAATTGTTTCGCCAAACAATGGCTTCTTCAGGTGGAAAAATGCGTAAACTTAAGCTAAATACAATTGTCTTATATACTAACTTAAGAAAAGTAGGAGAGGGAAACTTGAAATAAAATTTTTAATAATACATTAACATTGGACTTACACTAACTTAACAAACTTTTATCAAACGATATTTTAAAGGGGTGAATTATTTACCTCTAGTTGATCATTGAAAATTAGGCCTATTTTATGTACTTTGCTTATCTCTAGGCATTCTAGTAAATTAAGCTTCTTACTTTTATTTAAAATCCTTGTAGAAAGTACGATTATTGTTTGTTAAATGTTCTGCATAAGTAGAGTTATTTTTATTGTTTTTGAAACATTTTTTATGTTCTATTATTCTCTCCTCAAACGATCTCCCCGTTTAACCAATTTAAGATTTAAAGCAATTGGCGAAATAATTATTGTGGACATTAAATAAATTTTGTAACTATTGTGATCGTGTTTTTATTATTGATGTTAAACATCTATAGCTGCGGGTAAACTGGATTGTTGGCGTGGCGATTGCATGCAGTGGCGACGCTCGCCATTCGCAAGCGCCTGTGCGATTCTCTTCCCACTCGGCTCGACGGTGTCGTTTACTACATTATAGTAAACTAGAAGGTGGAAGTGAATTAATTTATGATTGTTGTGCACATTTCACCTAATAAAAAAATGAGTGACATTTCATTTTTACATGAGAAATTATTTCCGTACAGTCACAGAGGTTCAATAATTTTTAAAACCAATAAAGATAAACTACCATTGATTTTAGCTGGAGATTTCAATGTAAATTTTGCTAAAGATGAATCAATGTTATTAATTACGTTCCTCCAAAAAGAATTTCAATTGCAAATTAACAACAATCAAAGAGAACCTACTACCACCAGATATGCAACAACAACAACTATAGATGCTGTATTTATTAGATGTCTTGATAACGAATGTTATGTCCAATACTTTTGTAACATACTTCAGTTATCCTCGACCAATTATCACAGTAATGCTATCAGAGGCACATCGAATATAACTATTGCTGAAATCACTGATTAAAAAAATTGAGTTTCTCATCTGCCAGGCGTCTCGTGACAGCTCACATTTTTATTTTTATTAATTCTGAAAATGGAGTTACAACAAGTAAAAGCCTCATCGATTTTATTGGTTTCTTGATACCAAAAAATTATTACATGTTTATATGGGCCTTTAGTTCGTACTTTTCGATATAGTTCGTTATAAACAAAAATTTGTTATAGCCGTATTTGTTATATGCAAACACTACCGTACTGTGTTATACAGGGTGACATAAGTGCAGTGTCAGATAAATAAGTACAATAACAATGTTATTGTGCAAAATAAATTACTTCTATATATATAAAACCTGTTGAAATAAATAAATAAACAAATTAGTAGTAACTAGAAAATTCGTTATAGGTAGTATGTACTGTAAATATGTACCATAGATAGGTACGTACGTATATATGTAATCATGTGTTGTAGAAAAGGATTGTATAGTGTACTGAATTAAAAAGTTGAGGATTAACGGCCTCCTGTCTGTAGAACAATAGTCTTGTCTTGCGATAAATCAAGGGGCTGAAAAACGTCCCATCCCTGATCGACCTTTGCCACGAGGAGGCAAAAAATGTGCCCGCTTTTTACCTTCTTCGCCATGGGGTGAACTAAGAAAACGAATTTAAATCAGGGTAGTAGGTACGGAAAAGAATACCTGCACTGTGCTTTCATATTATCCGTAGTAAGTATATGTGACTGAAACGGTTTTTAAAATTTACAAAACCGCAAATGATTAATTAATTCTAATTACATAATTAATAAAGCATGCCTGTTGAAATGGTCTTTTCTTATGAAATACATCATTATCCTTAATACAACGAGCGCGTTCAGAAAATAACAGTGAGTACATAATATACGTTTTTGACCACAGTTTGTGGATATGTGTAGGTTACTGGGAATAAGATAACTTTTCTTTTTCAAAATAATAAGCCACATCATATTAGCGACTTTTCCAATATGATTAACCGTTTTTTCAACACATTTCTTCCCTTGTTACGTACATTAATTTTAGCAATGTCCATTAACTAATTGTAACAATAAACTCTCGGTGTCTCTGATACATACATGGATAGCGTACAGGAACTTACACCATTAACGAAACGGTCCGTTTTGATTATGAATCCGAGTTCAGATAAATGGAAGTGACAGCAGATCCGCGTTTCTCTGACTGGCTTTCTTGGTGGTGCACAATTCACCACCCTCGAGTTCATCGTCCCCAGAAAGCAGTTCGTCTTCTAAATGTGCATGCTTTGAAGTCAAAGGATTGCCACAAATTAAGGAAACGACACGAAAGCAGCCAGCCTCCCGCATATCAAAGGATAATTTAAGTAGCTGTAATTAATTCAATGGATATTTTATCTCACAGGTCTGTTGCCTTACATTCTAAAAACGTAGAGCAGATATTTAACGGAATATCATACTACTGGTATGGTAGCTATTGAATAGTTTCGACCTTAACTTGATGAAAATCCATAATACAGGAATAAAACTTGAGGATGTAGATTTTCACAAAAAAAAATTTATTTAACAATGTTTAATGTAACATGTTTCGCCAAAATTTCTAGCTTCTTCGGACAGTGAGTATTTTCTACTAAACCTAAAGTGTCGCATCACATCTTAAATCTAGGTTGCATTTGGGGGTGGATATAACATAAAAAAAGATTAAAGAGAGGGGAATTATTTCCTTCTGTCTGGTCATTTAAAATTCACTTCTATTTTTTAAATTTATTTATTTCTAGATTTTCTATGAGATTTTAATTTTTTGCTTTTATTGCAGATATGTAATATTTCATATTTGTCGTTAAAATTGTGATCTTCTTCTATTATGTGGTTCGCATAATTAGTCTGTTTTATTTTTTAAAAAACTACTTTTATGTTAGGAAATACGTTTTCGAAAATTTCTTCCTGTTTGTCCAATATATAGGTACTTTTGGGCAAGACCCACAGGTCAATTTGTAAACTCCGAAGCATTTTGTTTTATCTACTATATCTTTATTATTTTTTATGTATTTTCCTACTGAAAAACTATTTTTTAGGGTTCCGCATCTCAAAAGGAAAAAGCGGAACCCTTATAGGATCACTTCGTTGTCCGTCTGTCCGTCCGTCTGTCAAGACCCTTTTTCTCAGGAACGCGTGGAGGTATCAAGTTAAAATTTATACCAAATACTCAGGTCTATTGTCCCTTGGAGCTGTGTAAAAATCAAACTTCTAAGCCAACGCAATCAAAAGATACAGCCGTTTATGCCGCAAATTTCCGCAAATTTTCGAATCAACACTTAAAGGGTACTTCCCGTGAACTCAGAATCTTGAAATTTGGTACGAAGCAACGTCTTATAGCACAGATAAAGAAAAAATTGCGAAAACCGTAAATTTTTAGTTACATCATATAAAAACAATATTTTTAATAATTTTAAAGTTACTACCCCTTTCCTCATGAACGCGTAGAGGTATTAAATTGAAATTCATATCAAATACTCAGGTCTATAATACCTTTAAGCTGTAACAAAATCAAACTTCTATGTCAACGCAATCAAAAGAAACAGCAATTTAAGCCGCATATTTTCAAACTCGCAACTACTCGCAAGGGAATCAAAACCTAAAGGGTACTTCCAGTCGATTTAGAATCTTGAAATTTGGCATGAAGCAATGTTTTATAGCACATATAAAGGAAAAATTCCGAAAACCTTAAATTTTTAGTTACATCACATATATACAGGTTTGTACGGAACCCTCGGTGCGCGAGTTCGACTCGCACTTGGCCGGTATTTTTTTTTTTTTGTTTCAATTACCAAAAGTAATAACTACTTTTATGTTCGGTATGTACTTGTAGCTAGTATGGCATTTAGGTACACGGTCTGACACTGGAGGTCTCAGCATTTAATTTCGTAAACCAAAAAAGAATAATAAAATACGTGATAAGAAAGCGATGTAAAAATTCTTATCAATAATTTTCTGTTCTCTATTATTGTAACACAACAGGATTTGTGACATGGCATTCTTTAAGGGACTTATAGACGTTCTAATTATCAAATTTTGACAGTAGAAAATCTAAAATAATTTACAACCCTACATATCGATTCATCTTTATAACTTATTGTTAGAACATTTCAAAATGGTTACTTTTTAACGGGCCTCGTATAAGATAGATCTATATGTACCTATAACGTTAAGTTCCGGTTGAAAAAAAGACTTACAAATCGAATTATTTTGTGTAAGCACATGTTTACTTTCTTTTGGGGACTAAAGCACTTTAATATGAAAGTAAATTCATCGACCTTTGGCGATTTTATCTGCTCAGGTATTGGCAGACATACCTATTAAACATGTACAATTATTATAGAAAATTTCCTTTAGGCGACAGGCTTAAATGAAAGTATTTTTAATTTTGTTTTGTCTGTATGGTAAATTAAACAATAGATACGAAAAATATTTTGATGGCGGTCACTGTAATGTAAATCAAATCTCTTCAATTACTGTTCCTTTGGATTCTTTTTGCTTTAAAATAAATTTGTTTGTTAAGTTTTGCAGAAATACTGCAGAAAGTATTTCTGGGATTTACAAAAACTCACAACATTACGAGGATGGATCAAATATAAACGAGCCTTTGTTCATTAACATTTATTTTGAAAATTTTCACAAGAACACAAATTTCTCTATTTTTTGACATACCCCCTTGTTTGATTATAAATTTTTCCTAACGGATTGGTAGTTTTTTTCATCGTTTTCATAAAAAGAAGCAGGGCGGGAGTCTATCCAGTTGCGCACAAACGCCTCCACATGTTCATCAGTCTGAAATGGCTCGCCTCCTAGTCATTCTTTGAGGGGCCCAAACATGTGAAAATCACAAGGGGATAAGTTTAGGCTATATGGATGGTGCTCCGACTGAGTCTAGTACATTTCACTGATTTGGGCCTGCGTTAAAGCTGCGATGCGAACTCGAGCAGCTTTTCGATCTTCACTCAGTAACTTTGGGACCCAACGAGCTGAAATTTTTCAAAATCCCCAGTTTTTCGTTATGATTGTGTGGACACTCCCATAGCTGATGCCGAGTTCAACAGATATCTGAAGCACAGTGGCGTAGTGGTCCCCTTCAATAAGGTTTCTAACGCGTGCAATGTTAACCGATGATATGTTGGTGCGCGGACAACGAGGATGATTTACATTTTTGACATTATTACGCCCTTCGTTAAATTCTTTGCACCAAACTTTTACCCGTTGCCACGAAACCGTTTCATTTCCGAACTGTGCTAGGAATCTGCGCAAAATTTCAGCTGGTTTCACGTTTTCACGTGTAAGAAACTTAATAATAATCCGTTGCGCAACGCTGCTATGCATCTCTTTCTCACTCACTGTGATAGCTACTAACCAAGCAAACACAGCAATACGATGAGTCATTTCCGTGTCACCTACTATCCCCACTTCAAATTGCTAACGCCCGTATGCGCCTTGAACAACTATCCGGCGCTCAATTTAAAAAGGCTCGTTTATATTTGATCCGCCCTCGTATTAATAGATAGGTACATGTCAATCACTACTCTATAGCAAAAAAACTATGGGTGATGGTGAATGAAACAATTTAGGCAATTTTCGGCGAGTTTTGCATAAGAAACATGCTGTTTCGTCCTTGTCACAAAAAGAACGTTAATTTTTGTTGGGCGAAGTGAATTATATAGTTGAAATAAGTATCTTTCGTAAACAGTATCACTCCTAAAAATTAATTACGAAATTATCCATATTTTAATTGACTTAAATCGTACTGTAATCTATTTTTTAGATTGACTTCATTAGTTAGATGTCAACAACTGACGTCATAAGTTGCATTTACGGGCATTAAGTCTATTTTATTTGTAATTGCAGCCATACCCTTAAGAATTTATTTTTTACTCGTTAAATAATAAATAATTTAGCTACAAATATAAAAAAACAACCTAGAATGCTCACCAAAAATGTTATTATCAAACTCGACATATATTTTGGGCACAGCCCATTATCAAGAGCATACAATTACTTACAATAAATAATTTAAAGGCCTTTTGAAACGGAACAAGACGAAATACGAAACATTTATTAAATAAAGTAATTTATTTTGCTTTGTTTTGAATTTTTATAAAAACACGTTTTTGATAAAAGAAGTATCAATTTCTGGTCGCAAAATCTGCAGAATATTAGGAACACATAAATATCGTATAAAATTTTCGTGCAGGTTATTTAATGTTTTAGGGTCAATCTAAAATTTATTTAATAAAAATTATATAAATAAAAAATTTTTGCTTATTTATTAACCAGTTAGTTCAGTGGCGGATTTACACAATTTTTTGTCAATGAAATTGCAACTTTATGATTGTATTATATTTTTATAAGACTAATCAACAAATATTGATACGAATTCATTAGGATTAAAAATGTAAGAATGTTAAGAAGAACTTTCGTTGAATGGATATTTACAGCTTTTATTCATTACAATATTATCATTAGATATTGTTTTTTTTAATTATTATCCTTCTAAAAAATGTATAATATTTATGAAATTCTGTGCAACAATATGCAATTTTTTACGTGTAAATTTATTAAAATTTTATTCTACACTCAAACAGGTTGTTAATATCATCAGAAATATCAATAGAAAAGTTTGAATTTTCCACATATATCTATCTATATAATATTTGTTATTGTTATTTTTAAGCAATTTTTTTTCGGATCCAATTTCTTTTCGAATAGATATATTTAAGTGGTAAACATATTACACATTAATTGAATAGTGTGGGTGGACCTAAAGAAAAAGTTATGGCAATAATAAATTTAAAAAATAGGTAAAAATACTAAATTTAAAATGTAATACTTAAACGCTATTAGAATATTTTAAAAATTCAAAATCACAATAGTATATTTTATAAATAAGCGTTTAGTAATTTTTTAGTGTATTCAGTATACTGTATAGCACTAAAATATTGTAATTTTTGTTGATTTTTTGAGCCTCGTTTTTTTCCGTGTATAAGATAATATTTTTTTTTATTTCTGTAAGACAAAAAAATTTTTGAGCAAAGTTTGCCGCAACCTAAAATCTGCCGCCCTAAGCTCTAGCCTATTCAGCCTGCTGGTAAATCCGCCACTGAGTTAGTGTTGTTTAGGCACTTGAGGTGACAAACATGATGGTTGGTGGAGGGTCACTAACCAAAGATACCTACAGGATAATTGCCACTGCCCTCAGGCTGTTCATTTGGCAAACAAATCGGACTCGTAACCTAAAATTATGTAAGAATGAAATAAATTTGTATCATATCTGATAAGTAGTAGGTAGGTAGGTAATAGGAAGTGGCCCGCAAGTAAATAGCATAGGATCATAAACAAGCGTTCGTTATCGTTCCTGTTCCTTCACGTGTACTTATAATGGTGCAGTAAGAAAGAAAATAAAACGCGTTCGTGACCTAAACGGAGTCACGAAATTTCAATCTTTCTTGCGGGACACGCGATTGCTGCACCGGCGAAAGCCAAACTTGCTCGTATAGAGTTAAGAGATCGCTATCTCCGGAAAGAGAAGACGAGGTACCACTTAAGTACCTACATAGGTACTTACTTATTACATTAGAACAAGTACAATTTTTCATGTGAAATGTTTACGATCGTCCGTGGCAGGAATTTTATTATGCCTCCCGCGATGAATTTATGATGGGGAATAATAGAATGGACTTATGATTAAGTAATAAACAATTTTTCGGTATTCTTGCCAAGTTTGTGACTTTGCATCCATAAACTTGCATCAGGTCAGGTGAATCTTTAAAATTAAAAAGAAGGATCTGTTAGTTGTCATTTTTAGGGGTTTGTGCTTCAAAAAGAATAAATCGTTGCTTTTAGAAATGTTACAGAAGTGGACGAGTGGTTAGAGCAATTACTTTCAAATCATGATCGTTTTTGTGCCTTTTTTAAGTTACTATTATTAACCCTCCCCTTTTTCTTAGTGTTAACTTCTTCATTTTGAAATAGCTGTATTTTTAAAAGCTTTTATCTAACTTGCAATGTATGTTTGTTCGGGTGGAATCTTGCTAGTCAATTTTGAAACAGATATCTTCAACTGATTGAGCTGAAATTTTGTATACACGTTTAGTTTGGATGACAATACGCGACAAGCTGTGTGACGTCATTCTAAATCCAATATGGCGGACCATCCAAGATGGCGGAATAGTTATTTTTAATGCATTTCTACAATATCGGTATCAAATGAAAGGGTTCGCTGAGAATAAAAAGGCAGGTTAAAAAAAGATGGTGATTATAAGCTCCGTTGCTCTAATCCATCTGAAATTTGGTGTAGAGACCTCGATTATTCTTGAGGTAGAATTTTTTGAGCCTGTAACATCGGTTGATTAACTTTGACTTGTGTGATTTGGCGAGATGGGCGTCATCAGCATTGGTCTGCAACCTGTCTAGGAGGACAACTCCAAAATCAAACAATGATGCGTTGAATGAGATGAACAAACTCAGAAACCTAGCCAACGATAACTAAAAAGTAAACAATAAATTAAAAGAAAAAAAACCTTTTTAAAAAAAGCTTTTATTTAAATGCTCTAAAAAGAAGAAAATAAAATTTTCCTTTAAAATTTTAACTATCAACTTATAACCTCATTATACACGATTTATATGATCATAAAAGCTTGTCGCGCGATTTACTTGTTTAAATAAACTAGTACCTATTTAAATGAATAAATTAATCTGCTAAGTTTAATTTTTTTTAAATTTCAGCAAACCTCGCGACAAGCTTTTATGATCATAAAAAGTTGTGTATAATGAGGTTATAAGTTGATAGTTAAAATTTTAAAGGAAAATTTTATTTTCTTTTTTTTAGAGCATATCTATAAATAAAAGCTTTTTTAAAAAGGTTTTTTTCTTTTAATATATTTTTTTGTTTACCTTTTTTGGTCAATGTTTTATACTTAAAACGTTTTGGCCAATATTGGATTCAATGATGAAATGCTCTATTTATCAGACAGATATTCTGCTCTCGTAATCACAATTCACCTTTATCTTCGTCTATGTGTTCTTTCATCTGTTGAGTATTTATGATACAATACAATAGAGAAAGCTACACATAAATTCGAAAAAATTACCCAAATTCTCATACACACACGTGCTGACTGTATACCCCGGCAGATGTGCTACCTTTCCGTAAGTAGAGCATATATAATATATGTACCATGGCTATAGGTACAAACTTTGACGCAGGTAAGCTCATTGTTAGGCATTGCCCATATTGGAACCATTTTCATCTGGCCGCCACTCGAATGTGTCCGCCTTTACTACGTCTTGGTGTTATTATTAGATCTTTCGTGGATATTTATACACAGTGGTGGAACTATAAAATCATTTTTTGTATAAAAGGCACTAAATTTATGTGATACTAGCCAAAGTGTCTTCACTTCGTTCAAGAGAAGCTAGCGGATTACTGCTAGGTTATGCACTTAAATGCATAATAGTCATGCACAATTATCATTATATTGAATTTAATAATAGACAACTCATTTGCCAAAAAATCAGCAAGCACCAAAAATATTATTTCTATAAAAGTAATTTTTTCATATCAGTGTGGTAAATTCTATAACTAATATAACTTTTAGGAGCATTATGAAATTTTGTGGAACGTTTAAAAGTTTTTGGTTCTAGAACCTTCTGGGAAATTTTAAAACGTTCTCGAACCTTCTAGAAAATTCTAGAACACTAGAACCTTCTGGAAATTTCTAGAACATTCTTGAACTTTTTGGATAAATCTGGAACCTACTGTTGGAAAATTCTAAAACATTCTCGGATCTCTTAGAAATTTCTAGAATTATTTCTGTAAAATTTTAGGACTTTCTCAAACCATCTAGAAATTTCTAAGAAAATCTCGAACGTTCTGGGAATTTTTAGAACGTTCTCAAACTTTATGGAAATTTCTACTACGGGGCTGTTCATAAAATATGTCACGCTAAAATTAGTTTTTTTTGACCCCCTCCCCCGGTTGTTACGCTGTGTCACACTTTTTGTGACCCCTAATTTTAATAGTCAAAAATATGTATTTTATGTTTCTACTAAAATTTAAATAAATTAATAAATATCTTTTGTAACGAACGAATAAATAATATTTCTATTTATCAGAATTCCAAGGATTCTGTAAAACTTCAGTAAAATTTTTTGATGAACGGCGAACGTCACGTTGTCACACTCAGCAAGACCCCTCCCCCACCCCCCTTGTATGCGAACGTATTATATGAACGGCCCCTACTTATAGTTTTGAATTATCTGGAAATTAAAGAACATTCTTTAACCTTCTGGAAAAATTCATCTTATTCTCTCATATGAAGTCCTTTGGGGTGGTTTTACCACCATAGCAGCTGAAAACCAAAACATTCTTCGGCCTATACTACTTCATTTTCATTTTTTACCACCTTCGGATAATTGTTTTTTACTGGTAGTTTCTATCTAGAACACTTACAGTGTTATGTTATAATGAATGAACACGAGCCGCCACTGCTTCTACAGTGTACAGTATATAAACTCGACCATCTGGTTCTACCGTTTTCCATCTTCCTTCTTTGACCGTTGGATGTGGTTGTGCTGACAAGACCCTTGTTTACCTGACATATCCAATTGAAATCTTGATTGGAGGCTTTAAATGCAATTAGTTGTAATTGAAAACTCCCCTGTAATAAGCTATCTATATTTCGTGAAACATTTTTAACAAAATAACGACTAGAAAGGAATACTTGGTTTAAGTTACAGTTATCGTAAGCCTTTTTATAAAAATGGATCAAATTTCGCAATAAATCTTTAATTAATTAGATAGATAGCCTAAATCGGTGATAAATAATAATTAATATTAATGTATCATGAAATTTATGTAGGGTAGGTACACACTTAATAATTCTTAATCCTTTGTTATATTTTGTAAAATAATTTGTAACTTATCTACATTTTAATTGCGTTCAGTAGTTGTGTAAGCTACTTTTCAATTGAGTTCATTAGTAAATACCACATGTGATGTCACAAGAGGGAATCTTTTTCCAGTGGCTTCACTGAAAGTTATGTACGGGCATTATGTCCATTATTTTTGTAAGTGTATGCACGCCTTTGAGAAATAACAGTTTCTATATGAAACATCATTACAGAAACATTTTTGTTGTTTTTCCGTGTGCTTTGTCAAATAAGAACAAGAAAATATTGCAATTTCAATTTAGAAAGTGTGAGTGTAAAACGGAGAAAACACTTGGGTTTTCAAAAGATATTATTGTTGATTGTGGTCTTAAATTTTTAACGCACGACAAATGATATTAAATTAACCAGACGTGTGTCCAATAAGGTAATGGATGGGTATTATTTATTTATTACACTTTGCTTTCCTTTATTTTCTCACAAAAACAACGTAGTGTTTTTTGTGATAACTAAAGCAAGATTTCTTTCAGATATTTGTTATTTATACTTTTATTATAATAATAGTAGATAAAATGAAAATTTCTATAAATGAATTAAATGTGAAAACAAGACATAAAAAGTGATTGTTTTTCTTTTTGTATAATTTCGAAACGTGTGCTGCTTCCACGGTCTGTCTGTCTTTAACTACTTACTTGGCTATGAAATAGTATTTACCTACCAGTAAGTAATCTATTGTCGTCGATTATTTTGATAGCCGGAAGCTATTCAATTTTCTCCAGTTCAAATTACTTTGTTACGGTTTACTGCTTTTTCCAAACGATATAAATGTATTCAAGTATCACAAAGTATCATGGTACATAAATGACCCGAAGAGAACAGTTATTAGTGACTTCGAAAATGAAATGTACAAAGGTACTTTCTACATAAGTACAGTACTACCCACTATAGGTAAAAGAAAACAAAGAGACGTTAAGCACCTGAAATAAATAAGTAATAAATTAAACACTAATTTCTAGTTCTTTCATATAACATAACCCAATATTTCTCCCCCTTATCAGAACTAAAATATTATTCAAATTCTCTCCCTAGATTTTTGTCACTTATTATTTAGACACCCTTCCTCATCTTTTTATATTGGTTATAAATAATTTTTAGACGTTGTAAATTTGTTATTAATTATTTTTATTTATTTCAGATTCGTTCGTAAACAGTCAAGAATGGACACTTTCTCGGTCAGTTCCCGACCTAAGGTTGGGAATAGTTGGCTCGTTATCCTCCGGGAAATCAGCTTTAGTTCATCGTTATTTGACCGGATCGTATATGCAGGAAGAGTCGCCCGAAGGTGGGAGGTTCAAAAAAGAAATCCTTGTAGATAACCAAAGCTATCTCCTCCTCATCCGGGATGAAGGTGGGCCACCAGAGTTACAGGTCAGTTTTTATTCTACTTTTTACTACATTACTAAGTACTCCATTTTTATGATCACCAGGGTGAAAGTTTTATTTTAATTTGAAATTCTGAATTTGTTCATTATCACGTGTCTTTAATCGATATGATACATATATCTGCCAATCATTTAATTATACATAATGTTAGGGAATTTTGTAATTTTATCTGATAGCTTTCTGTAATTAATATTTTTATCGAGCTACCCCGCCGATTCTCGAAGATCGATTAAATGCCGCCGGTATCGATCGGCATCTTGGTATTTACCCACAAGAATAACTATTATAATAACACTAATATGTATTATAAAGGCGAAAGTTTGTGAGTGTGTATGTTTGTTACTTCTTCACGTCTAAACGGCTGGAGCGATTTTAATAAAATTTGGTATGGAGTTAGCTGACACCCTGAATTTATTTACTGCGGGAAAATATCTTATTCCCATGGGAAAATCGATGAAAATGAATTCGCGGAATATTATAAATGCGAAAGTAACTCTGTCTGTATGCTACACAATCTCGCCTAAAATTTACTGAACCGATTTAAATGAAATTTGGTACAGAGATAGTCTAGAGCCTGAGAAAGAACATAGGCTACTTTTTAATGCGAAAAAAAGGGTTGTAAGGGGTTGAAATAGGAAAGTTTGTGCGGAAATTCCATGATTTTTAATGATTTTTTAGGCTTTTGATTAGATATAAATAAATACGGCATTTAATGTTTCTAAAAATTTTACCCTCAAGAGGATAAAATTAGCCGATGAAAGTTTTTGTGTAATGACGTCGTCCAAAAAGCTTACGGCCCAGAAAATTAAAATATTAAGTGTAAAAAGTTATAGAGGTTTTGTTTATTTGGATCAATAAAAGTAGTTGAATACTAAGCTATATAAACTATTTTAAACTATAATTAAACTAAATTAATCTATAATATTATAAATGCGAAAGTAACTCTGTCTGTCTGTGTGTTATGCAATCACGCCCAAACAACTGAACCGATTTAAATGAGAATTTGGTACAGAGATAGATAAGTAGATATAAAGCTAGAGGCTTAAAAATTATTTTTTAGGCTTTTGATTATATATAAATACGACATTTAAAGTTTGTAAAAAAATAAAGAATGAGAGTTTTTGTGTAATGATGTCGTCAAAAAGGCTTACGGCCCAGAAAATAAAAATATAGTAGAAAAAAATTTTAAATGCTGCCGAAAGTCATAAGTCACTATTCCAAGCAGACGAAGTCGCGGGCATACTAACCTAACCTAACCTAACCTAACATAACCTAACCTAACTATTTCGGCTTTTATCAACATTTTTAACGTAGTTTAATTATTTTAATTAGAGTCACAAGCAACTCGCACCTACCTCTGTTGTCTGTCTATCCATTAATTTTCGCAATACAATAACCCCAAACTTCAAAATTGAATTGTCCGGAATTTAAATCGAAATTAATATTAAAAAATTTTTTTTTTTTTACTATTTGTTATTGTTCCTTAGCTGCAAGATATAATTACCAACCAGAAACGATTTATATTTTGAGGGTTGTATTTTATTGGAGTTTTAATTAAGGCGCAGTAAATATTAAATTGAAAGAACACGATAGAAAATCAGAAAAATTCCGGTTATGACGGTTTTCCTCCTTCCCCCATTACGATTTCCTTTGAGATAAGTTTTCCGGTGCGTGTTTGAATGGATAAAGTTTGCATGCGGCGCCCGACGCGATGGTTATGTGGCGACGCTCAGCGTCGGGACGCCTCGTAAAAAGTGTCGTGAACGAGACCCTCGTTGTTGTTATTTCTGTTGCCTTCGAATTAGATTGGTTCAAAGAATTGAACGAGGATCATGTAATAACAGACCAATGACATGCAATCAAAAGGTGAGGGACAGGACGAAAGGGTTTGTGTTTAAATAATAATTTACATAATGTAACATTACTTATTTATACGTGTATTAGCTGTGCCTTTTATGAATTTTAGCAGTGGCGTCGTTGCCACCGTGGCGCTCTTTTGTATGTAACTTAAAAGAAAAAAAAGTAATATTAAAAAGATCAAAGCCAAAAAATAAAAGTGGTGACGCTCTCTTTATTTAACAGTATTTTAATGTAGAATACTGGGTGATTCTTATCTAACCAGTTAAACTCAAAGTAAAAAGTAAAATAATCTTCATCCCTCAAAAGATGGGGGGCCACAATGTGGTTTTTAATTTTTTTCTCAAATTTAGAAATACATAGATGAAACAATTAGTTTTGGTGTAGGGGGCCGTTCATAATATACCATCGCAAACAAGGGGGGAGGGTCTTGCTGAGTGTGACAAGATGTGACGAGGGGGGACGGGGGGTCTACGGAAACGTGACGTTCGCCGTTCATCAAAAAATTTTACTGAATTTTTACAGAATCCTTGGACTTCTGATAAATAGAAATATTATTTGTTTGATCGTTACAAAAGATATAATTTATTAATTTATTTAAATTTTATTATGAAAATAAAATAAATATTTTTGACTATCAAAATTTACGTATTATCAATCAAAATTTATCGTATCCAGGGGGAGTTTTAGTTTTTATTACGTAATATTTACAGGGGGGTCACAGAAAGTGTGACACAGCGTGACATCCGGGAGGAGGGGGGCAAAGAAAGCTAATTTTAGTGTGACGTATTTTATGAACAGCCCCTTATGGGGGCTGGTGGCTCGGGAATAAAAAAAAAATCTAAATGAGAATAAAAATAAACTAGAAATGATGACGCTCCCTTTTTTTAGCAATATTTCAATGTACTGATATACAGGGTGTTTAATATTTAAAAATTCAATTTAAATTTAAAAGAAATTATCTACGCCCCTCCAAATAAGTACGGGCCCAAAATATATTTTTAATATTTTTTTCTAATTTAAAAATAGAAAATTAATTTTGATAGACCCTTTTTTTTATTTTTGGTGCCACGCTTCCTATGCAACCTTTAGTAAGACAAACTTATACTTGGCTAATTGTTATTTTAAATAATATCTTGAATGTATATCTTTGAGGCAAAAATGATTTTTATTCTGTCATTTTCTAATAAACAGTACTCATATACACCCTGTATATGTGAGCTTATATGGTTTGCAAACGATCGATTCCCAGCTTTCAGGCACATGCCGTCCGAGAGAGGCTCTTAAAGCGTCGGGGCGCTGGGAGACAGGCGCCACGACGCTCCGAAGCGAACAACCCTTGCCATGTAGCTTTGTAGTACCTACCTACAGTAGAGTTGTGAACGTACGAAGGGGTTGGTGTTGTTTCATGGCGTCCCAAACTTAATAAGACGTGTTTCGTGTATTGTTTTCGTTTTTGAATAGGTACATATTTAAAATATCAACTGAGATTTTGGGAAAATTGCTACAGTAGGTAAGCATAGCAGGAAAAATTAAATTAAATAAGTATATAAAAAATTAAGTAAATATAAATATATAAAAACAATTAGAATTAAATTTTGACATTGTAATTAAAATTCAGATTTCAGTATTAAAATTCAATTTTTTCAGTATCCAACAACAATTCAATATAACAATTACCATCAATTTCGGTCAGCTTCAGACGATTAAATAAAACAATACAAGCATTTTCAATTTTCTGAGATTTTTCTATTTTATGGTATTAAAATTGTGTTTGATGTACTTAATATGGTTTTGTTTACAGTCTAAAGATGACTGAATTAATTGACGGTCGAAACGTTAGTTATCTTATGAGAAAATAAAATTGTTGTTTTAGAAGTCGTTTTAAAAATTAAAAATAAAAGTTTTCTTCTGAATATATTTGTTGTTTACGTACGTATTGTTAGCTTTCTAAATTTTTTTGTTGTTAATTTTAATTTGAATTAAATAAAAAAATAAGCACCTACCTAAAAAATTTCTACATCACACTAATATTATAAAGGCGAAAGTTTGTGAGTGTGTATGTTTGTTACTTCTTCACGTCTAAACGGCTGGAGCGATTTTAATAAAATTTGGTATATAATTAGCTGACACCCTCGATTAACACATAGGCTACGTTTTACTGCGGGAAAATATCTTATTCCCATGGAAAAATCGATGAAAATGAATTCACGGAATATTATAAATGCGAAAGTAACTCTGTCTGTATGCTACACAATCTCGCCTAAAATTTACTGAACCGATTTAAATGATATTTGGTACAGTGATAGTCTGGAGCCTGAGAAAGGACATAGGCTAATTTTTAATGTGAAAAATGAAGGGTTGTAAGGGGTTGAAATAGAAAAGTTTGTGCGGAAATTCCGTAATTTTATAAGATAGAAGCTTGAAACTTATATTTTAGGCTTTTGATTAGATATAAATAAATACGACATTCAATGTTTGTAAAGATTTTACCCTAAAGGGGATAAAATTAGCCGATGAAAGTTTTTGTGTAATGACGTCGTCCAAAAAGCTTACGGCCAGAAAATTAAAATATTAAGTGTAAAAAGTTATAGAGGTTTTGTTTATTTGGATCAATAAAAGTAGTTGAATACTAAGCTTTATAAACTATTTTAAACTATAATTAAACTATATTAATCTATAATATTATAAATGCGAAAGTAACTGTCTGTCTGTGTGTTACGCAATCACGCCCAAACTACTGAACCGATTTAAATGAGAATTTGGTACAGAGATAGATAAGTAGATATAAAGCTAGATGCTTGAAACTTATTTTTTAGGCTTTTGATTAGATATAAATACGACATTTAAAGTTTTTAAAAATTTTAACCTTAAGGGGGCAAAAATAAGAAATGAATGTTTTTGTGTAATGACGTCGGCAAAAAGGCTTACGGCCCAGAAAATTAAAATATAGAAGAAAACAATTTTAAATGCTGCCGAAAGTCACTATTCCACGCAGACGAAGTCGCGGGCATAGCTAGTAATGTTTAATGCACAAAATTATTTTACAAAAAGATAAGTAATCTTCAACAACAAAGTCTTTAATGCACATAACAATAAATTTCTTTCTAATCGTTAAAGTGTAAAATAAGTACCTTAACAAAATTTTATTTAAATAATATAATAACCTTGTAACCACATAATAAATATAAAAATATTTGTATCTATAGAATGTACTAGATTTTTTAACTAAACTACTGTATCGGAACTATTATTGATTTATATAAATCAAGAACGTGGAAAGTAAATATCTAAAAACATTTTTTATTTAATTTTCCATTTGGATCTTACTTATTATCTATATTAGAAAAATAAAAGAAAAAAGTAAAAATATTATAATGTCCTCGAATTGGCATTTATTTAAACATTTATTCTAGCTTTTTTATAAAAAATATATATACATAAAATCGATTACAGATTAGAAACTTTTTATAAAACGATTGCACATGATATGATTTATGACTTCAACTCAACTGCAATAAAAATACTGTCACAACTCTCGAGTGAAGAAGCTTTGTAGAAAATCGATAGCGGAATAGAGTGCATAATCCGTTATTAAATTATTCCCTTATTCGCTAATGCATGTACATAGAAATTCACTTGAATATTTTATTAATGACGGCAGCTTTTGTAGGGAGTTATCATAATAACTAAATATATTTTATTTTTCATTATTTTGTTACATCTTCAGTATAACGAGTCAGTACTGTAAATCTATTCCTACCTGACATTAATAAAAATTAGTTTACAGCAGTGTTCGCTTACAACGAACCCGGTTAAAACGAACTACATTGAAATGAACAAGCTAAACTAAACATGTATCCATTTTTAGGGTTCCGCATCTCAAAAGGAAAAAGCGGAACCCTTATTATAGGATCACTTCGTTGTCCGTCCGTCCGTCCGTCTGTCAAGACCCTTTTTATCAGGAACGCGTTGAGGTATCAAGCTAAAATTTATACCAAATACTCAGGTTTATTGTCCCTTGGAGCTGTCAAAAAATCAAACTTCTAAGCCAACGCAATCAAAAGATACAGCCGTTTATGCCGCAAATTTCCGCAAATTTTCGAATCAAAACCTACAGGGTACTTCCCGTGAACTCACAATCTTGAAATTTGGTACGAAGCAACGTCTTTTAGCACAGATGAAGGAAAAATTGCGAAAACCGTAAATTTTTAGTTACATCATATAATAAAAATATTTTTAATAATTTTAAAGTTACTACCCTTTTCCTCATGAACGCGTAGAGGTATTACATTGAAATTTATATCAAATACTCAGGTCTATAATACCTTTAAGCTGTAACAAAATCAAACTTCTATGTCAACGCAATCAAAAGAAACAGCAATTTAAGCCGCATATTTTCAAACTCGCAACTACTCGCAAGGGAATCAAAACCTAAAGGGTACTTCCAGTCGATTTAGAATCTTGAAATTTGGCATGAAGCAATGTTTTATAGCACATATAAAAGAAAAATTCCGAAAACCTTAAATTTTTAGTTACATCACATATATACAGGTTTGTACGGAACCCTCGGTTTTTTCGAATAACGAACCTGTTTATAATGAACTTACGCATAAAGCGAACTGCAGGTTTTCGGTTAGGTATAGCAAACTAAAAGCGAGAGGTATCCGAATCTTGTTAACCGAATTATTACAATTGTTTACTTATTTAGTTGATTATTTAATAATCTGTTTATTTATTTATTAATTTACCTACTTCACTTGTACAAACCCCTCTGCGTAAGACAAATGTAACAAACAATTTAGAAATCTTGAATTTTATTAATCACCCTATTAATTGTGATGAAATGTCAAACTTAAAAATAATTTTCAAGATTTTCTCATGGCCATTTTAATAATATTTTTGTTTCCGAGATACCCTTAATGAAACACCCAGTATGTAACATAATATGCAACCCAACACACTTTTCCTATTTCCGTATTGCATATCCTTTCTTTTTAGCCTTTTACGTCATTAATTGTTGAAGCTGGGAAGTGATAATCATTATATTTCCCTCCACCCTCTCTTGTATTCGCGCCTGCTGTAATCGGGCTCTTTTTTATTACTCTCAAACTTTATTTGAGCTTGTTTAAAAGTGGAGTCGTGTTTTTTTGGTTTAATGCCCAATTAGGTACCCGATTTCCCGCGACTACTACTGCCATTAGACCCGATTTGGTTGGCACATACGAACATTAATCCTTTATGAGCATTTCCATCTATTTATTTATTTATCGCGGAACATCTGACAACCATTGCGGAGCCACTCGAAGCTTTTCTATCCATGTAGTGAAAAGGTAAATATATACTTAAAAACGAACACAGCGCGACGGGACTTTCCCGCTGATGAAAAACGATCGCGTGATACGCGAACGTTTGGCTCTCGAAAGAATTTCCGACTAATCGACTCCAATACCATTAGTCAAAAATGTCAAAACGATTAGCGTACGTACTTCTATGGTAAACTTTGAATAAATGATAGGAAGTTCCTAGGTGTAGTTTGACAACTAATTATAAAAATACTCCACACGTCCCGTCCCCTTTAGACTAGGAAAGAGGAAATGTAATGCACGAATATTAACGAATTACTTCTTCTTTTAGAATATCAACAGTATTTGTTTCTAATTATCATGTATTCTAACTAAATTTTTTAGTTTTTTACGTTATACTTAATGTGACGGCGTCAATGGAAATTTGTAGACAATAACTGCTCCCCACACCTTTCCACTTAAGTAGGTTTTTTTGAGAAAACTGAAAGAAACTCATTCTAAAAAAAAAATATCAGGTATTATTATGATCCTCTTTAGTAAATTACTTGGATACAAAAGTGCAGTTTATTGATGTGAAGGATTGTTGGCGTGACGAGCGTGGCGATTGCATGCCGTAGCGACGATCGCCATGCGCAACCGCCCGTGCGATGCTCTTCCCACTCGGTTCGACGGTGTCGTTAACTACATTACAGTAAACTAGAAGGTGGAAGTGAATTAATTTATGATTGTTGTGTACATTTCACCTTATAAAAAAACGAATGATATTTCATTTTTACATGAGAAATTATTTCCGTACAGTCACAGAGGTTCAATAATTTTTAAAACCAATAAAGATAAACTACCATTGATTTTAGTTGGAGATTTCAATATAAATTTTGCTAAAGATGAATCAATGCCATTAATTACGTTCCCCCAAAAAGAATTTCAATTGCAAATTAACAACAATCCAAGAGAACCTACTACCACCAGATATGCAACAACAACAACAATAGATGCTGTATTTATTAGATAAGGTCTTGATAATATTATGTCCAATACTTTTGTAACATACTTCAGTTATCCTCGACCAATTATCACAGTAATGCTGTCAGAGGCAACATCGAATATAACTATTACTGAAGTCACTGATTAAAAGAATTGAGTTGTCGCAACTTGAAATAAATTTTTGAATTTTTAATTAACATAGTCATCATTTTGTGGAAAAAATTGTAATATTTGATTTTTTCATTATGCCATCCATATTTAGTTCCTATCGTAATATTGTCTTTCATGCATATTACTTGTGCAAATTCGATGTTTCACATCAGTCAGGCGTCCCGTGATGGCTCACATTGTTTTTAATAACTTTTTTATATTATAAAAATTAAGGTACCTACTTTTATATCTAATAGTAGCATTTTCTGGTTTAGGTCTTGCAGAATAAATAGACAAAAAAGTTTTTCATTTGTTGCCAACGTTTTCAGACTTACTGTATAGTGTTGACACTGTTGCAGTTTCCAGTGTCGAACTTTTCCAGTGCAATGAGCAACTGAAAGCGTTCCGTTTGTTTTTTTTTTTTTTAATTCATTTAAAAGGCTTTTGTCAAGTCGTCACGTAATTACCAACCTACATCGCGGAACGATTACAAAACTTTTATACGGTTGTTGCGTTTGGGTAATGTGAGAAGATATACCTACGTAAGTATTCAAGGGAGTATCACTCACTATAGGTTGCCATGTGCTGTTTACTCGTTCACGACAGTGTTGCCAAATTGATTGTTATTTATTTTTTTAATTGAAGATGAGCAAAAAACATTGACATAATTTGAGAGTTTTGCTCAATTCCCCCCTTCCCAAAATCTTTATCTGTACTAAGGGTTAATTTATATTTAAACTGGCTAGGTAATTAATTTGCTGTCTTTTTTTTTTTAATTGTTAACTTATATTGAGTCTTAAAAAAATGGCTGTGAAATTTCCATTTTGTCTGTAGCGTACCTATAGGTAGATAAAAAAACTTTAGTACTTTAGTTGATATGTCTATAATAAACTAGAGAATTTTTAATAAACGTTCTTCAAAGGTCGAATTGTATGTATGTATGTACGTGGTACGTTTCAAAAATATTGAGCGATAATTCAACTCCGTAAGCGTGACATCTCTGTGAAATGGTATTATACCATGCGTGGATGAGTTTTGTCGTTGCAGGGTCACGCTTCGTAGTGGAAAACGAAAGAAGGAAATTTCTTTTCTTTTTTATTTATTCCAAAGTCAGCTATCTTTAAAAGTGTACTATACCATTATATAATGTTCAAAGCAACTACTTATGTACATTTTGTCGTAAAATAATTTTTGTGTCAAAAATTATTTCACTGTAATACGAACGAACGATACACGGAGAAAACAATCTTCAAAATATTTTTAGAATTCTAGCAAATATAACTAAAAAATGTGTCAATTATATAGACGACCAGACGCTCAAGGAGGTTTTACTAGAAATGTCTAGTCAATCTACGTTCGGTGTTGAGACTGAATTCTAGTAAAATTGACTTGATTAGAAAACATTTTTTACACTTCTTATCACTAATTTTACTAAACTATTCTCATTCTAGTATTTTTTTCTTTACGACACGACACGATAAAATAATCGAGAGGTAGAGAAAAAAAAGTCTAGACTTATTTAGCTTGATTATTCTAATACTAATTATTAGAAAGAATGAAAAATTGTTTTATACCACCAAGTACATTTTATGAGAATTCTAGTATTATTTACTAGAAAAATTTTGCTTGACTCATTAAGTAATAAAATCTTGATTATTTTTCTCCGTGTAGTTGTATTATTTTATTAACCCACTTGGCTTTCATTACAACACAAAAAACTTACCTGCATTTACAGCCATAAGACAGTAGCTAAATATTATCCTTTTACCAATAAACCAATATAAAAATTAAAATAATACTTCAAAAGCCTACCATAAATCTACCCTGTAAGTGATAAAAAATAAAATCTAAACAATTGTTACAGTACAAATTTACACCAGTGCAAAAAAAATGGGTTCATACTTCACAGGTACCTATCAAAAAACGAACGAGAAAAAGAAAAAAATACCCTCCCTCCACTTTTTCTTTTACCTCCCACCCCCACACTTGAACCTCATACAATAATATACTCCTAACTACTTTATTAAAAACCATTACCCTTCTACCCCAGTCTTCATTACATAATTTATTCTCTATCCTCCATATTTATCCCATAATTGCATTCGCCTTCGTCACATGTTTGTCAATGTTCGACTAATCTCTATTGTCACTCATCATATATTCCAAATATGCGTATTTTCTGACAGTTTCTTTCAGAGAGTTCAGTGAAAACGAAATGTGTGTTCTTGGAACAAAATAACTTACATTTTTTTAATGCCCAAGAAGGACGATGATAAATTGCAAAGTACTACGTATATCGTTCCTAAGGTTATGCAATATTGGAAACGACAAGGGGTTTTAGATTAAATTAGGACTAGTTGTCAATTTTGACATTTTCTGTCATCGTGTGCAATATACTGCTAATAAAACAGTTTTTCTGACAACATTATTGTCTGCAAAAAAAAGCTTTTTAATTTTTTTGTTATTTAGAATACGTCTACACGTTCCATAAGTACCTACATAATATAACCTATAACTTTATACTGTCTAGCTTTTGTCAACAGCTGACGTACCTACGTGTATGAACTGTTAAGATTTTTCATTCTGGTCACATTGTGGAAAGAACAAAATAATTCTACTATACGTGTAGTTGATATCAGTATCTTCAAATGTTTGTATTGATTTCGAGGTAAAAAGACAAAAATTTTTATTTATTTCTAGCTATGTATATGCTGACCCGTCCCTATTACCAAACCCCCCAATCTTAATCTTGAACAATCAAAGACTCTTACTTATAGATATACAAGATACTGTAACTTAATTGTGCACTCTTCACGTTAAGTAAGATATAATTTAAACAATGTTCACTGTGTGTCTACTGCAAACTTTTTACATTTCTCTGCAAAATACTGTTTCAAATTTTTATTTACACTTAGTGTCAAGTCATTTTATATGAATATAACTAGCAGCAATACCCGGCGTTGCCCGGCTAAGAATATATCACACGTTTGATGGAACTTTCTAGAATATTCGCGAATTTAGAACTATCCAGAACATCCCATAATGATTCAAAACTTTTTTTAACATTCTGAAACATTCTTGAATGATCTTCAAGATTCTGGAACATTCTTGAACATCGCCAAATTATTCTGAAATGTTATAAATAAAACATTCTTTTACTTCTCTTAGAACATATTTGAACTCCCCGTAAATAACATTCTAAAAAAATCTGCTTCATTCTCATCCCCACTCCGTGCTGTTTGCTGGGTGAGTAGTGACATCAGTAGACGCCTGGCGGGGATGACTAATCGATTGATAATAATTGATCAGTTATCGACCACTGAGAGTTGAAGATTATTACAGTACTACGTAATATCGCTATTAAAAAATGGGGGTTGGTGGTAGAAGGATGAAAATTAAGGGTTATATGTATTTTTTAATGCAAAATCATAAAAAAATAAAAATAGAAAATTTTGTCCAAAAATAAAAATAAAACGTTAGGAGTGGACAACCCTTATCACTTAGGGGTATGAATAATATGCATATTAAATTTCATAAAAATCGGTCAAGCCGTTTCGGAGGAGTATGGTAACTAACATTGTGACAAATTAATTCCAAATCCAATGATGAATAAACATAATCCGCCCCTGTTCCGTATCATAGTATATTTTTTTATCTCCCTAATGTACTCAAATGTAATTTTACTGAATAATTGCGTTTTTTCTTTGCAGTTCACCGCGTGGGTGGACGCTGTGATATTCGTTTTTAGTTTAGAAAACGAGTCCTCTTTCAACGCCATCTACAACTACTACACGAAGATGTCTCACTACAGGAACTCCGCCGAAATACCGCTAATACTCGTAGGAACTCAAGGTAAGGCAACAAAAATATTTTTAATTAGTTGTCGGCGTGCTTTATTACACAATAGCCTTAAAAAACGCATTTTGTAATTAGCACGTTTTTGCCACCTCCGCTGTGGTTTTATCAGATAATCCTACTTCATTTATTAAATTTTGAATGGTGACTTTATACGTTTATGACTTTCCCCCGTAGATATTTTGGTTGCGTTCAGAGACGTACTCAGGAGAAATTTTAAATTATTCCTAAAACAAGCTCAACACACTTTTAAACGATTACAAATGCAATATCCTCTAATTAAAAATTAAAAATAACTTTAGATTTTGTCGTAACAGTAACAGGGTTATACAGGGTTTTTAAAGTTGATGGGCTATAACAAGTATATGAATTAGTAGAAAGAATTCAATTCTGAAACTTGGGCTCATTTGGTTATTGTTTATGCCGCTTCTTTTAAAAATATTTTCAAGTTCGATTTACATCCGGTTATACCGGAAGTCGATACCAACTTTGTTATTTTAAATGGAATGGTATATTTTTTACGCTGAATTCGAATAAAACGTGTAATTCTAAGGTAAGTTTGATAACCAGCTTGTACACCTATGACGATCGGTTTCTGAGTTAATTTAATTTATAGAAAAGAAATCGCTACCGCAACCCAAATTATAAAAAATCATAACTTCCACAAAATACGACTAAGAGTGTTGAAATTTTTACTAGTAATAGCTGAATATTAGTGCTAACGCCTTGATAAAATTGAACTAAATAATTTATACAGGGCGTTCAAAATAAAATTCTAAAGTTTAAGAACTTCAAACACGAATAACTTCGTTTTTTCAAATGGCACCTACCCTTTTTTAGTTTTTCAATCGACTCCTTTTTTTATCCTCTTTCGATCTATGTGGATACTTTCTATTGTTTTATTTGAAAATTTTGGAGTAATTTTAAAAATATATTTAAAATAAGTGGCATAAACAATAACGAAATAAGCGCCCAAGTTTCAGAATTGAATTCCTTCTACTAATTCATTTACTTCTAATAGCCCATCAACTTTAAAAACCCTATATAACATGCTTACCCCGATTAAGTACAAAATAGATCATGTGGCCCGCAATATCAAATGAGTTTGAAATGCCTGCTTTAATCCATTTCTACTTTTCTCAAGTTGAAGTCACTGCACTTTGCGAAGGTGATACTACGTAAAAGCGTTTCTTAAGTTACACTATCTATCTACAAAGTTGTTGAAAGCACATATTTTATTTTAATGTGGTTAAAATTTTATGGTTTGGCATAGATCTAGGTAACTAAGTATCTTTTAATGCGGTTTCTAACTAGGTTAAGCTGTTTTTTTCTCTTCTATTTGAAGGGGCATGAATGTGTTGCCAGTGTAATTTCATATCACCATTTACGCTGTATTTAATTTCTTCAAATACCTGGCAATATTCAATACATTACTTTATATTAATAACTAAACCAGTATATAATTAATTCACCTAAGAGTATTTAATAATTAACGTATATCATGCTAGCACGACAGTTATTTTTCCGATTTCTGACTAACTTTAATTTGTCGCTAATTTGTTACCAAATCAAAAAATTTGTCGCCCGTGCCGTTTAGCCATAATCAATTGATATCAAGCTAGCATACCAGCCGATTATGGCTAAACGGCACGAGCGACAAATTTTTGGATTTGGTAACAAATTAGCGACAAATTATAGTGCAAGTCAGAAATCAGAAAAATAACTTTGTCGTGCTAGCTTGATATACGTTAATAATAACATCATTTCATCATTGTGAGGTTAAAATAAAAATATCAGTGTTATAAATACCAACTTTCATATAAAATGCACCCCCGTTACACTCGAGCTTTTCATCCGTCCATTTTTGTCTCTACATCTACGTATAATGCTTTGTAGTAGTAGTAGTAGTAGATTAAAAGTTGCCGGATGATAATGACGATTATGATGAAACGTTTTTAAACGATTCTTTTCTTCGTCACAACGGTACCGAGTGTAACGTTTTCGATGTTATCTTCATATTTTTTTTTCATTTATTTTGCAGACGCAATAAGCGAGAACAACCCTCGGGTGATAGACGACGCCCGTGCCAGAAAGCTCGCCACAGACCTGAAGAGATGCTCATATTACGAAACGTGCGCTACCTACGGTCTCAACGTCGAACGGGTTTTTCAAGATGGTAAGTGAGACGATGTCACTGTTTTATTTTTAATTAGGAACGTTGTTTCCGTATACACAGGCCGTTTTATAAAAGATGTAGGTAATCTTTAAGTTTTCTGTTCTTATCACTTGGCCGAATATTGATATCTGAGTAGCATTTTTGGTTTCAGGCCTTGCAGAACTTTTCATTATTCATTATTTTTCCTTAAATGAATTGTCAAAAAGTTTTTCATTTGTTGCCAATTTTTTGGACATAGGGTCAGGTGGGGTAATTGTGAACAATTTTGGAAGTTTGACTTTTGAAGCTCGATGTATCTTAGGTGAATATTAAATTTAGGCGACTATATGATTAATTTAGATCCTTGTTTGGTTTTAAGTGAATTTCTGTTGTTAAATATGCAAATTCGGATTTTTTTTGCAAAGAAACATAAAGTTTACAATTGCCCCTTCACTTATTAACGCAGTCGAAAACTTAGGGGTAAATGAGAACAATCATCTTGTTTGTACTGGCTTTATAAAGGTTTTTAATGGGGCAAAAGTGAACAATTCGCTTTCAAATGTGAATTCCAATTAAAATTATATTTATAAAGCCGTGTTCACAATTACCCCAAAAATTATTTATTATATAGAAATATTTTCACTGTTTAACATAAAATATTGCGACACTCTTCCTCTGCTGTTTAGTGCGCTAAAGCATCCAACCGTCAAAAGTCAACACCACAGTCTATAATTCCCATTAGTTGGAATAATCAAAAGTCCTTTTTCATCGAAATAAAGGGCCCGTTTACATAATTACCCCACTTGACCCTACTGTACATGATAAACTATAATATACATACAGTGGATTTCGTTTATAACGACTTCGGTTGTAACAACCTTTTGGTTATAATGACATAACACATAAGTCCCTTGAATTTAAGGAGTAATTTAAGAAGAAAATTTGACTGTAACGACTTCGGATGTAACGTCCGTCGATTTCGGTTTTAGCGACTAATTTTAATGAACTATTAATTACAAGATGCTAGAAATCTCATACTCATAGATATTGCGACCGAGTCTAAACAACAAACTTTTTTATCTTTTGTTTACATTCACAGATGGTCAGTCAGCAGTTGTACTTAGTAATTGTTTATAAATGTTAAGGTTGATAAAGTTAAATCTAAGAATCAGTTACTGGGTACTTTTCTTTCTTTTTATATAGCGACTTCCGGATATAGCGACGGAATGTAATGGTCCTTTCACCGTCGTTATAAACGAAATATACTGTATATGAATTTGATACGTATGTATAATGCGAGTTATGCAATGAAATAACGGAGAGATGGACGACTTTGTTATATGTTGCCGTCCGGTATTTCTAGCTTTTGTTTTGTTTTGTCCTTAAAAGGGAAACGTGGGCGGGAGATATTTATAAGGTTATATGCTTGTACAGGCCAGTCAGTATTCTCCAGTCTCCACTATTTATTATTATGTTCGATCGCGGTCATTCCACGGTCACTCGGAATCCCGAGCTCAATAAAACAGACAAAGCAGTAAAATAATTAATGTTTTCACACGTACTTATTTACCGGCATACACTGAGTAGGTACTATCCCGGTCATTTAATATTAGCAATCTACAAGATTAAAGATACAGACTAGCTGCGAAACCGAGTTATTAAACATCCCACATACAAATCCTTGTACCATTAAACGTACCTACATTGTATGTAATGAAGATGAAATTTATTTATTAAATATTCAATATTTCATTGGTTTTAATTTTTTTCGTGGGACCCTATTTTTTTTTCTAAAATAAAAGTAGCCTAAGTTACTCCTTATTACATCAGCTATCTGCCAGTGAAAGTCCCGTCAAAATCGGTGCAGCCGTTTCAGAGATTAGCCGGAACAAACAGACAGATAGACGAAAATTGTAAAAAATGTTATTTAGCTACAAACAGACACTCCAATTTTATTTACTTATATTTATAAAAAGAAATCGTTATAAAGGGTCCAGACTTTTTAATTTTTATGAACATGTTAGTGTTAGAATTTATAAATTATAAAAATTTTTACTGAGGTCAGAGGGTAAATTTAAATTAGTGTAATTATTTTGCCTTTACCATCACGTGAACTGAATGAGGTGTGTGAATAAAATCGTAATATGATAAACACATTTATGTCAAATGTTGACAGATGGTTGACAATATAATTTTATAAGTTATTTTATGTACCTATAGAATGAGTAGATGTTGTTTAAGTAACGGAAAAAAAATAAAACAGTATTTTTGCAAATAATCGTATAACAATAATGTTGTTGGTTGTGCATTAAAACGAGAACGCAGGACGTAGGTCGTAGATTATTATTGTTCCAAGAACACTATACTTTCTCTGCACGGTTAAAACAAAGATTTTCTGCAAAAATTGTTGCATTCTCTTTCCACTTAAACCAAGAATAGATTAGATGATGAAAACAATGGTTATTTATACTTTTTTTCCTTTTTCTATAAGAATATAAGTTTAAATACATCATGGTTTTTTATTAGTCTCTTCTCTTGATGCACCATGTCGATTTATAAAATGATAACTAAAGTTAGGTTATGGTTTTTAAAATTCTCTCCTTTCCATCGTCGAAAATTATAATAGGGAGATTTTAATTTTTTATGAGTACATTTCTATTTTGGTGTGTAAGAATCGTCCTCCCTCTCCCAGGTACCTTTTAAGAATTTTTAATTACTAGCTATGCCCGCGACTTCGTCCGCGTGGAATAGTGACTTTCGACAGCATTTAAAATTTTTTTCTTCTATATTTTATTTTCTGAGCCGTAAGCTTTTTTGCCGACGTCATTACACAAAAACTTTCATTCCTTATTTTTGCCCCCTTTGGGGTAAAATTTTCACAAACTTTAAATGTATTTATATCTAATCAAAAGCCTAAAAAATAAGTTTCAAGCCTCTAGCTTTATATCTACTTATCTATCTCTGTACCAAATTCTCATTTAAATCGGTTCAGTAGTTTAGGCGTGATTGCGTAACACACAGACAGACAGAGTTACTTTCGCATTTATAATATTGTAGACTAATATAGTTTAATTATAGTTTAAAATATTCCCTTAAGGTAAAATTTTTACAAATATTGAATGTCGTATTTATTTATACCTAATCAAAAACATAAAAAATTATTTAAATTTTTTAAAAATTACGGAATTTCTGCACAAACTTTCCTATTACCAACCCCTTACAACCCTTTTTTCGTATTAAAAAGTAGCCTATGTCCTTTCTCAGGCTCTAGACTATCTCTGTACCAAATTTCATTTAAATCGGTTCAGTAAATTTTAGACGAGATTGTGTAGCATACAGACAGAGTTACTTTCGCATTTATAAATTCCGCAATTCATTTTCAATCGATTTTCCCATGGGAATAAGATATTTTCCCGTAGTAAAACGTAGCCTATGTGTTAATCCAGGGTGTCAGCTAACTCCATACCAAATTTTATTAAAATCGCTCCAGCCGTTTAGACGTGAAGAAGTAACAAACATACACACTCACACCATCACAAACTTTTGCCTTTATAATAATAGTGTGATGTATTTCAATATTTCTGACTTAGTATTAAATGTCCTCCGAATTATTTGTCCACAGATAGTAAATCTTTTTAGTTTTATTATTATTCTATTTTATTTACTAAAATGTAGGTAATAGTAATAATACATCGTTGTTTACGTTTACTTATTATGAACGTAACAGTACATTATAATATCCATAAGATAAACGAATGACGAAGCTTTAGAAAGTAAATTGCGTTGTGTAAACGAAAAATGTTATCCATAAAAGGAAGCACAGCCTTGACCGTAACGTTACGTTTGTTTTCCTGAAAAGACGAATGTACAACTTGTTGTCTTCTGCTTTTATCGTGTTTCCCATATTTTCCCTATTTTGGTATACATATTTGGTTTTCAACATACTCATCGATCAAGCTCGTGTTCATTTTATAATAGTAATAATCACCAAATGGTGCAAATTAGTCGTGAAAATAACGTCAAGGAAAGTGACAAGGAATTTTCTACATTTTTATAGTCCATTAAAGAAAGCTAAAGATATAAATGAGAAAAAAATATTTTGTCCCGTTTTTAATTTGAATTGAATGTTAAAAATGACAATTAATTGATTTAAATAAAAAGAAAATTACTTTGTAGAGATAGTAGAAGAAGCTTAAGCGTTTTTCTAACCATAAACAACTACATAAGTAAAATTAGAATACACTCGAACTTCAATAACTCGAATCACCATGTGACACAAGCATCGAGTTATTGAATCTAATATATAAAATTCTCGTGTCACAATGTTTTATTTTTTTATGATTTGGCATTAAAAAAAAAAAAATAACCATTAATTTTCACCCTTCTACCACCAACCCCCAATTTTTAATAGCGATATTACGTAGTACTGTAATAATCTTCAACTGTCAGTGGTCGATAACTGATCAATTATTATCAATCGATTAGTCATCCCCGCCAGGCGTCTACTGATGTCACTACTCAGTACTCACCCAGCAAACAGCACGGAGTGGGGATGAGAATGAAGCAGATTGTTTAGAATGTTACAGGGAGTTCATATATGTTCTAAAAAGTTAAAGAACGTTTTATTATAACATTTCAGAATGATTTGGTAAAATACGTATATTAAAAACCGAAAGTGTTAGTGTGATCTTATGACCAAGAGTATATGGTCATTTAAAAATTCTATTTGGAACCTCCAGTTGTTGTTAGTTTAAATAGTCTCGTTTTGATTACCTATACCTACACATTATCTTTAACACGTTTTTTTTTATACTTATTGTTATTATTTGTTCTGCTACATCGCGTTTCCATTAGAAAGTAAAATTCCTTCGACACAGTTTTCTTCGTGTTCAAATGCCCATTAGGTGCTATCGTAGATAAACTTTAATGACAAGTCGTATACCTAACAACAGTCAAGTACTATCGAGGAAAGTGTTCGTGTATAATTTTAACTACAGAAAATTACTGTTGACGTGTATCGGTATCCACTTTTTCCACCTTTTCTATTAGATTAAAATTAAGGTTAACTTCGAGAAACGGTACTTTCTGTATCCTAATTTGTAAAAGCTGTTCATTAAGATTCTATTATTCATAACTACGTAAATACATAATAAATATGCAGTTACATTAATGGAGCATTAACATCTGTACCTTCATTAATAAGTAGGACTTATTTTATAACTATATTATATAGTTAGACGTTTATGGAAAACCAATGATAGAGAAATATTGAAAAAAATATGTAGCAGTTACAATAGTTAATATACATATATTTTTAAATACAGTCAAACTTCGATAACTCGAATGTTGATAAGTCGAATTTTTGACTGGTTGCCGATAGCATTAACTGATAAACATGTGACAACTCGAACTTCTTCTCTTATGCAAATATTTTTACAACTAGATAATATTTGGTGCCAACTTTGATAAGTCGAATTTTCTGAGGGAATCCCTTTGTTTTATTCCCTAACAATGTTTTACCATGGGTAGGGTAGTTTTTTGGTTGACGTGTAGAATTGAGAAGTTCGTTTTTTGTTTTATATATATTTAATAACATAAGTAACCTTTTTTACACATTACACTATATACAAGATTAAATATATTTATAGAAGAGATCAATTTTGACAATGAATATACTTTGAATTGAGAAGATGAATTGAAAGTTGTTAATAGATAGAAGTCGTGAAAGGCAATTGATTAGAACTTGTCAGCAACTTGTTATTTTTGAATCTTCAGAAAAGTAAAAGACTACGTAGAAATGGGTGAGGGTGTGGTCAAAGATAATCAGGATTGATAGGGATTGGATAAGTCAAAAATAGGCGGGTTTGATACAAGTTGTAGTAGGACAGCGAAACAGGGTTGTAAACATTTCAAAGAAGTTAACGGGATTTAGGATCAGTCACGGTAATATAAGATATTGGTGGTTTTATGGACGGTTTTAATGAGGGTGTAATTTAGAGGGTCTCGCAGGTTGCTAAATTTTACAAAGGAGCGGAAAGGGGCAGTAAAATAATAACTGTTAAGCGTGAGAAGAGAAAATTGAAACTAATAGAAAACTTAAAGAATTCGTCGAAGGACGCTAAGGATCAAAAGAACGCAATAAAGTAATAACAGAAGAATATTTGTAAGAAAGTTAAGAAGTCTTAAAAGAAATATTAAAGAATTGTTGAAGGAAGTGTACTACAATAGATTTTATTACAGACTACAGCGACAAAGAAACATTTAGATGTAATTTAAGAAAATTGTAAAAACTTAACATAAAGAAGAAATATTGAAACCTATTTAAATTCCTAATTAAATATTCAATTTAATCGTAAGATGAAACACTCCCCCGGTTGAGAGACGTACGATCAAATACATAATTTTAAATTACTTAGTAAGTCCACTAATCAATCCATAAATCTAAATGAAAGTGTTCTCTTGATACACTCACTACGCGTTATCACTGTTAAAATCTACTGGTAATGGGGCCAGTCTTTTTACATTACGTGTAAGTTCACCACTAGCGGTTTTAACGCGCACATTTCTGATCACTCCATCAGAACCAGGATAAGTTTGGACAACCTTACCGAGTCGCCATTGAAGAGAAGGTGTGTTGTCGTCGCGGATGATGACAATGGAACCGATGTTGATTGGATGTTCTCCATTTTGCCATTTAGATCTGACAGTTAATTCAGAAAGATATTCTTTCTGCCAACGAACCCATAGGTCTTGTTTCATTTTTTGAATTGTTTGCCAAAAAGAAAGGCGATTTGTGGGTGTTTCCAGGTAATTCTCTTCTGGTAGGCTCATTAGAGAATCACCAATTAGGAAATGAGCAGGAGTGATGGGAATAGGATCATTTGGATCAGAAGAAAGAGTCGTTATTGGCCGGGAATTGAGAACAGATTCGATTTCTATTATTAAGGTGTTTAGTTGTTCAAATGAAAGGAGTTCAAAGCCTATAACTCTACGCAGATGATATTTAAAGGACTTTACAGCCGCTTCCCAAATACCGCCGACGTGTGGTGATTGAGGAGGGATAAAGTTCCATTGGACTCCTTTGTGTGCAAGAAATTGATTTACTTTGTCATTATGTTTTTTAGAGTTGAATAGTTCGTCCAATTCTTTTAGTTGGTTATGGGCTCCAACGAAATTCGTTCCATGGTCGGAATAGATGGATCGGCACAATCCTCGCCTGGACACAAAACGTCGTAAGGCTGCTAAAAAACCTTCTGTAGTTAAATCGCTTACGACTTCTATATGTACAGCCTTAGTCACAAGGCAAACGAACATCGCTACGTAAATTTTCAACTTGTTTCTGTTGCGAAATCTTTTTTCTTTAATAAAGAAAGGTCCGCAGTAATCTATTCCGGTGTGAAGGAATGGTCGTGCTTTATTGACGCGTATCGAAGGTAAATCTCCCATGATGTACTCGACAGGAGGAGGGTTGACGCGAGCGCAACGGACGCATTTTCGGATAATGTGTCGTACTTGATTCGTTCCGTTAATTGGCCAGTATTTTAGACGTAGATTAGCAAGTGTTGCTTTTATACCAGAATGAAGTCCATTAACATGTTCCTGTTCAATAATTAATTTGGTAATATGATGTGACCTCGGTAAAAGTAGTGGATGTCGTTGGTTGAATGACATGTTGGCGTTTTTTAGTCTACCTCCAACTCTAAGTAAACCATTTTTGTCTAAAAACGGGTGGAGACATAGCAAATGACTATTGGTACAAATTGGCTTATTATTTTGAAGGTTTACAATTTCGTTCGAAAATGTGGATTGCTGTAATAATCTAAGTATAACTGTGGATGCTTCACGAAGTTCTGATATATTTATGGATCCTTTATTTTTATTAGTCCTCTTGAATCGCAAGCAAAGGGCAATGACACGTTGTAATTTAGTGAAAGATGAAAATCGATGAAGAATGCTAGTATCTGCTGGTTTAGAGAATAAACATACTTGTTTGCGTAATTCGGGGACTTCTTGATTATTTGAAATTGTTGGTTGAATTGGCCAATCTTCCACTCCCCCGGCTAGCCAGGTTGGTCCGTTTCTCCATATTTTTGCCTTTTCAAATTCTTCAGGTGTTACACCGCGAGATAGTAAATCCGCTGGATTGTCGTATGTGCGAATATGTTTCCATTGTGTTACATTTGTTTTAGATTGTATTTCTGAAATACGATTGGCTACGAAGGTGAGAAGAAGGTTTGGTGATTTGTTGATCCAATGTAACACAATCATTGAGTCTGTCCAAAAATTTACGCTGTCGATATTAGGTAGTGATGCCTTGACGGATTCATATAAGTTTACTAATAATTTGGCTGCAGATAACTCTAGTCGTGGGATAGTTTGAACAGTCTTTAATGGAGCAACCTTAGATTTAGCACATAGAAGTTTGATTTGAACATTTCCGTGTTCATCGGTCGAACGCAGATAAATGCACGCACCGTAAGCCTTTTGACTTGCGTCGCAGAAGCCGTGCAGTTGGATATTTGTGGGAAATTTGTGGACGACGTGCCTTTCGAATGAGATAGAGTTTAGTAATGGAAGTTGATTGATAAATGCTAACCATTTAGAAAATATGTCGAGCGGTAAGGATTCGTCCCAGTCTAAACGAAGTTTCCAAATTTCTTGAACTAATAACTTTAAAGGAAGAATGACTGGATTAAGAAGACCTAATGGGTCGAAAATCTTCGAAATTTCAGAAAAAATTATACGTTTAGTGGCAACAGATGGGATAGAAATTGGTTTGACGGTATAAATAATTTTATCTTCAGTAGAGTTCCAATATAAGCCCAAGGTTTTTATTGTTGTATTGTTTTTGTCTTGTAAGTACTTGTTAATGCTGCAATCCGGGAGTCCTTCCAAAACTGAAGGTGAATTAGATGTACATTGCCGTAAATTGAATCCGCCTAATTTTAGAATATTGATAACTTCATCGCGTATTTGAATAGTTTCTTCTATTGTATGAGCACCGTCCAAAAAATCGTCTACATATAGCGATTTCTTTAAACTAGCTGCACCCTTTGGAAAAATTTGTTGTTCGTCGTTTGCTAATTGATGAATTGTTCTAATAGCCAGAAAGGAGGCTGGCCCAAGTCCAAATGTATTTCTCGTTAATTGGTATGTAGATATGGAACCATTATCTTCTCGCCATAGAATTCTTAAATATTTTTGATCCTCTTCGCGAACGAGTACCTGTCTAAACATCTTTTCGATGTCACCTGTTATTATGAAGTTCGGTATGCGGAAACGGATAACAGAAGTAAACAGATCGTCCTGGATGACAGGACCGACCATAAGTGTATCGTTGAGAGAGACACCTGAACTAGAAGCAGCAGAACCATCAAAAACTACTCGAAGTTTTGTGGTAAGACTCGATTCTTTTATGACGGCGTGATGGGGAAGAAAAAATCCATCTTCAGGTTCGCCCGGAATCTTAACCATATGACCTAATTGAATATATTCTTCGATTACAGCTTTATATTGTAGAAAAAAATCGTTGTCTCTCTTGAATTTACGTTCAATGCCTTCAAGTCTCTTTAAGGCCATGTGACGTGATGAGCCTAACTGTTCCCTTTTGTTATTGAATGGAAGTGCAACCACATATCTTCCTTCTTTATTACGGGTTACATATTTTTTGTAGTGGTCTTCGCATTCTGTTTCTTGTTTAGATAGAAAATTGACAGTGCCACATTCTTCGATTTCCCAGAATCTGTTGATATCGTTGGTGTTGATTAAATTGCAAATTGCTTGATGATTTTTATCGACTACTGATAGACTGCCACCAATTATCCAGCCTAACAAAGTTTTTTGAAGATATAAATCAGGATGTCCTTGATTTGAGAGATTTTCTTGTCCGACACATAATAATGACAAGGAAACACCTGCGCCTAATAATAATTGAACGGATGCTGGTTTCTGAAATTCCGGATCGGCTAGTTTGATATTGTTTGGAATTTGTAATTGATTTGAATAGATTAATTGATCGGGAATTTTTTGAGTTATTTGAGGAACGATAAGAAAATTGATGGTTTTTTGATAAGCATTGGTACGAGAAGTAATTGTTGCTGTCAGCCACTTTTTACAGATAGTAGATAGATCGTTTAAAGCGCCGATTGGTATGCTACAAGATTGTGTAGGTAAGTTGAGACGTGATGCAAATTCTTCAGTAATGAAATTTGTGCTTGCGCCTGTATCGATTATAGCTCGACATAAAACCTTTGTTTGAGTGTTGTCCAATATGTGGAGTAATGCAGTGGGAATGATATCATTGGTTGTAGTTTCGATTGAAAGTGATCTGACCAGGCCCGATTGTAGTCATCTTGAATCGTCGTGTGTAGAAGGTGATGAATCTTTATGTAGATAAGTATGGTGCTTTTCGGTACATTTTCGACATGTCCCTGACTTACAGTCGATAAAGAAGTGACCTTTTCCCAAACAATTGTAGCATAATTCTGCATTCTTGGTTAATTTGATACGTTCTTCTACAGGAGACTTAATAAAGGTTTGACACTTGTATATGCTGTGCGCTTCTTGACAAATTGGACAAGGGCGTAGAGTAGGTAGATTCGAAGGTGTAACAGAAGGTTGAATTGTCTTAAATGATGTATTTGACAGTTGAGGATTGTTGTTTTGATATACTTGTTTTTTCCGCTTTGTAGTTAGAAACGATTGACTACTATTGGCGGGTTGTTGAAACTGGCGTGATCTAAATTCATATCGTGGTTTTTGATTTGATTCCCTAGGTTTAATTGGCGATTGTTCCGAACAACTGCCTCGTTTTTCTAGAAAGTCGAGAAGCGAAGTGTATTCGGGCATTTTATTGTCCTTTAAGGTGGTTTCCCAATGGTACCTTGTATTGTCGCTTATTTTAGACAGAATAAGAAATATTAAACAACTGTGCCATTGGTCAACCTTTTCACCTAAACCCTTTAAGGCACGAATGTGCTGCCTAAAGTTATCGGTGAGTTCATCCAGTGCTGCCGGTGTGTCCCTATGCAGTTTTGGAATATTGTGTAAAATCGACCAGTGACGCAATATGGCCTTTCTAGTATTGTCGAATTTGTTTGTCAAAATATCCCACGCTTCATGATAGTTATCCTCCGAAATTTCCAGGGATTCTATGGCGCGTGCAGCCCTACCAGTTAAAGAAGCTTGGAGATATTGGAATTTATCGATTGCAGAAATATTGTCGTTATTGCCGATTCTGGATTGAAATTTATCGCGGAAAGACTGCCAATCTTCGATATTTCCGTCGAATTTCGGTAAACTTATTTCAGGTAGCCGTAGTTGAGGAGCGCTTATAGATGGAGGATTATTGTTTTTAGGTAGATCAGATGAAGTGGAGTTAGCTTGAATTTGTGAAACATCACGGACTTTCTGAATTTTGCCTAATAATCGATAGGAATCAGCAATAGCCGAATAATATTTTTCTTCTATCTCTGAAAGTTCCATTTCATGTGCTTCATTCCTTTGAGGATCTAGTTCAATAATTTGCGCGTGAATAGAATCTAATTGTTGAAACTTATCTCGTGTTTCATCGACCTTTATTTGAAGTTGTACCATATCTATGTTATCGGTCGGATTACTTAAATATGTACGAAGACGGGTGGCCTTGCCTTTAATTTCACCACGTCGACGTTTAAGTAATGTTAAATTATCCTCATTAGTAGTCGAAAGTTGAGTAGTCGGAGGTTGAGTAGTCATGACTTTGAATGTATTGAAATAGGGATAGGTAACAGGATAAAAATAATTGGTGAAACAATTGAGTCCTACCTTAGTGAAGAATCTTTAGATATAGTTGAGTATCCGTCTGGTTGATAGTAATCCTAGTTCATTGTGCGAAAGATCCCCAGGTGATTTGATTATTGATGTAGAAAGATGATGGTAAAATTAGAAGCACTGATATCCGTTTCACTGACAACAGCACTTATTGTTCCACACACGAGCCAACACACAAAAAGCACGCACAAGTTGATAAAGTTTCGATGAATGTTGATTAACGGCTGGACTGATGATTGTATGAATAAAATTCGATTGCGTAAAGTTGAGTTAAAGAAGGTTGACGATGGAGTTAAAGATGAACGATGAAAGTAAACCAAGGTCACAATTAGGTATCCAAATCGATAGTTCACCTCACACTCGTTGATTGTTGTTTATCACTGATAGAAATCCGGCTCGAAGGACCATGTTTTATTCCCTAACAATGTTTTACCATGGGTAGGGTAGTTTTTTGGTTGACGTGTAGAATTGAGAAGTTCGTTTTTTGTTTTATATATATTTAATAACATAAGTAACCTTTTTTACACATTACACTATATACAAGATTAAATATATTTATAGAAGAGATCAATTTTGACAATGAATATACTTTGAATTGAGAAGATGAATTGAAAGTTGTTAATAGATAGAAGTCGTGAAAGGCAATTGATTAGAACTTGTCAGCAACTTGTTATTTTTGAATCTTCAGAAAAGTAAAAGACTACGTAGAAATGGGTGAGGGTGTGGTCAAAGATAATCAGGATTGATAGGGATTGGATAAGTCAAAAATAGGCGGGTTTGATACAAGTTGTAGTAGGACAGCGAAACAGGGTTGTAAACATTTCAAAGAAGTTAACGGGATTTAGGATCAGTCACGGTAATATAAGATATTGGTGGTTTTATGGACGGTTTTAATGAGGGTGTAATTTAGAGGGTCTCGCAGGTTGCTAAATTTTACAAAGGAGCGGAAAGGGGCAGTAAAATAATAACTGTTAAGCGTGAGAAGAGAAAATTGAAACTAATAGAAAACTTAAAGAATTCGTCGAAGGACGCTAAGGATCAAAAGAACGCAATAAAGTAATAACAGAAGAATATTTGTAAGAAAGTTAAGAAGTCTTAAAAGAAATATTAAAGAATTGTTGAAGGAAGTGTACTACAATAGATTTTATTACAGACTACAGCGACAAAGAAACATTTAGATGTAATTTAAGAAAATTGTAAAAACTTAACATAAAGAAGAAATATTGAAACCTATTTAAATTCCTAATTAAATATTCAATTTAATCGTAAGATGAAACACCCTTAAATAATTTACATGAAGTAAGCAACAGGTAATATAATTATCGGTGGATGGCAATATATTGTAATACTCAGACATTAAATCAACTAAGTATCAATTTTTATAAAAAAGCTCCGTCGATTTGATCAGTAAAATTAATCGAAATTGTTCAAGGCATGGCGTGCTGATGAGATCTAATAAGATCCAAATCATGACCTACGTCTAATATGTAGTTCAAAATGTTTGAACACTCGAGTATTGCAAAGATTTGTCGTCATTCTGGATTTCTCTGAATGAGAATAGGATCTTTGTACAAAATACAGTCAAATTTCGATAATTCGAACGTCGATAACTCGAATTTTTGATAAGTCGAACCAAATTGGTTGAAAATAGCATCAACTATGATAAATGTGTCTAATACTTTTGTTTGATAACTCGAGCTTTTGAAATTCTTTTTAATTACATACTCGAATATAATATTTGGCGTCAGCTTCGATAAGTCGAATTTTCTGAGGGAATTCCTTAATAATGTGAGGCAGTTGAATTTCTATGATTATTTATCAACCATCAAAATGTACTTTAAAAATTTTGTCTTTTAACCAAAAATTAAATCTTACAAAAAAAGAGGAGAGAGTTGCATTCAGAAAGGATATTACTTACAAATGCTCATTTACAAAAAATAAGCACATACATATTTTCAATTTTGTAGCACTAATATAAAGTATTAGTAAATGTAGTCTTGACTTTTTGGTCCATTCCTTTAGAGGAAGCTGTAAAAATGTTCCACGTTAATAATTAGAACGAATAGGAATAAAAACTCTCTAGAAAACCGGGAATTTAATTGCAACACCTGCTTCTTCCTTCATTCCTAGCAGGAGGATAGAAGAACAAAACTCGGTTACTTTACAAAACAAAAAATAAAATCCGAAGTAAATGCATAGATACACATCCGGAATCTAAATGCTTCATTATTTTATTTTTCAATTTTAGTTGTTATTTTTAATTTCAGAGACACGACTCAAAATTAGATTTTTTGATCTGTTAGACACCAGGGCACTAAGAGTCCTCAATAACTAGTTAATTATTTTTAACAGAACACACCACAATATTTTTGTTTAATATCTAATAGTGCAATCAATTTTTCAATTGAGTAGGTGCATAATTATTCACTATCATATGAGATTACGTATTTTAATTTACATTACATTATCTCCTGTATTCGGGCTATTTCACTCGAAATCAAACGTGCACCTTTTGGCTATCCAGTTCTTAGTTTTTGTAATTTTAATTTAATTTAGTCATGTATTTTCTTATCGTAATCTTACCAGCCTCGTCTAAACGAACTATCTGAGATTAGAGTGAATGTGGACCGCAAAGAATTAAAAAGTTACAATTTTTTTTAATACTTCGTTACAATTGTTAAACTAAACTAAACTAAACTTTTATATACTTAACCAGCACTGTGATGTATTACAAAATTTTCTAACATTTTAAATAATTTTTCGAAAAATCCTGATGATTCTAGAACATTCTCAAACGTTCTAGAACATTCGCTCGGAATCGAGAATATTTCAGAATATCCTGTAATGATTCAAAACATTATCTAACATTCCTGAATATTCTAGAGCATTCTAGATCATTTATTCCCGTAAAAATTCTGGAACATTGTAGATTATTCTTGAATGATCTTGAAGATTCTGGAAATTCTTGAACATTTCAAATCATTCTGTAGTGTTATAAAAAATTTTTTACTTCTCTCAACATTTTTGAACGCTCTAGAGCACGACATTCCAGCAAATTTTAGAATATTTTAGATTATTCTAATACATTACTGTCACTCTTTGATTCACTAAAAGCCGTTTAGAACATTTTCGACTTCATTTGTAAAAAAAATAATGTGTCCAACAAAAATAGATGTACATCTTATCACAAACTTTTGCCACCCACGCCCACTCGCTTCCATCCACCGAGACCAAACTCTCTTATTATCTAGGAGTGGCTAAGGGCTATCTACCATTACGTTCACGAGTGGATGGAATAAGGTCAGGGGGAAAAATTAGAATTCACCAAAAAATCCCCGTCTTTTTATATACATGAAGGTACTGATGTGTTTTCACTTGTCCCTTTTAAGATGCTAAGTTATTATCTCACCTTCAGGGAAAATATCGGTGTTAAATAAAAATAATCGAGGATTATATTGTATTGTGATGTACGTATTCATGTTCAGTGTATACACACACACACACACACGAATATATGATGTACAGGTACAAAGAAAATGCCCCATTGTGCACCCAGAATATTACGAATACTTATAAAGTAGGTACCCGGGTTAGTACGTTGTATGTTTGTGAAGGCATGTGTTTGTATGAGATTGCATTCTGTGTGCCTCTCTGAAACGTTTCGAAAGCCTCAAAGCTGCTGAAAGCAATGGAACGAATCTCATCAACTTTGTCCGCGCGTGGAAATGGATTGGATAGAAACCTAATGGAATTTTCTCGTTAAAAAGAAGAAAGCAGTTCTTTTCTGATATACGATATCCAAACCATAAGTAGAACAATAGGTTTCTCTTTTTTGTAAAGCCCCGCTCAGTTCAAAGCGCACTCACTAAAACTGGAGGAATGCTTAAAAATAGTTTACAAACGGTGACGGTTTTGAAAAATTCTATTCGCTAAATGAATGCGTGTCAAACACACGTGTATTTGCTCTAAAGTACTGTCAAGTACTCTAACTAACGCCTGTTTATTAAAAAAGGGAAAAATCAATTCTTTAATCAAAAGACTTTTGTAATGCTTATCTGTGGGCATTGAAAACTCTCTGGCTCGTTTTCAATACCCACCGTGTGGAACCAAAACGTAAAGAATCACTGCAGTGCAACTAATTTATTAATTTTTCTATTTATAGCATGTCAAAAAATCGTTCAACAGAGACTTACACAATCAGCTGGGTGTCCCACACCGACCAACTCAAGACCATCAACACCCAACAATCATTTCGGTACTGTTACCATACCGAGGCACCATTTGCCCCCCAGTGGAACAAATGGGTTTGCACCTTCCTCTCAACATTCCGTCAATAATCATGCGTCATCCCCTAGTCACAATCACAGCCTCTCCCACAAGGTAAAAAAAAACAAACTTTGTAGTTTTATTTCAGATAAATTTTTACCATCAGTATTCTCTATTATCTCTGTTAAATGGTACATACCATACGAAATTAAGAGTTACTAACATTTTTTTTTTGTTTTTGTCTCCTACCAGTCACACACCCTCTCAGCATCAACGCAACACCTCCACCGACAATCAACCGACAAACACGACCCCATTTTCCGACATTACGACGAAAAATGGAGCTCGTCCACTTCGACGCTAGGCAGCCACGAAAATAACAACGTGGCAAAATTCACGGCACCCCAGCAACCCATCGATAACGTACAGACGTCCCAAATCATCCCAAAGGACGGAAAGGATCTACCTACCCCCAGTTCCACTCCTACAACCACGCGGAAAACACGAAGAAGGTCGAACTTGTTCACGCCCTCGAAGAAAGGTGACGACAAGTTGAAGAATGGGGGCGATATTGGAAGTGGCAGGGCCATTCCAATTAAACAAGGATATTTGTATAAAAGAAGCAATAAACCTTTGAATAAAGAGTGGAAGAAGAAATATGTAACCCTTTGCGATGATGGACGATTGACGTATCATCCAAGTCTTCATGTAAGTTTCCATTAAATGTTATCCTCATTTTAATTGTTAATCGAAGTTGTATGAATGAAATGAAATTTTTGGTCATTGTCTTGCAAATAACAATTTTACTGTCTTCTTGCACTGGGTAGATTTTTATTATTTTTCTCATTAGGATTATATGGACGACGTGCATGGAAAAGAAATATCACTTCAATACGTTACGGTGAAAGTACCTGGTCAGAAACCGAGAGGTTCTAAGTCAATTATCACTGTCGTTGGTACCAATGGTAGTTACAGTATTAATGATGGTATTGGAGGTTTGACTCTTACCACAGGGGGTAGGTAACTTTTTTTACCATGTTAAATTTACTGCTCTCATCAGATGTACTCCGATCCTTAAACCTGAAGCCCCTATTTAAACTGCTTTGATTATTTTCATACTTTATATGAGAATATAATATTGATTAATCAAGTTTTGCTCACAAACATAAAAAAACTTTATTGCTTTGTAGGTTTTGAATCTGGGAAAGACGCATCCTCAAAGTATGCTCAAGCGAGTGGCGATGAAGGAATGGTATTATCTAGCAGTAATTCCTTCCTCAATGCCGAAAATTTGAAAACCGAGACGCCGAATGTAAAAAAGAGACACAGAAGAATGAAAAGTAGTGGCATGAAGAATTCTGAAGTTGATGGTAAATGACCACTATTCTTTTAATTGTAAATAATAGTTAGAGGACTTTTCTAAAAGCATTAAAAATTGTTACAGATTCAGATGGTTATGAGTTTTACATTGTCTCATTGGATAATAAACAGTGGTATTTCGAAGCTTTAAGTTCGGATGAAAGGGACGATTGGGTAGCTGCTATTGAACAACAAATTTTAAATTCCTTGCAACTAAATGAATCATCGAAAGCAAAAAAGCAGAACAACCCTATGGAAGCTGCGACAATTCAGTCAATAAGGAACAGGGTACCAGGCAACGACTTCTGTGTTGATTGTGGAGCACCAAGTAAGTATTATAACAATTTATTCAAATATCCAATTTTGACTTATACAATTATCTTTTTCATTCTTGTATCCAAACAATAATTTCCGAGAATTCTTAAAGTAAAATCTGAAGGTGTTTTTGTGGGCCTGTAGTGAAGGGAATGAGGAATGATGAAATATTTGAGTGGTAAATGAAACTGAATTGAAGGGTTAGGAACACTTTTAAACCAGTTGTTGCAAATTTTCTTAGAAATGTTTCAGCAGAAAAAAATATATAGATATTGTAAATGAACTATTTAATGCTTATAAAGAAATAAGATACAAAATGCCTCTTAAAATTCACGTTCTGGATCCTCATTTCGATTTATTTCGCGAAAATTTAAATACAATAAAACTAATATGAGAAATGGTCCAATGAAGGCATTTCTGTAATGAAAAACGTAATGAGGTGCTATCGTCATAAAACATGATAACATTCTGAGGCATAGAAAAAGAAATTACGGGTGGTAGAAGAAAGGTAAGGCCATTTTCGGCTTTTCAGCGAATTTTACATAAGAAACTTCCATGTCAACAAAAAGAAAACGTTTCAGTTGATCAATTACGTAATATTTCTTTTCCTCGAACCATTGCTTTTGTATAAATTTGATTGTATGTATTTGATACAATCATTGTTGTTCAGAAATGTTCATTCCTCTACAATAACATTGAATCGTATAAAACTACAACTTGTACTTTTATCTAACTTTCTTGAATATAAACAGACATTCTAACCGATTAACCATGATTTAATCAAAAAACATAAATTAACAGCAGGAAGAGGGAGCTCAGGAAGCGAAATTGTTCACATAAGTAGAAATTACACATTTTTAATAAAAAAAAATTTCTAATAAGTTATTTTTCCAAACATTTAGACTAAAGTAATTAAACATTCTTTATTTCTATTTATTTATTACAGATCCTGACTGGGCTAGCTTAAATTTAGGCGTACTGATGTGCATAGAATGTTCTGGAATTCACAGGAATCTCGGGTCACATATTTCCAGGGTTCGGTCTTTGGATCTGGACGAGTGGCCGTAAGTAGTGTTTGATTTCTTTTTGCCAATTATTTTACATTTCCTTACTTTTGGTTGCCTTCTAAACTGTTAGAGGAGTTTAAATCGCAGAAAATTAATTTACGAAACAACTTTAGTATTCAAATTACATTGTGCTATTTCTTATCATTTTTTTTAAACTCGTGGAATTTATGGAGCACTAAATAAAATAGCTCAAACCCCAGTACCAAAACAAGGCACTAAACTTTGCTCTCTTCAGTTCCTGAAGAAAGTAATTTTATTACCGAAAAACGCTTCGGACTTTTAGTGTCTTGTTCTACAACACTACCAAAGTTTTCCCGTCTTTGTATTCAACGAATTTACAATTCAAAATGTTTTCATTAAATATTGGTTTTCCTTTTCAGCGCTGGTCACCTTAGCGTGATGTTGGCGATAGGCAACACGCTGGCGAACTCCGTGTGGGAATGTCGAACGCAGGGCCATACGAAACCGACGCCAACGTCCAGCAGGGAAGAGAAAGAAGTGTGGATAAGGGCCAAGTACGAGAGCAAGGAATTCTTACCGGCGGTCAGCAATACGATGCCGTTAGGTCAGCAGTTGGTGGACGCTGTTTGTGCCTCCAACATGAAGTCCATTGTGGTTGTACTGGCGCAGGCCAACACTAGTGACGTGGTCAACGCAACAGTGGCACCCAGGGACTCGCGGACACCCTTGCATCTCGCCTGTGCGATGGGGAACTTGGCTGTGGTACAACTACTTATATGGGTGAGTATTGATTTTAATTATAGAGGGGATAGTGAATCATAAGTTTAAAAATAAATAACCATAACAAGTAAATAACGCTCTTTAAGACTTTAGAAATCAGTAAACTACAACTTCCTCTTTTTTCTTTAAGAATAATGCAAATGTAAAAGCCATCGATCAAGATGGCCGTACATGTCTGGCTTACGCCAACGCAGCAGCAAGTGTCGCGGTGGCGAAATCACAGACCGGAAATGGCGTGAACGCGGACATTTCGGCGGCTACGATAAGAGGCCTCGTCGAGCTTCTGTTGAGTAATGGCTGTCCGGAAGTGTCGCATGTACCCGGAAGCGGTACGTTACCTCGCAGACGAGGGTCACATGCGCCAGCACCCTTCGAAAAATTACCATCCAGCGTTATCTGAGGCGAGAAATTCTTTCTAGGTAAATAACAAACTTAATGTTTATTGAACGATCTTAGGAACGACGGAATGTCGTTTCTGTACTTTTCTTTGTCGTTACAATTTTGTTGAGAATTTTTTTGAATTGAAGAAAAAACCTACGGATGATACAGGTTTAATGATAATATGATAAAGTGGATTGTGAATTACATAAAAAGTATTTTTTTTTTGGTGCAGGGTGTCTCAAAAAATGTAGAAGTTCTTTAACGGGTCATGACTTTTTGATATTAAATTATTAAATGTAAATAATGAGTTGACCAGATTTTTTATTATTAATAACACATTTAATAAACGAGTTTTTGGCCTTTTAAACAATGTATACATTTTTTTGAACACATGTTGGTTATTAATAAATAAATTTCTTTTTACATCAAAGACACTTAAAAATCATTTTTTAAAAGTTTTTGTTGTTACTTACTCATATTAAAACCAGTAACTGTAATAGAATGTTGTCTGAGAAATATACATTTTAACGATCATTCTCATCCTCTGTAAATAACCAACTAAATTGTGTGCAATAGCAAATATTTCGTTTAAATTATGTATTATAATCGTTGTAGTAAATTCTCTTAAGTACAAATGAAAATTAAAGAATTAGTTCTAGCTTTCTTTCGTCAATATTATGTTACAAGTGTAGTTGTGCAAAATTATATTGTTATTTATTGGAAAATTTCCTGTGAATAAATTAAATAAGGAAACGCATGTACGTAAAATGCAAACCGACGACTCTGTGCACTTAAAGAAAGACTAGCTTATAAATAAATAACATAAATAGTAGTTGGATGTGTTGCACTTAATAATGTACCATATTTGCTATCGGCACTGTTTATTTTATAAAACGGCTTTGAATTTTTATTTTTAAAGAGGCGAGTTTATTATTTTTAACTTCATTAAATAATCTATAAATTAAAAATTAAAATTGACACATTTTTCAAAAATAACATTTGAGAAAGCCACGATGTAATTTAGATTTCAAGGAATAAAACATCGAAATTTTCCACAACCAAAGTTGTCCGTAGCACATTTAAATTAACAGTATTCTAGCAAATAAATTTTCAAGTTTTTCACCGTGAAAACAGCTCCTACCGTGACAATTCAAATATTATTTTAAAACTCTCGTATATTTGTGCATATTACCTCACTGAAACATTACCACTAACACAATAGTTTTCAATATTTTACAAATTGCAATGTTTAATCATTTATAAAAAATAACGGGCAACTTGTATTGAGGCCATTTTCGATATTTAATTCCTTGAAACGTACTTTACATTGTGGCATACTCACGCGGATTTCTAAAAATGTTTACATCAAGAAATATATTTTGACTAGTCTATAAATAGGAATTAAGTATGATGTATTCTACAATTGTGCGACTCAACCACAACTAACATTCGTTCAAAGGAAGTTGTAGATAAATCGTGCCGTGTGTTAAAAGTCGAATTTTAATTTATAATTTCTCGCCCCTTTATTATGTCCGTGATAAAATAAAATGCTGTGTTCTTTGTAATATTTCGCTGCTATTCTTGTAAAACTTCCGTCGATAATGTAATTCAATACCCAGACTGTGAATATTGATAACTTATTAATAAACGATAGTTAAATTATTATTATTATGTGAATAATCGTAAAAGCACAATCTCGAAAAATGTATAATGATTGTAGTATTTGTACCTACTTTATACTTTCGAGTATAATAGACAACTATGATGTTACAGTTGTTATGTTAAAGTGTACAAGTTTTTTTTAAGTTTGTATGCTTATATGTTGAATTTTTGTACATAATTTAGCCAAAGATTGTGTATTGTTCTGTGTATATGTATATAAATATATTTGTGTATTTGTAAATTTATCGTGTACAGATATTCCACGCATGCACACAAAACACACACACATACACATAATTGTTTTTGACATAATAAAAACAATAACTTATATGTTTTTTATTTTATTTATGGACCTACAATAGTTAGCATACTATAGTAAGCAAATTACTCTTGAAAAATCCCCAACAAGTCGAAACATATGTAGAGTGTTTAAATAAAATTAGTTGAAGCGTTTCTTTGTGTGATTAATCATATTTAAAAGATGTTTCAAATTTTGCAACCGCAAGTTCTATTGATAGTATACATTTGATGATTGTAATGCATAGTGGCGACATCTGGTGGTAAGTACCTGAAGTAGGATTACAGGAATCTGTAATTAATTACAGAAAACTGTAATTGTCAATCTTTTACTAACTTCTATATTCTTTAAACACTTGATCAAGATACTTTGTAATATTCTTAGCCTGTCAATGTGTCTGGACATAAATGGAGTACCCACCCTATCCCACCCGAGCTGATGACTTTGGCTTCATTATTTTTCGTTTATCTTTCATATGCAATTTGATGTAACAGCGCCATCTGTCAAAATAAACAACAACTTCAATTTTCTTCCTTTTATTTTCTATTTTAAAGAAAAATTACAATTTGTTACACAGTACTTAAGTCAAATGATAACATATTAAAAACTTTAAAATTATGGTATTGTGGTCAACTACGCATTAGATGAAATATCTTTTTTTATTATTATTTTTCTTTCATCGTCAACATCTGGTTATCCTGATGGAATTTACGCTAGTAAAAATATGTATTTTAAATATTTATTTTTATTGATACTGTAAAAAGACTAGATAAATAATTTTTTATTTTAAAAGTTTAACATTACGCATTGTAATTTCTTTAATTTTTATTAATCAAAAATTCATCCAAAAGTTAATGACAAATAAAACTATTTTTTAAACAATCTCAATTTTCAATCACTTGTTAAAAAAACTCGTAAATATTTAATTTGTCAAAATATAATATATTTTTACAAATGCATACGTATTTACAATTTTGTGATTAATAATATATAAGAATAATAACATTTTAATGGTACTTTATGTAAAGGATATACTATTTTTTATATTTTAGTACACAACATAAGAATTTGGAAATATGTTCAACATTTTACTAAAAATTGAATAAACCAGTCAGAAAACGGGCCATCAAGAACAATATATGGTTACATAATTTACTAAAAGTAAAAAATACATCTGACAGAAAATATATATATTAAATAAAATAGAATGTTACCACCTAATCCTAATTATTAACTCTGAATATATTATTTTTCCATTACTTTATTATATAAAGGTGCAATCCACAATATTCTCTTTTATTAATAAATGTTGGAACTTAGCATTTCGTACAATTCATGTGTTTTATTAAGAAAATAAATAGGTCACAAAATGAATCATCAAATATTTTGCATTTAATTAAATTATGAATACAAAAAAAAGCATGTCAAGAAAAAATGATAGAAAAGAGAAAGTTTTATGATCGCCATAATATTATATTATTATATATAACGATCGAAGGAAGTGAAGATGTACCTGCTGTGGTGTCCAGAAGCATCTGTCATCCACCATCAACTGATGTTCCCTTTAGTAGGCCCGAAGATTAGCGATAAACGACAATCACTGTTTGTTACACCAATAATTACCAAGTGATAATTCAGTGTGATTAGTTTTTCATAATACCGACCAATTACTACCTAATAAAAATTATTGTAACAAACGTGGTCGTTTACCGTGAAGAAAAAAGTGACCGTGAGGTCTGGCGGGAAGCTCTACCCCTTCTGTCTGATCCTATCAACTCCGCATTAAGCGTGATGATATGGGACGGAACGGGAAGCTCTTCCACTTTGAGACCGCCTCACAATCGAAGGAAGTCTGAGATCCTAAACCATAGGGATGTAAAACATTGTACCGCGTGCACGGTACAATTTTTTACATCCGGTCAGGTTTTAGGTACCATTATAGAGAATGGCCAAGAAAAAGCTAAACCGGGGCGAGTCAGGAAAGCCGCAGCCTCCGTCGTTCTCCCGCTCCCCAGTCGATGAAAAATGAAAACAACGATAGATACGAGAATGTCCTAAAAGTTCTTGCATTAATTAAGACCCAAAAATAATTTACTTACTAAAAGAACTTTTAAGACACACCGGCTGTTAATTTTTCTTTTCTTGACAATGCTATAGCACTACTACTCTATAACTTATGATAATCAGGTGTATGTTTATTTACAATTTAAAAACAAAGCTATTAATAACAATTGTTTTGTGACTCATACATTATTCTTGGGATTGTTCCCAAGTTGAGAACGGGAACAAAATACAAATTAAGTGAATTTTGAAAATTTCGAATTAGGTGATAAACATTTTAGAATTGCATTTTGTAATCGTAATGATGTTGTAAGGGTATTTCACCATATAACCGCTACCGAACAATATACAAAAAAAGAAAACAATAATTTTCAACGTTGTCTCTTGTTTTCTATTTAATTAGTTAAAAATATATAATGTTGCAGCACTTGATAAACTTATCAAATAACAGTGTCTACTTGAAATTAGATAAGTCACAAAATTTTATTTTGGTGTAATCAAATCAAAATATTAATAATTTGGAAAAAAAGAAAATTCTATTTTGGGAAAGTGAAAAATTATGTCTGATCTTGTGCAAACAATAATTAAAATCAGACTTAAGTTGAATGAAATACATGACTAATTCTTTTTCAATTAACAAAAATTTTGTGACTTATTTTGTTATAATTAAAGTAAGTTTGTAATCGTAATCAATTCCATTATTTTTTTATTATGCTATTTCATCTTCATTGTTTCTTAATCTGGGGGATGCAAAAAGTTCAATAAATATATGACCCATATAGGTAGGTACAAAAATATTTTAAATACGAAGGCAATGTGTTAGAAAATTGAATACTACCAGATAGTAACAACTTGTGGCATTCTGTAATTGCTATTGTCTATAAGTTCGTTTTTCCAAAAAAGTGAAATCACTTAATTATTTAAAATGCCATTTCCAATTGTTGATGCAATCTTTAATATATTAATCACGGCAAGTACTTTACATATTTTTATATTCGAATTTTTACTTCAAAAAATATTTAGACTGACGTTTTTATTTTATATTTTAATATCTAGTTATTAATAAATAATGAACCACGATACTAAAGTTTGAAAAACGATGAGAACAACCAAAAGGTTAAAAATAACTTTTAAAAGTAATTTATAGGATTTTTAGTTACATAATTAATATGTCATGTTGATCTTAAAGAAGATAACTGCCTATTTTTAATTCATTTGCCTTTTTGAGAGTTAAGATTACAAACTTACGGTAACGAACCGTTAAAATTAAGTAATAGATAACGTTGATTGAAGTTTTCCACAGTTCCATCCTTTGGGGTTATCCAGCAGCTCCTTTATTATATTTTGATTAAAATTGAAATGCCTAGGTTAAATATTTCTCCGATTTCTTCAATCATGGTATCCACAGAATATCAGAAGAAGGTGGTTTGTAAAGATGTTGATTAATTTTTGCAATTGTAGTGTTCCAATTATTGTGACATTCCATTGGTCTTATGAAAACTGAACATAAAAGAGAACACAATATCATTTTAAGAACATTTTGAACAAAATATGCATTAATAAGATTAATCGATAAAAAAAATAAAAGTTATTTAAGCTTGTGATTTAGAAAATTATTTGTTTAATAAGTGCAGCGTTTTAGATAATAAAATAGGCTAAAAATTAAATTATTGAAAACAGTCCGTTATTTATAAACTGAATAAAATACACAATTCAAATTAATACAAAACAATTCACTAAAGTTGTGCTAAACCAAATGAGAAAACATGTTAACTAAACAAGGATTACTAAAAAGAAAAGATGGAATTAAAATAGGACATACACTGATTGAGATACATGGCAGAAATTATATATCGATTAATAAAAACCATGTAGATAACATATGTGATAGTTATTCAACCAAACAATTTTGCTTAAAAAACATCTGAGACAGTTTGCAATTTAGTTAGATTAGGTAACATTTTTTACTAATGAAAATAGTATCCATAGATAAATAATATAAAAACCAGCCCCCAAAACTAAATCGGATTTTTGATAATTGACTATAATACATATTTAAAAATGAATGTACTTGACGAATTATTTCTTTACGTACATATACGTAAACTCTGTTCAGTTTATTTACGTTTGTTAATGAATTACTGAGATATTTATTTTTAATTTATCCCACAAACATTGAGGACCACAAACGAAAAATTGTACCAGTTTAAATTTCGAAAAAATACAATTTAAATATTATTATTATCAATAAATGCCAATAAAATGAGAAAAAAATTGTAATTATTAATTAACTATACTGTAAAGCGTTGGTAAATTAAGTAGGTAAAAAAATAATATATTATAATTATAATAAAATCTGTCTAAAACATAAAAATTATTCTGCAAATATTGAGGATCTTGAGTGAAAAAATTTTACTAGTTCAAATTTTGAAAATTTTTTAGGTATTTAATATAATTTTCTTTTAACATAAATGTCAATAAAAAAGGAAAAAAATTTTTAATTTGTTACGATTACCACTTCCAATATTTAACAGAAAATTGAAGATGTGACTAATTTTAATTTAAATGTAAAACATGCAACATTATGAGAAAATTTCTTTCTAATAATGAATTTCGAATAAGAAGTTAATGTTCGTGGAACTGAAAATTAAATTTTTGTTTTAATATGAAAAAAAAAATCATTTGCGAAAGAACTCATGCAATAAATGTATTTAAACAATTAAAAACTGAAATTGTAACTAGTATACTCTAAAATGTTGATAATTTTGTGAAAAATAAATGGTAAGTAAAAAAACAATAGTAAACTATAATAATTTTACTAACAAAATTTTATTAAATTAAAATTAATATTACCAGAATGCAATAAAGATATGTTGCTAGATGAAATGCTTCTTTTCCAATTTCGAATTTTACAATTCGTTTAATAAAACACAAACTTACCCTTTTTGTAGTGATAACCTTTTTGGACAAAATCAGACCAAATGAAGTGTTTGTGCTGATTTCATTAACTTAGTGACATTCCCAGGTACTTTTTATATTTTCGAATGATCACTGACAAGCGCATAGATCATTATCACTAAAACATTAACCAATTTAATCAGTTTAATTTATTCAGTCAACCGAATATATTTTACTAAAAAATATATAAAGTAAGTAAAAAATAACATTATTGAGAATTAATAGGTAAATTTAGAAGAAACAACAAAAATGTAAAAATTAATATTTGACATAAAAAAATTCAAAAGAATTTACTATAAACTATACCATACGACAAAAATATTTTAAATAATAAATTAAACTTAACTGCATTAGAATAAAGAAATATTTTTTATTATACTAATTTTTTTAATACACAAAAAAATTAAATTAAAACTAAATTAAATTTTGTTTTAAATTTTTGTTACCATAAATTTTTAAAGAGGTGCAAAAGAATCAAAAGTAATAATCTTAAATTAAATATTGGTGATCAAGATATAATGAGAGCAATTTACTAAATGTATAAAAAAAATTAAATACCTACCAATATTAAAATTTTATTGCTATGTGCTTTAAAATAGATAGTACGAAAATCTTTTTGTTGAACTGCCAGGAAAATTTATAACTGATATGGGCACATTTTATGGGGAAAAAGAATTAAAAACAAATCGAAACAATACATTTATAAAATCTGGAAAAGATTACAAATTCACGAAAAAATCAGTGTAATTTAAACTTTCTTTAATGAAATTGTTTAAGAACTTCATACAAAGATTAAGATGCCCAAAAAATTCTAGCCAAAATTTAGAAAAAAATTAAACAACTTGAATTTTAATTATAAGAAAGTTGAAATTTTGATTATTTATCATGGGGGAAATTTTTGAAGCTACAAATTAGAATTCATGATTGGACTTACCATTTCTTTAAAGATGAATTTTCAAGTTGTTGATTTCCAGGAAACAGTAAGAATTATCATACCATAAGAAAATTTTGGGAAGAAGTTAGTCATTTTTTTCTTTCTACTGTACACACAGATGACTAAGTAGGTTCTAAAAAATAAATAAAAGTAAATTGAACAAACAAAATTCAACCTTAACATGTGAAAAATGTGTATTAAAAAATCCTCGAAGAATAAAAAAGATAATAAAGTATTTGGATCTAAACAAATAGATACCTACTAGTAGTAAAATTTTAAATCATGAAAGAAAACTTTTATAATAAGTTCGCATGAGAAGCTAAAATTAAAAAAATATTAAATATTAAATTATTGCAATATAAAATTTTAGAATACTAAAGCAAAAACTATAAAAGTTGTATAAAACTCATTAAAGTGGTGTATCGTTTAAACGAATGATGACTGATGACAAACGATTCAGATGAGATAGTACAAACTACATAATTAGACACTTTAAGTTGAACATTACATTTTTCCAAAAAATATGCATTTTTGAAAAAATATAAACACAAATAAAAACGATAACTACAGCACACTGTAAATGAAATATAATTTTTTTTTTATTTCAATAAGAAATGTAAAGGCCTTTGTAAAAGTATGGTAAACGGAGAGCATCTTTTATACAAAAAAAAAAAACAAAGAATTGCAAATAACATTTGTAAAAATGAAAATTTTAATACTTAGGATGACATTTGAATATTTGTTACTTAAATAAAAGTGTGGTAAACTGTTCTTGAAGCCCTTTCAACCATTCATTAAAACAATTAAAATTAAATTTGACTGAAAATAAAATTTAGTTACTATTATTAAGTTTCATCAAAATAAATTAGCTAAATAAAAAAAACAAATTTAATAATTGCAATAGCGTTAGAAAAAAAAAACGTAGGTACAATTTATTTACGTTCAGAAATTACCGAAATACTTCGTTGAATAACTGTATTTAAGTTATCAAGGCCTAATTATCTTTTCCCTTTTTAAATAGTAAATGTTCACGTTCTTAAACATATTCATCAGATAATAAATTCTTACCTCTGTAAAAATTCTCATTTATTGTGTAGATACACAAAGCCAGTTTTTTTCTATAATAGATAAAGTAACATTGTCTCCTTTGACCTCATGATTGGTTGCTAACGACGATAGACAGGTAAAATTCCAATAAATTGAAATATTCCATATTTTTTCTTTCTAAACCGTGAAGAAATAAAAATGGTAAAATTATTAAAAGCACTTAAATAAAAATTACATTACAATTTTTTTTATAAAATATCACCAAATATTAAATTAATTAATTAAGTTTACAATTAATTAACGATTAATTACATTGTTAAACTACCTCAGTAATGATTGCTTTTATTTGTAAAATTTAGCAACAAATAATAATTAAATATTACCCAATTAGAAAAATCAGTTTAGTAGTAATAAAAAATTGAATTTTATTACGAAATGTGGTACGTATATGAGTTTATTTACAATATGTTTTCGTAAACATTTCTTAATTGTTATAAATCTTTAATAAAAGAACAGGATAATTACCATCCTTCCTTTAGGTATTGTAAAAAAAAGAAGCATGGGGAAAAAACGATGTTACTATTATACTTGATATATTTAACACGAAGTCGACAATTACAAGCATTAATTCATAGTTTTTAATTAAGTTAATACCTTTTTTTAGCCCCTTTCTGCGATTCTTGAGATTCGAGAGGGAAATTGAACGTCTCGTGGCGGAAGCAGTTGCAGACCAAATGAATTCAACCAATTGCTTGCTATTCGTCAAACAAAGACGGCATAATACACGGACGAGTATAATAGAAAAAAATGAAAATATAGTCATGTACGAGGCGAAGTCAAAAACCAAAAAAGGATTCAATCATTTTTAACCGAACAATTTCACAAAAATTTTAACAACAAAATTTTGCAACCGTAATAATGGTACCAACAGAATTTTCTAAGCCAAATTTTCACTACTAAATTAACCCTTTCGTGGTTGTAAAAATAAAAAACTGAGTGGAAATTTACTACTGCTGAAAAGAATAATTTTCAAAATGTAAAATGACAAATATTATGCAAAAAATATCAGGCTTTCTAATTTGATAGGACGAACTTTCATTGCTACTTAATTAACTCCTAAATGGTGGAAAGAAATAAAATTTTAATAAACTAATTTAACGTAACTTTGAATATAAATTTACCACTCTTAACAAAATAATTATCAAACTGTTAAAGATGAATATAATATAGAGTATCGCATTTTTTAGTTGGATAGGGCGAAATAAATTAATTATCAAACAATAAAAACATGGATTAAGGTTTTCTAAAAAAAAAACATAAGGGCGAATTTTACTAAAAGAACCTACGTGATTTTAAACCGATAAAAAAGTTAACGAACCAAAATATTACTTTTAATTATATATATGTAAATAGTTTAACAAAAATATTATGTAATTATCCCGTTTTATACAATCATAAAGAAGATTTTTACTATTTTACCTTATTGCCTTATTATTCTTTAATAAATTAAAATAAATGGGAACACGGAATGTTGAATACCCATTATATCAACCGTCATAAAACAGCTTTTATTTTAATTCACTCTAATAAAAGGACCTTTGCACAGTTTCTGATGCAAATAAAGCCTTTAAAATGAAACAGTTTTGAAAAAATTTGTTCCATTGATCTGAGTTTCTCAATAATGTCTGTAATACATTCATAATTTGAAAATTATTTGTTAGGTGCACACTTTTTATTTAAATATACGTAAATATAACTCATGTTAACTAGCATAATGAAAACTGAAATACAAAATAAAAACACAATCAAGAAAAAAATGTATGAACAGTGATCTTATTCCTTTTTAGTTCACTCGAATCTATTATACTGAACATATCCTAAGTAAAATTGACAATATGTCAAATTGTCAAATGCCTTGTTTGTTTCGAAATGTCAAAACACAGCAACAATGCAAATATTATTTTAATGCATTTCCCAAAACTAGAAATTTTCCGTAAAATCAAAAAAGTATGAAAATCAGCCTTTTGAGAATAAACGAAGAAGTCCAAAAATGTTCAACGATAGTGACGATGACGATTTTTCTCCCTCAATAACACCAAAGTAATAACAACACATTTAGGTAATCCTGTCATTAAAATATTTTATTTCTATTTTAGAACAAATCTAGCTCAATTATTTAGTAATAAAATGGGTAAAAGTGTAGATAGTTCCATGATTTACAATGCCCCAAAACAACCTCGAAAACAGGCCATAGAAACTAGCTCACTTTTATGTGCTAAAGTTGTTACTGTAGTTGAGGGGTAAGTGTAACCTAACCTAAACTCTCGTATAATCATTATTATAAATATTAATTTTAATTGCTAGATTAAACGAAGACTCTACAAATGCTAAATATGGATTAGCAATAATAGGAAACGAATCTTTAAGAAGCTACGAATTAATTCTGTACAAAACTAAACAGAATATTCTATCAAGAACACGAATATCTCCCTCTTTTAATTTCTCCATTCAAGATTATATCTTTGGTTCATTTAGTGATAAAACACACCAGTGGGTTATAAAATTTAAGGATAGAAATGATGTTGCTGATTTTTGTGAGAAACTTACTAATTTAGGGGCAGGAATTACAAGAACAAACACGGAGGCTTACAGAGCTGTACCAAGCACAGAACCTATTCAGCATCAAAGTCCTGATATTAAAACAGAAGACAATGACAGATATCAGGAGAATGATAGTATCAACAATATCTCTGGGAAAATAAAAGAGTTTAACAGTGGAATGTCTAAAATTGGTGTCCCAGTCCTTCCTAGGACATCACCTACTGTTCATTGTCCGGATGTTAATAACAAAAACATAGTTATTTCAAAAGGTTCAAATGATGTAGAATTTGAAGATACAAAAATTTTACCTGCAAATAATCTAAATATACAACTTAATGTAGCAGAGCCTCCTCAGAATCAATTTGTTCAGAATGTGCATTTTTCAAATTCGCAAGTATTATCAGTATCAGATCCAATAAACTTATTAGCAACAGAGACAAGAATTGCAAACTGTGAAACAAAATTAGGCTTAGCTCAGATTCAATCAAAAATTGACCAACTGTTACAATCTACAAAGAATTTGCCTGATTCACAATCAGAAATATTACAATCGAAAAATAAAGCCCTACAATTAAAGATTGAAAATTTAGAGGCAGAAATAGAAAATCTAAAAACAGAAAATGTCAGATTACATTCCAACAGCAATGAAAAGGGTGCAAACCCTCAGTTTATTGAAACATTAGAAATCGAAAACGATGACTTAAAAACAAAAATTTTAAATTATGAAGTTGAATTAGCATATGCCAAGAAAAACATAGAACTTTATCATAATGAAAGAGCTAATGCAGCTCGGCTATTAGAAGAAAATCAAAATCTGTTACAGGAAAATCTGAAGCTACAAAATAAAATAAAGGAATATGAAGAACAATTAAAAGAATTAAATAAATTAAGACATACAACTGTTGAATTGAAGGAAAGTATTGAAATAAAAGAGCAACAGTTATTAGAATGCAAACATGAACTGGAAAGTTTCCATCCAGAAGGAGACAGAGCTAGCAAAATGGAAAAAATGAAAATTGTTGAAAGAGAAATAAAAGACATAATGAATGATATGTATCAAACAGTTGTAAGTTCTGGAAACAGTGTAAAATATCCAATAAGTGAGGAGTTCAAACCTATTTTAGTGAAACTTGTTAAAAACAGTACTTTTAAGATTATTGAGGGAATACAAAAAAAATTTGCATAATCAGCTGTGATATTTTCTAATACATTATGCATTTTCATTGTAATAAAATTTCTTATAATTACAATATTGTTATTAAATGTGATAAGTATTTTTTTTTAAGAATACAAGAATATTTTGAATGAATATTCTTGTCTTTTTTTATTTAAATATCCAAAAGTGAAGTAAAGCTGCTAATTTGGAAGTTAATAAATCCAGAGATGCAACTTCATTTCTTCTAGCCCAATATTTTAACACATAAATATTAAATTTTACTATTTAAACGATCAAAATTATAACTCACCTACATAATAAAAAGTACAGAAATAATTTAATTGATAAGGACTGATAGTAGAGATATGTACCAAGCTTTGTAATCAGTTCCCAATATGAAATTAAATTTTTCTGGAAAAATTAGAAATTTACTTGTTTACAATTCTCCAGACCTATCCTTAATCTCCCAATTAAAAATTAAGCCCATTATTTCAAAAACAATCGGGGCCAGGGGATCGGTTTCTAAAGATAGCCAACATAGAGCCTAATTTGTTTAATAAAGTGAACGCTAATGAAGTATTTTTTAAAATTCATCTCCCTTTAAGTTCTTTCAACAAACTTTCCCTTTATAAAATACTGTACCTATGTAAAATTAGTTTTTTGAAACGTAAATAAAAAATATATCTATTCTAAAAGTTTATTTTTATTCATAGAAATGTTTTAAACAAAATATGCGAAATAATACTACAAACTAAAAGCTATATACTCTACGGACTAAAAACATTACTAAAGATAAATTATAAAAAAATATGCGTCGAATCAAAAACTAACAGTGTAAAAAATGAAACTTTCTATGGAATGCAAACAGTATTAACGAGAAAACTTAAAATTGTCCCTTTAAATAAATCATAAAATATTGTATCTATTAGATGGGTCACAAATTATCATAATGCATTCTCTCTTGAATACCTTTTTCACCACTTATTAGAGAAGAAAAATAATCTTAACACTGATTTTATTCATTTAATGAAAACTCTCAATCCCAAAACTTCTGTAGCGTTTCATTAGAAGTTTTACTTTAAAAACCCCGTAGCTAAGAAAAACTTTGGGATCAACATTAAACTTTCGTTGTAGCGTTTACTGTAAGGAATGCCTACTAAAGGATACTACACTAAGAGTTTTAATGTAAAAAATCACTGCTAATTTGAAATTAAAATTTTTACTAGCAACTAATAAATGTTTATTAGTCTACAATATATAAGGACTAATTTTTGCATTCCACAGTTTCCATCCTTTATTTTTCAAATTTATAGCTTTGAACGACTTCATTCCACATGCAAGCTTTAACTTTTTCTAGCAACACCACGACTGATTAGAAGAAATTATAACATATTTCATGCAACAAAATTGACATATTTAATATGTACATAAGTAAGAGTTAAATTATATAGAGTATGAATAACAAGATATATTAAAATATGTTTAAAAACAAAAACAAAACGTACTCTTGTGATTTTTAATCCAATTAATGCAAAATTGGTAATGGCACTTATTAGTTTACTTGATTACTTAAAAAATAATATTTCGTCTTCCTTACTCTTGGTTTCCATTTTATATAAGCTCGCAGTGCACCAAAGGGTTGATAATATGGGACCCCGTAGGAGAGAGAATAGGTAGAGGGAAGAATGAGCTTATACAGGGTGATTCATTATAATGTCGCCCCCCCTTTAACTTTGTTATTTGGAGTGTCCCAAAAAAATTAAAAGTATGGTTATGTAGGTGCTAAAAAATTCTTTTTTTCTATTTATAACAAAAATTTGAAAAATGATCAGTATACAGGGAAAACCAAAAAGTTCTTTTTTTTTAAATGGATCACTCTATATATGAATTTATTTTTCGATTCCTCGTAAAATTCTAAGCATAATTTATATGACATACCGTGTGGGTACCTAAATTCAATAGTTTCTGAAATATTCGCATTTGAAACGTTATCATAAAATATTTTATTAAACAATTGTTACAAATAAAGAAGTCCTAGTCCACGCTTTTTATTGAAAACAAATAACTAACAGTGACATTATATAAAAAAAACCGTGTATACGACCACCAAATTGAAAACCTCGATCGTCTTAAAGATTTGATACGGAATTAAATTAATAATTTAAATGAAAATAACCCAGCATTTTCATAACAGATTGATTAGAGAAAATGCGAAGAACCCTTATACAATGTGTTGAAGAAAATGGAGGCCCAGTAGAGCATCTTTATATTCAACTAAAAATTGTTTTTGTCATTTTATTTATTCATAGATTTCTTGGTTTGTTGTTGTTTAATAAAATATTTGATGATAACGTTTCAAATGCGAATATTTCAGAAACTATTGAATTTAGGTATACGGTATGTTATATAAATTATGCTTAGAATTTTACGAGGAATCGAAAAATAAATTCATATATAGGGTGATCCATTAAAAAAAATTAACTTTTTGGTTTTCCCTGTATACTGATCATTTTTCAAATTTTTGTTATAAATAGAAAAAAAGTATTTTTTAGCAACTACATAACCATACCTTTAATTTTTTTCGGACACTCCAAATAACAAAGTTAAATGGGGGCGACATTATAATGAATCATCCTGTACAACACTAAAAGCATGATTTTAGGAGACACTGAAGGGGTATGTACAAGTGCGGAAATGTAAGTGAAAAACAGAAACCTACCTATTAAAAAAATAACCAAGGTAATATGACTTAACCCAGACCCAATATAACCGAATATTACAGTTAAACTTTTTTTGATAAGGTATATTTTGATTACCATGCAAAAATGATGAAAGTATTTTTTACTACATTATATTAAAATAGATGAGGTTAAGAACGGATTAAGTTGCACTACCCAGAGCTTTCTTCTTTTTTAATATTTCATTTTTCACCGCCGCCACCCCCTGTCTCCAGCCTCTACTCGTTAATCTCAAACTACAAACACGCATTTTTAGAGCCCCACCCTTCTTCCACCCATTTCTCCACGACCGTGGTTCCTTTATTCCCATTTTATTGCAAATAGCAAATATAATTCAGAGACACCCTTTTATGCACCACGAGCCCGTTTTACTGCATACAATGCATTAACCTATGAAAAAAGAAGTGACTTAATTAATTAATGAATCATAATGATTTTATGTTAATCCTGTGTAATATAAGTTATATTGCAATACCTTGTACCTACCTATGATGACATTTTATTATCTAGGAAGCATGCAATTAGCGGGATGAATGAAAATTGAACACAATCTATGTTTTTGTGAAGGCGTTTTATTAAAAAGCTAATAAAAAAATAACAAATATAAAAATTCTCTTAGATCAAACAATAACAAACCATACACCAACCATTTTCACCCTTTGTAACCTGCAAAATTAAAATGTACATGCCCTTAAACCTTATCACCCACCAGAAAAAGCAAAATAAGAAAGCAAATGGAAAACATATACCACCAAAAAAATTAAATGTATATACAAAAATTTATAGAAGATTAATTTAAAATGTAGTATGTACATAGTTTAATGGCAGCTTTACAGAATATGGCAGAAAGCCGCGATATTTCCGACACTGCTCAGTAATTTAAAACTTTCTACAGGACATATTGTTAGGCACAACAATGCGTAACTTTCTCTAATTTAATCGTCACCGTATTTTTTATGATGAAATGGTTGACATTGAACCTCCAAAAAAAATAATATTGATACAGTACTCATTAACTAACATAACACTCTTTGTTTTCTGGACCATGGTACACATAATTTTTGGAAGATTTAAGAGAGTTTAATGGTACTGACAGTATATACGAAATATTAAAGCAGATATGATAATGAAATAAAATAAATGCGTGTTTAGCTATAGAATTTTCTAATATAAACTCTTAAAAATAAAACAAATAAAGTTGTAAAACTTACCGCTTTATTCAGTGTCGCTGTCATAAATGTGGTTTAAATTGTCATCCACATCGACATGCGGAAGATAAATAAAATTGCGAGGTTCACTCCGCTCCTCCCCTCGTACTAATTCTATTTTAACTTTAACCGGGGTATCTATGTCTCTATATGGGGGTGTTCTAAAATAAATTTAACAATGATAAAAAAGCTTGGATCTATGGAATAAATAAGAGTGGCGCAACAAGAAATCAGGGTCGGCGAGAGGAATTTGTAATATCTAATAAAGATTGACACTGGTAGGGTTCTGCCGCTGTAGAAAAAGGATCACATTGTCGTTTATATTTTAGAAAACGTACGAAGGCGTAGAAAAGACATTAACACATCATTATTGTTTTTCCTAACAAGAACTATTAATTTCATGTTACGTACCTAACACAAAAATATATAAAAATTAATTATTTTTGCGTTACGTAGCAATTAATTATTTTAATTGGAAAATAATTAATTTGGTGTTACGTAACACAGAACAAGAAAACGCTTATTTATAAACGGACTGTGGATTTAAAATGTCTTATTTTCGAGAATACAAAAGCAGAATCGCTTGGCAGCCCTCCCGGTTCTGCCACTGAATAAGTAACTAATATGAAACTGATAATAAATTTGTTTATTTATATTGTTTTTTACTCACTTTAATACAATTGCATACTGATGGTGGATATCGTTACCATTAAAGAAACCGTAGGCTTCCCAATTTGATTCATCGTCAAAGAACCGAACCTTCACTTCTGAAACACAATTACGATCTTATAAAATATAATATGTATACCTATAAATAAAAAAGCGAGATATAATATTGAAGTAAATTATCGTTTTCTTGCTCATCCTTTTATTGAATATTTTACAAAAATAAGCCATTTTTAATTCTTAATTAGATGATATTAGACTTTTAATTGCTTGAACAGATTTTTAACTTGTTTTAGGTATCATTTAAAGTATTTCCTGAGTACGAGTCTGAAGGGGCCACCAAAATTATCTTTTGCCATAACAGTATAAGTCTTTAAAGCACAAAATATTTAACAGTTTTTTTTTCTCAGAAAAAGTGGCAATACAAAGTACTGTAAATGTTGACAAAAACACAATGGAATGTTTCACCAGTTTATTGATACTCAACAATTGTTTCGATCATGGACCATTATCAGGAGTACAAAATTAAATTATTACTAATAATTATTACTAATAATTTAATTTTGTACTCTTGATAATGGTCCATGACCGAAACAATTGTTGAGTCTATCAATAAACTGGTGAAACATTCCATTGTGTTTTTGTCAACATTTATTTTATCATGTTTCACAAAAAGTGCACCGCAATAAGTATTAATATTACAAAGTACTGTTTCTTTTGATACCCGTTGTCAAATAAAACATGAAAAAAATATAACTATTTTGAAAAAACTTCGATTTTTTTCGGATATTACAACTTTCTACACGTCATTAGGCACAAGAATGCGCAACTTTTCTCTTATTTAATCGACTCCGTATCTCTAACCGTTTACGAGATCTTAATGCTAATCATCCTTATCTTGGACAAACTATATAATAAAATTTAGAAAACATTTAAATCAAATTAAAAATAAGAAAATCCCTAGCTCTTATAATACAATAATTAATTCTATAACGGTAAGAAATGGAAAAATTACCTTTAGTAACTTTTTCGACTAAGAGAAATATATCCTCGTAGCCTCGGCAGCTACCCGATATTTGATTCATTCTATCAATTTTTAAATCGCCTGTTGAAGCCGATTCTAAAATATAAATAAATATATAGGAAAAGTTGAAATGTTTAATTACTTGATTGTGGTTAAAAGATATTCTAGTTTTCAGGAAGTATGGAGATTAGCCAAAGAAAAGCTAAGAATGTGATTGTTAAATTTATTCAATAATGAAAAAATTGAAAAAGTGAAATGTCCCAAAATTTTAGAAGAAACTAAACACTTAATACTATGCTTTTCCTAAATAACAATATACCTAATTACTTACTTTTATTAAGGATGGGTTTGCTAAATACTGGTTCACAAATTGGTACAAACCCTTCGCCATAAGCATCGAATCTTAACACCACTTTATTGGTGTCAATATTTTTGAAGTCGTCTGTTTTTAAATTTACTTTCTAAAAATAATTTCAACACTTATTCAAAAAATAATTTTTTACTTTTTAATTAAAAGGGCGATAATTAGCAATTATTATTTATTATCAATTAAAGAAAAAACGGTAATGTTTCTCATCATCAAAATATTTTTTAATTTACTTCATAAAAGCGCAACGTTGAAAATATTGTAAATTGAATAAAAGTTATGAAAGTAAAGTCGTAAAGCTTAGACATTCTGTTAAACTGTAGCAAAGACCGAGGGAAATTTCCTTAAGACTAGGAAATTTAGAAGCAATTTCCGTAACAAGTTTCACTTAAAATATACGCACATAGCGCAAATTAAAAAAATTTAAAAAAATATTTTCATTACTAAACAACACATTTTCTTGTTTAAATGCTATGTTGTTATCATATTAACAATCAATAATTATTTTTTTTAATACCTATACGGTCTTTAGATTAGACGTTTGAGGGGAAACTAAATCTGGAAAGATAGATGACTTTCACTTATCCTGGAAGTTGATGCCAACTTTATCTTAAATGGGATAGACATTTTTAAAATAATTTATTATCGTGCATAAATTTTGTAAAATAACTTTTACTTTCACGAATATTAATTATAAAACGAACTAACTCTCTTTATTACCACTAATTACTATATATGTTGTGCTAATGACGCATTGGTGCCAAAAAGGTTGAAAAAAAAGCATCACCTTAGTGTTGAAAACTGAGACGTGATTATAACTAGACTGAGTCTTGGATTTTCAGGATGATACTATTTGGGTAGGCAACCCATCGTACGCATTAAGGGACAAAAACGCTGAACTTATTAGAGCTCCCGCAACCTCACTCAGAAAGTGTCGAGCGCGGTAATTTAAGATAAATGTTATGAGACACAGTTTTTGTTTTACATAGGGTTTTGTGAATTAGTTATTTTTAGTTAAATTAGTATAAAACAATGGTTAACTTTTGTTGTGCATACGGTTGCCGAGAAAGATCCTCAATTTCATTTCATTTGTATGCACATTTCAAACATAAAACACACTGTTGCATTTATAATTTCTTCTAAGGTTCCCTAAAGATACCGAATTAAAGAAAAAAATGGGTGAATGCAGTAAGGCACGAAAATTTCACACCGACAAAGCATTCAGTTATTTGCCGTAAGCATTTTGAAGAGTGATTTTTTAATATTCGTATAAAAAAGAAAATTAAAGCCAAATGCTGTTCCTAGTATTTTTGATTTTCCTGAACATTAGTACCTCGACATACCAAACGAAGTATTTCGTCGCAGAAGCAACAGTAAGTAACAAACTGAATTTGTAAAGTTACGATACATAATGTAATTTAATTTCGCAGTAGTAGTAACTACCATAAATTTAGAGTTGCCGTCAATCCCGTCAACTTCAAAAGTACATACTTACATCCTGAAAGGTAAATTTTGATTTTGCTCTTACAACTTATAATTGATGTATATTAGTACTTATATACTATTGTAAACAGTAGTATTCTTTTATTTTTTGGTAAGTTTAATTATATTTTCTATGTATTAGGCTATTACTACTATATTATTTATAATTTCCAAGCTTTAAAGTCCGCGAATACCCTCTTAGCGCATGGGAGACTTACATACGTGTCCCTTAATGTGCTTTGTGTGTTGCATACCCTATTAGTATCATTCGGTAATGCAGGGAATATTGTTCACCCTCGGTCCATATCATAATCACGTCTCTGGTTGAAAATTATGAATCCCCTCCCTTTTCTAGTCTGAGTTTCTGAAATAATTTTTATCGAAAAAAAAGTAGAACTTTCACAAAAAATAACTTCAGGTGTTTAAATTTTTACCAGTTATAATCGAGTCTTGTCTAATGTACTATTCTGTTCAGTCCTGTAGATACAGACGGAATAATTTACCATCCATATTTAACTTAAATTCATCCGTGATTAAAATAAGTCACTGAATGTTTTTTTCAGTTATGTCAGTATAGTTATATGTACCTTAATGGCTCACCTGAGTAATATGATAAGCATTAATCTCTTCTACTTTTCTAGTTATCATCCTTTTGACTTCCTGTTTTTTGGTAAAAATAATACCACCCTTGAATCTGAATAAACAAAAATAATCAGAATTATTAATCATTTAATTAAAAAAATAACAGGAATAAAAAAAATGTTTCCCATTGATGAGCACCCTCAAAATAAAAATAAATACGTCACGATGTTATTTTACTATGTCCAAGTGAAAATACGTAAATAGGTACATAATCTGATAAAGCGCGGATTAAATTGTCACTTCAGTTATTAAATGCTTTTGCATTAGTTAGTATGAATTAATCATAATCTTAATGTTTTTTTTTTTAATTAAAAATATCACACTGTAAGTCGATTATCTTTTGTTATTCAGAAAGGACATATAACTTAAGGTTAATACATATTAAATTACAATTAAAGTGACAATACTCAGCAACATTGAATTAATATTTAAAAATCATTAAAATTTACATTAAAATCACTGATACTTTCTTAAGGGTAAACGATAGGTATAAAGTACCTACATACCATACGATTCATAATTAAAATTTACATTTGAATATGTAAAAATATTCCATTTAAAATAAGAAACTTTATGTTACCGGATATTCTCAAAGCTCAGATTAATTTTTTAAATGCTCTGTATACATTTCAAAAAAAAAAAAGAAAAAAACATTACATGGCACCAAAGACCATTAAAACAGTTGACTTGCAGTAAAAATTTGGTTGAATAAAATTAACGGTACAAAATTATTTTTGAGATCTTGTTTTAAAAAAAATGAAAATTGTTGTTTAATTCCTAAATGGTGGAGTTTTCGGGTAGGTCCATGTAATGAATGAAAATAACCTTTGAATTAACCGAGCATTTCTATGATTTAACAATATACAGGGTGTTTTATTTAAAGTAACAAAATTAGTGTCCATTTCCGGTATAACTAACTAGAAGTGAAACTTAACTAAAAATATTTTAAGAAAACACAAACAAACGTTTCTGCAAATAAACTTTTATTACTCGACAATTGTTTCGAACCTAGACGGTCATTTTCAAGAGTACCTACTACAAACGGTTACTAATCTTAAAATGTAAATGACAATGTTTATATAGGTATTACAATTAGGGGGTGGGGTGCAAAAGGTAACAATTAGAATTTTGAAATGACTAAGGGTGTATTGTAATTTAAAATTTCTTTTTGGTTGTTTACTAAATTTTTTCCTGATTGTAGAGCATTTTTTATTTCTAAATTTTCAAGAAGGGTCAGTTTTCTGCCCTTCGGTTGTGAATGTTTATTTGCAGAAACGTTTGTTTGTGTTTTCTTATTAAAATGTTTCTCCACGAATGCACCCACGATAGTTTAAAAAATATTTTACATTAAAAGTTAATATGACATTATTACGAATGCCTAATATTCAAAATTAAATCACGTTATTACTTCTAAAAGTTCTAACGAAGGGAGCTTTTTGATCGACCCTGTATGTAAAATATGCTCTCACCCCTTGAGACCTCAGTGAGGTGAACTCCCACCACCAATGAAAAAAAAAAAAATTCAGAACACTTACGCAACAGTAAAGTCATTTTCTTGAGTGGCTTCTAAATATACTGGATCTACACGATAATTATCACCTCTCACTTTTATTTTGTAAGAGTGACAGTGAATTTTATAGGATTCCTCCTCTGTTCTACAAGCCAGGCAACGTATCCAAGCTGGTCTCTTATAATTGTAAAGCTGTAACAATCATTGAACAAAATATAGATATATATACAGGGGTTTTCAAGTTGATGGGCTATTAGAAGTAAATGAATTAGTATAAGGAATTCAATACTGAAACTTGGGCTCATTTGGTTATTGTTTATGCCGCTTCTTTTAAAAATATTTTCAAGTTCGATTTACATCCGGTTATACCGGAAGTCGACACCAACTTTGTTATTTTAAATGTAACGGTATATTTTTTACGCTGAATTCAAATAAAACGTGTAATTCTAAGGTAAATTTGATAACCAACTTGTACACCTATGACGATCGGTTTCTGAGTTAATTTAATTTATAGAAAAAAAATCGCTACCGCAACCCAAATTATAAAAAATCATAACTTCCACAAAATACGACTCCGAGTGTTGAAATTTTTACTAGTAATAGCTGAATATTAGTGTTAACGCCTTGACATAAATTGAACTAAATAATTTATACAGGGCGTTCAAAATAAAATTCTAAAGTTTAAGAACTTTAAACACGAATAACTTCGTCTTTTCAAATGGTACCTACCATATTTTATTTTCTCAATCGATTCCTTTTTTTATCCTCTTTCGATTCATATAGATACTCCCTACTGTTTGATTTGAAAATTTTTGAGTAATTTAAAATTTTTAAAATACATATAATTTCATTTATTTTGGCGTAATAAGAGTGTGCTTTGGACAATTGATAACTAACGACAATCAAAGCAAAATCACATCCATATACATCGAAAGAGGATAAGAAAAGGAATCGATTAAAAAAATAAAAAATGGTAGGTGCCATTTGAAGAAATGAAGTTATACGTGTTTGAAGTTTTTAAACTTTAGAATTTTATTTTGAACGCCCTGTATAAATTATCTAGTTCAATTTTGTCAAGGTGTTAGCACTAATATTCAGCTATTACTGGTAAAAATTTCAACAGTCTGGGTCGTATTTTGTTTTATTATAATTTGGGTTGCGGTAACAATTTTTTTCCTATAAGTTAAATTAACTCAGAAACCGATCGTCATAGGTGTACAAGTTGGTTATCAAACTTACCTTAGAATTACACGTTTTATTTGAATTGAGCGTAAAAAATATACCGTTCCATTTAAAATAACAAAGTTGGTGTCGACTTCCGGTATAACCGGATGTAAATCGAACTTGAAAATATTTTTAAAAGAAGTGGCATAAACAATAACTAAATGAGCCCAAGTTTTAGAATTGAATTCCTTCTACTAATTAATATACTTCTAATAGCCCATCAACTTGAAAAACCCTGTATATATTTTTTAATATATTTGTATGTACAATACATTTATTATATTAGTGTATATTTACCTTTACTGTGGGATAAGATTTTGATCCATTTTCCGATAGTAGCAATTGGTGTACGTTTTGCCCTTCAGACTCATATCGAAATCGATATTTTTCGGCCGGTTGTCGGATAATACATAAATATGGCGCTTGAACTATAACAAAATGATTAAAATAAACACCACAGTTTGTAATTTAAACACTGGTATAATGCAAACTGTTTAAAATAGCAATTCTTTATAAATAAATAAAAAGCGGCTTTTAATTTTCATTAAAGGGATTGAGGACGTGTCATTATTTCCACTACACATAAATAGATATTAAAATAATGCAACTAGATATTAGTATGTGTAGTAGTGATGAAATATTGTAATGATTCGTTACTCAATACTCGTTACTTGGTAGTAATCGTAGTAATCGAGTACTACTTTGAGAAAGTAATCGTTACCGATTACTTTTAGTTATACCGCGTCCCATCGGTACTCTCGGTACTGTTCGGTACATTAGTCGTAGGAGTCGTAAGACGAAGTAATCGAGGTAATCGGTAATCGATATGCCATGCCAGTTCGATTACCAATATTATTTTGTGCAGGATATGGGAACAAAAAAAAATGTACCATGTACCTGTTATATTCAATATCCATATTATGTACCTAAGTACATATTTAGGTATATATGATGTATGGGTGTAAATGAAACAGAACGAAGACTATCTATGACAAAGACAAGCTCGTGCTTAAAGGACTACTTGCACCATTCATCGTGTTATTATTTTATTATAAACATGTAGATCAGCATCGCGTCGTCGTTTGCGTCAACATACGATAATATAAATATCTGTATTTATAGTTACGTATAATTTAGGTGCTAGGTACAATGTTAAAAAATGGCTTGTTGAATTCTATTGATTTATAAAGAGAGCTGCACTTTTGTTATTGTTATTATTATAAAACTAAATTTCTATTGAACTATTTATTTTTTATTTAGGAATAAAAGATAATACATATAAAAAGGGAATAACATAATTATACATATAGGTACATATTACCGATTATTTATTGGTAATCGCCGTTACTGTGGATCGTACCTAGGTAAACGATATTACGTATTACAGAAAAAGTAACGAGTATTTGTAACGATTACAAAGTAACGAGTATTGATTAATAAAGTAACTGGTACTATCGAGTACCAAAAAGTAATCGTACTTGACATCACTAATGTGTAGTGCAAAAACGAGCAAAAACTATGCGTTGAGCTTGACAAGGTAATATAATAATCATATTGTAAGAGTAAGTTTATTTTGAAATATAATTTTTGGTGGAAAAAGTAAAATCCTATTAGAATGTAAAATTCTCACGAATGCAAAATTCTCACGCATATGTGGGTCCAGCGATATCTTATAATCCCTCGAACAGGACCACTTGTTCAATGGGGTTGGATTGATGTTAAACAGATGTGTATATGAACGAACCGTGGGAGTTCGATAATATTTGAGGAATATTCGAACTAGTTCCCGTTCGATAGAATCCCGATCGAGACGTGTTTTTGAATCGTAAACTTAACACTGTGTTTGTGAATTGTTATTTTGTGATATCACAATAATTTGGATTAATTACTGTTTTTACAGGTGAGTCCCTACTCACTAAGTGTCTTGGTTCTTTATTAGGATATATAGCTTAGGCCAGGCTTAAGTATTTATAAATTATTTGTTGATTTAATGCTAAATGATATAGTATCAGATGTTTGAGGGAAAATGCTTAAGCAAATTAGAGCCACGTGTGCTAGTAATAGGATGGAGGTTAATTTTACTGTCTTATGTAATTAGTGTTGGGTACTGCTCCGCTTGGCGTGTCAGTGTGGACCCTGACACGGGGACTTAGTGCTGCAGCGTAGGTGTTGACCTCGGGAGAGTCCAATTTTTTACCCCCAGTTGCGTGTGTGAAACGAGAGCTCATCGCGTTGAGCTAACCTCGCATGGAATGGGCCGTTGCACCTGTACTAGTAAGAGGGCGGAGGTGAAGCAGTTACCGTTTTGTTATTAATGTTTATGTTAGAATTCACTATTGGTTTCTGGCATGTACTTTGAGTAAAAGACAGTAAATTACTACCATTAGCTTTGGTCAAATTATTGAATGATAATAATCTGGATAAGATAGGTCCATGAGATTCATTAATTAAATATAAAGCCACGTGTGCGACAACTAGGGTGGTTTTCTGGATCGACTGTCCGTGTGATTAGGGGTAGTGGCTGCTAGACTTGGTGGACTGAGGTCAACAGTGAGGTTGACCTTGGAGAGTCCGGTATTTGTTAATTTGATTGTTTCGCTGGGTGTGAGGTAGTGAGACCTGCACACCTGGACCGCGCCGCATACTAGTTGCTGGGTTACGCGGAGGTCAAGCAGACCCCAACGTGCTTGCTTTGGGTTGAAGCATTGTAATTGTTTTAGATTAAATTGATACCTGTATGTGAAGGTATGGACAGTCGTTTTGGGCCACATGTAAATGATTTGATAATTGAATATCAGACCAAATCGTTTTGATTTATTAATTTCCTGTAAGAGTTGTCCTTTGGAGGGCTAGACACTTATGATTGTTTTTCTTTTATCTAGCTCTGCCATATCACAAAACAGCAACGCAGCGTACAATTACCGTTGGCCGTGGTGATAAGTCCTGACAGTGATTATTTCGAGACGTTGCGAGACCTGACTCTTATTAGTGTATAATTAATAATTATTGTTGTGACTATTTTTCGTATAAGCTATAATAAGTGTTAAAATAGTTATAAATCATCATATCCATACATCTATATATAGATCGTCGTTATTAATCGATCATCATCATCGTCATCTTTATTATCATTATTATTTTATTACATTCGAATAATTATTGATTATTATCTTACAATATTTGGACTGTAATTATACGAGACTGAAAATGAAGGAAAAACATGTACCTATCCTTCTTAATAAAAAAAAAAAAAATATTATTCAATCCCCCTAAAAAGTTTAGAACGATTATATCTAAGGATAGGGGTAGTTTACACCCTTATCACATTAAAAAAAAATACTGATTTATACTTCAGAAAGTGGAACCCTAATAAACATTTCTAATGATTTTTCTCTTTACATTTGCCACTCTCTCAAACTCAAACTTATTTTGATACCAGGAACCTGTGGCCGTTTTACGTACACGGGAGTGTTGAGACACTGTATTTCTGTTAATAATAATTTATACAAAATATAGCAGAATTATTTTATCCTTTCCATCAGGTGACCTGAATGAGGTATATGAATAAAATTGTAATAGTTCATACACGTACCTACGTCCATGTTGACAGTACAAAGTTGAAAATTAGGTTAGATATAGTGAAAAAACGCTTGGGATGTTGGAAATTAATCAGATGAAGATGGATGAGGGGAGAAGGCAAGGTGATAACAAATAGGAAATGGTGATAACAAGATGTAGAGTTAATGAGGGGGGATGTCTTAAGAAAAATAAATATATACGATGGGGCTGAAGGAATTTTTGTGGAGATATTGGCAGGGGCACATGATGCCTAAATATTTAGAAGGAGGGAAGAGTAAAAGCGTGATAGCTAGATTTAGAACAGGGAACGAATGCAGAGGGTGTAAGTTTTGGTATAAAGAGATGTAGGTTGTGTGATAGAGAGAAGAAGGTTGATAGAAGAGTGTGGAATGATTGAAAAGAGGGTTGAGCGTATTAAGGGAAATAATGGGAAGGAGGGAGCGGGGAAAATGAAGTAACAGACAGACAGGGGTTTTTAGGAAAAGGCTCAGTTAGTTGTTAAGCCTTAAAAAATATTATTAAATATTTATAAGTAGGGGTTCTGGGAAGGGATTTTTTTGTTTGTATATAACTTCTTGTTAACAAAACTATTTCTTCTATTCTGTATAAATTGAGTTGACGTACTTTAAGTAACCAACAAAAAATTGAGGACAGTTTTTTTGCAGGCAGTTGTATTACAATGATGCTAGAAAAATTGTTTTACGCACAATATATTACACATTTTTAAATGAACAAGTAACTCATACAAGAAAAAAAGATCATTGGACGTGTTTACACAATAACAAAAGAGATCAAATGCGACAATTAGTCCTAACCTAACCCCTTTTCAGACGGTTCAATGACCTTCTAGAATTCTTCAAAAAGGGCGAGAGTGTTTTAAGGAGTTTTCGAAATGGTTTGAGAATGTTCTAGAATTTCCCAGAAGGTTTGAGAGTGTTCTCAAAAATTTCAGACGCTTTGACGATCTTCTAAAATTCTTCAGAAGGTTCGAAAATGTTCTAGAATTTTCAGAAAGTTTGAGAATATTATGGAATCCTATAAAAGGTTCTAGAATCTAAAAAAAATTTTAATGGTCCTGGAGATTCTGAATATAATGGTCCTGAACGTTATAGAATCTGATACATTTATAGAAAAATATATTTTTATGAAATAATATTTTCTTGGTGCAATAGGGTTTTCTGTTATTTAATTCAATGATAACTGATATGCTTGACTTCTAATTGCAAGCATTTAGGTGCAAAACCTTATGAAATCCACTAATGTTGCTAGTATAATACAGTAGAACCTTGATAACTTAAACCTCGACAACGTAAAAACCTCTATAAATTCATAAAATTTTGTGTTCCCTTCCCCTCGGAGTCCAAAACCTCTTTTACTTAAAACTCTATAACTTAAACGAATAATTTGGGCATCGCACCTCAGTAAGTAATAAAATTGATGTAGAAAGTGTGAATTGTTTGAAACAAAAAAAAATTATAACCGACTTTTTTAAGTAGAATAAAATAAACTTGAATAAACGTACCTTTAACCCTAAAATAAAGTTATAATAAAACACCGTTGAAAATTTCCACACTTTTTTATTTTACTTAACAATTGTTTCACCACTTTGTGGCTTCATCAGAAGTTACAAGATACTTAGTCTAATTTACAAATTTCCTGCTTATTTAAGTCTTACTTACTAGGGTGGGGGTGAAGAAATTGGAAACAGATTCAATAATGGCGAGTTGTTTAGATCTAATTGATCATTTAATAATAAGTGACTGTTTTTTTGTTTATTGATTTCTAATGTTTCAAGAAGATTTAGTTTATAGCTTTTTCCTTCAGTATGTAATATTTTGAAATTTGGATTAAATTCGTGTTTTTCTGTAATTAAATGGTTTGCGTAGTTGGAATCGTTTTTTAATTTTTCATATGATTTTTTATGTTCGCTTATTCGTGTCCTAAATTCTCTGCCCGTTTGTCCTATATAGATTTTTTTACATGTTCCACATTCTAATTTGTATACACCGGATTTATTATTTTTTGGAGTATTGTCTTTATTATTTTTAATATGTTTGCTAAGTTTGTTATTCGTTTTAAATGCTACGTTAATTTTATTTTTATTTAAAAACTTTTTAATGTTTAGTGAGGGTTTACCTATAAAGGTTATTATTTTAAACGTATTGGTTTTTGAATTGTCTATGGGAAAAATAATTGACAGCGCTGTTTTTAATGAAATTTTATTCAAGAGTTTAGTGATTATATTTATATCATACCCGTTTTTATTTGCAATATAATAAATAATATTAAGTTCTTTAGTATAGTTAACTGGGTTCATGGGGATTTTTGTAAGTCTGTGTAGCATATGATAGAACGCTGCTAATTTATGTTGGTATGGGTGGCAAGAAAAGTTATTAATAATTAAATCTGTATGTGTCGGTTTGTGGAATATTGCAAAATTATGTTTGTTATTTAATTTGGAAATAGTTAAATCTAAAAAATTAATGCTGTTGTTTTGTTCTACTTCAATTGTGAATTTTATATTGGGGTGTACATTATTTATTTGTTCTAAGAATTGGTTAAGTTGCCTTAGGCTATATAATTCCTAAACAACGCTCATAAATGGACCTCTGTAAGTAAAAATATAAACCAATAAAAACTCCTTAACTTAAACCCTTAGTAAGTAAAAACCTCAATAACTCAAATTTTTCAACGTTTCCCTTGGCCTTTATCTTATCGAGGTTCTACTGTATATAACATGCACCCTAATAATATTGCAAAGTTCTTATGTAATAAAATACACCCTATATGTCGACAAGCAAAATGGCCACTCAATTATTTAGACAAGACTTAGAATGTTTTTAAATTTATTGTTAGTAGATAAGAAAATTTTGGACGGCAATGAAAATGTGTCATTAACTGGTCATTAACACTTTCAGAACACAAGTTTTTGAAAATGTTGCTTTGCAACATTATAAGGAAAAACACGAATGAAATTATAATTATACTGTGTAGATATTTTTTTTTATAAATAAACATGATAGATAGATATTTGCAAGATAACTGCGAAAAACTATAGTTATATAATATTTTATGTACCTAGTTATCTTTAAATTTTAATAAAATTGCGATTCTATTAAATTGATTAAAATAGAAGCTTTAGTGGATAATTTATTAATAAATAAATAATGAACATGTGTGATAAGAAATAAGTTCATTTAAGTTTAAATGAAATTCTCTAAACTAATATAGATAAACCGTTTGATGGAGTATCTATTGCTGGAATTACGATTATTGAGATTTTTTGACATTTCCAGTATTATTTTACACGAGGAACAAAAGAAACTAAAATATTTGTGAAAACGGAAAATTCTGGAATGTTTCAGCAGAATATTTTTGAAAGCTCCACCACTTTTTATGTTTTTATTTTAGTTCTTACTCCGTAATCTGCCCTGTCTGCAGGGTGTCTCAGGGTGGTGACCACTCATTAATAGAATAGTTCAGAAAGCACTTTGATTTGAATTTTAAAACAGGGTTGGTTATTAGATAATTAGATATGCTCCGGAAGTTATTTTAAATGAAATGCCCCTGCATTTTTGAATTTCTCATGAAAAATATAAGTCAGTCGCTATTAACATTTTAAAGGGTGTAAGTCGCCCCATTCTTGAGTTATTTCATATTTTTCGAAAAATTTTACTTTTGCAGTGTTTGACACCATTTTGAATATCTCCGAACCAAAAGCACCTAGAGATGCGGTTTTCATGGTTCGATCTTGAAGATATACCCAATCATTTTTACATAAATTACTTGAAAAAATTCTTTTTAAATTCTACGAAATTTATCAATACCAATATTCACAAATTCAAAAAGGAATTAACATTGCAAATAACTCAAAAACCGTTGAAAACAGGTGCCAACAACATTATATCTGTGAAAAAAAAAGAGTTAGTCCTGTTTGAATTTGTAAATATTAGCGTTAGTAAATTTTGTAAATACATAGTACTTATTTAAAAATAATTTTTCTAAGTAATGTATATTTAATACTTTAACTGCCATGTGTATATTCTGGTATACATATACAATCAATATTTTGCCGTGTGTATACTAGAGTAACACGCTTTACGTGCATTCCTTATGGGATATAGTTTAGTGTGGCGTGGGGCAACGCCAAAATCTAAGCTTTTACATTCGACAAAAAAGTTAAATATTTTGTTATGATAAATTTATTATATATATATACTTTTTAATCGTTGTGAAACGAAAGGCAACTTTATATACCTAAATATAATCACAGTATTCGAAATAGAACATATTTAACTTTATAATGAAAACAACAAATAAATAAAGTTATTTTTTAGACAAAATATTGTGTCTGTCGAAAAAGAATTCTAAGCAGAGAAACTTTTCAATGCATACTAGGCATTTAGTGACGTATATCAAGCTAGCATGACACAGTTATTTTTCGGATTTCTGACTTGTACTATAATTTGTCGCTAATTTGTTACTAAATCCAAAAATTTGTCGCTCGTGCCGTTTAGCCATAATCAGCTGGTATGCTACCTTGAAATTAAGCTAGCACTACACATAGCGTATCTCGAAATGGAAATGTCATAGGGTTTTACTGTAAAGACCATAATTTGTCGCTGAAAGATGACACATTAAACGAATTTGTCGCTAGTCTTATCTCCAACTGATAAGCAAAAAACTGCTGGAAAGCCCTCAAACTCTCGAAAGGTAACGTGTTGCCTAACTTGGGGGAAACAGGGAAAACATAATTTAAAAAATTCGCTTATCAGCTGGAGATAAGACTAAGCGACAACTGTGTCATCTTTCAGCGACAAATTATGGTCTTTACAGTAATATTCTACGATATTTCCTTTGTGTAGTGCTAGCTTGATACGACGCCCGGAATCGAACCGGTCACCTCCTGAATGCTAAGCAATGATCTAGACCAGGGGTGAGCAACACGCGGCCCGCGGGCCGCTTGCGGCCCGTTAAACATGTTTGCGCGGCCCGCCAAGCTTTTCTAAAATTATCGACTTTCTCCCTTCAATATACTGTTATAAAATTACTTATAATAAAATGGTAGTACCAAATAATACTGATTTAAAAAATGTGTTTTTCTTAGTAAACATCGAAAATTTTTATAAATCTTATGTGAGCCCCGAGAAATTTCCGCTTTTGACGAAAAATGCAAAGTAAATGATGTCTCTGTTCGGAAGTACGTATGCTTGCGAACAATTATTTTTAACCATGAAATTAATCCAAAATGACCACCGAGATCAATTAGAAAGCTGCGTACATGTAGCTCCCTCATCAATTCCGGCTGATGTTGATCAGCTTGTATAAAAAAAACAGTGCCAAATTTCTCATTAAACATTTCAAGTAAATTCGTTTTTCTGTTCTTTTCTTGTTTGCTTTTATGTTGCATTAAAATTTGTATATGAAATCTTAACTTTTTTTTATTTTATATTTCTTATTCTAATGTTTATTATAAATAAAGTTTAGAAAAATATTAATGTTACTCCAAAAATTATAAAAATTTAAATTGACCCGTTGATTAAAAAGGTTGCTCACTCCCTGATCTAGACGACTGACTAGACCAGGGATGGCGAACCATCCAACCACCACAAGTGGCACGTTTGAAAATTTTGATGGCGCACAAAAACAAAATTTTTTTTAAGTTATCTTTTTTAATAGAAATGAATTAAAAATTATTCATCTATAATTAATTTATAGTTTATGATATAAATTTGTAGTACTGAATACCTGTCTTAGTATGTTAACTGGAACCGTCAAATTATACATTTTATTATTAAAATATCGCATGAATTCTTTCGAAGTATATACAGATGCGCATTAGATAAAAATTTTTGCGTATCCAGTTTCGCCTTCTTAAGGTATTTGAATGTTGTTGCTGTCGCAGCGGTCGAATCAAAATTTATTTTATATCCTGATACAATACCATTTGAAAAATTAAATTTAAAAGTCCTTGAGTGGTTAAATTTTAATGAATTAGAAATGGAATTAGTTGAATTTCAGTCAAGTACCATATAGAACCAAAAATTTGTTGATTTAAGAAATGATTTAGAAATTATTAAAAGTAATCGATTATTGGATAAAATAAATAAAATTGCAGAAGATGAATTCTAACTATACATGCAATTCAGTTCCTGACACGTTTAATTTTTTAAAACTTTAAAAATATTAGCAAAGGCAATTTTATCAATATTTTCATCGACGTGGGCATGTGAATCTCTATTTTCAGAATTAAATTTTATAAAAAATAAATATCTGAATAGAATGACGGATGAGTCGAGCTCTGCATGCGTACTGTTAAAATTAACTAAATATGAACCAGATATTAAATCTTTATCATCTTGTGTACAGCAACAAAAATCACATTAAAAACAATTTTTTTAACGTGAATTTTGTTTCTAGCATATTGCTTTTTGTAAAACATTGATTAATAAAAAATTGTTTAAAGATGAATTGCTTTTTTTTTTGTTTGTTTAATTATACTTTTCGTATAGTTTCACCACGCTAACATTTCGAATGAAATTTTATTGTGGCACGTTATAGATGGATCTAAACCTACGAATAATAATAAGTACGACATCCGAACACCTGTTAAATACAATTTTAAATATTTGGGAAATCCACTAATAGTAAGCCCTCACTATAGACCGTGTTGTCAATTCTACCTGGTTGTTTACGACATTACTTTGGTTTTTAATGGCCTTAATTTCTAAACATTCTAAAGTGTTAAATGGTAGGGTACTTCTTCATGATCGAACCTTGAAAAAAATGGCGCCAAATACAGCAAATCAAATTTTCGAAAAATACGAAATAACTCAAGAATGGTGCGACCTACACCCTTTTAAAATGTTAATAGCGATTGACTTTTACTTTTCATGAGGAATTCAAAAATGCAGGGGCATTTCATTTAAAATAACTTCCGGAGCATATCTAATTATCTAACAACCAACCCTACTGTCCAAATTTTTAAAATTCAAATCGAAGTGGTTTCTGAAATATTCTATTAATGAGTGGTCACCACCGTGAGACACCCTGCAGACAGAGCAGATTACGGAGTGACAACTAAAATAAAAACAAAAAGTGGTGGAGCTTTCAAGAATATTCTGCTGAAACATTCCGGAATTTTCCGTTTTCACAAATATTTTAGTTTCTTTTGCTCCTCTTGTAAAATAATACCGGGAATGTCAAAAAATCTCAATAATCGTAATTCCAGCAATAGATACTCCATCAAACTGTTTATCTATATTAGTTTAGAGAATTTCATTTAAACTTAAATGAACTTATTTCTTATCACACATGTTTATTATTTATTTATTAATAAATTATCCATTAAAACTTCTATTTTAATCAATTTAATAGAATCGTAATTTTATAAAAATTTAGATATATTAGGTACATAAAATGATATCAATAGTTTTCCGCTTTGTTATCTTGCATCTATTTATTATCATGTTTGTTTATAAGCTTGAACTTGAAACCGGTAATCTAAAATGCAAATATGTACAATATAATTAGGTATAATTTTATTTGTGTTTTTCTTTATCATGTTGCAAAGCAACATTTTCAAAAACTTGCGTTCTGAAAGTGTTAATGACACATTTTAATTGCCGTCCAAAAATTTCTTATCGACTAATAATAAATTTTAAAACATCTTAAGTTCCGTCTAAATAATTACGTGACCATTTTGATTGTTGACATATAGGGGGTGTATTCTATTACATACGAACATTGCAATATTATCAGGCTGCATGTTATATATGTATATACTAGCAACATTAGTGGATTTCATAAGGTTTTGCACCTAAATGCATGCAATTACAAGTCAGGCACATCAGTTATCATTGAATTAAATAACAGAGAGTTGTTAACAGAAACTGTTTCTGTTAACAACTCTTTGAGAATGGTCGAGAGACCGACACAATAATTGTAAGAGGAAAATTACAAACCAGTAAAACAATTTAAACGTTATTTAGTGTTTCATTGAAAACTACAATATATTTTTTTTTTGTTTACTTCGGACCTGTAGAGCCATTTTATTTCTTTATTTAGAAGTATTTTTTGTTTATAATTTTGTTTGTTTTCATTATTTAAATATTAAGTTTATTAGTCATTTTGAGAGAATATCTTTCCTTATTGTACATATATGTATTAAAATTTCTTTAGATATGTTACTGACTATATATTTGTTTTTTTTTTTTTGTTTCAACGCCCTACACAGTTTGATTGTGTTGAGCAAGGACTTATCTATCTATAGAGTTAAAGCGTGCCCAAAAAAATCACGTTCAAAGGAGTATTACAGTCAGGGCCAGAGATCCAGTGCAAAATACTTTTAGTGCCCTAATCACACAAAAAGAAAAAACACTTCATCCGTTATTAAAGAAACATAATGGTTTAAGCGATAAATTCTTTTTTCCGGTCATTAAGATAATGTAAAGCAAGATAGCACGTGTATTTTTTACAAACATTGCAAAAATTGACAGTTTACATATTTACAGTGAATTTTGTAATTTGATACTCCTTTTATTTTTATAAGCAGCAATATTTTGAATATTCCAAAAAAGAATTTATTTATCATTTTTTGTGATGATCTAGATATCTAGAATAATATTCCTTCTTTCTTCTCATTCTAAAACTTCATATGTAATTATCATATCATATGTTCAGTTAAATAATAACCGAGAAAATTATAAACACACAAAAAAAAATAATTTAATTAAACATCAACCCGTTTTATAATTTTCTAAAAGGGTAAAAACAACCCCCACCCTTAAATACATTTGATCCCAATTTATTATAGGGTCGATTTATGTCTCCAAACATTTTTTTCCTGTATAAGTTCCTACTTTTACTAGGCGTTTAATCCATCAATGTTTGATAATATGCCACAAACTCCTTCTTTTTAACAACCTCATTCATGAATCATAAGATTTCAAATTCTTGTGATGTCTTAGGACAATGAATAATCATCGTCTTCTAAGTTGAAAACTGGTAACAATTGTAACGTTTTTTTTCTCTGAAAAATCCCGTTACTAAAGTTTTATTTAATTCGATTCAGTTTGTTTTTGTCTTGGTTCAGTTTTGTTGATTATTTCTTAATGTTGATCGACCTTCCGTCTTATCATCAAGGCTAACAACCTTCGCGCAGGACTAGGCGATCGATGGAGGGATCGATGAAATTTTCCGGTCGGTGCTCAGGTCTTCTTCCTCGATCCTTTCTTTACACTGACGTGACGTGTGGGTGTGTGTTTCTGTTCGTGTTTTGTGCTTCTACTTGTGTGAACTTCTTACCTTATTAATATATTACGTAAATTTATTCAAATTAAGTATTTCGTTAATTTTTTCTTTAATTTTTCATAACTTCTCGAAGCACTTTTTTAAATTGTTATTTTTTTAATTAATTTTAACTATTTTGTCAGATTTTTTTGTTGCCACGAGGCATTTTGTAAATCTTATTTTTTCTTTTTAATCTTCTGGGCCTTTGTGGCTATTTTGTAAATTATTAATTTAGCTTTTCACCCCTTTGTTCTCAGTAATTTCATTTTTCAAATATTTTTTTATTTTTTTTGTTCTTGTGGTATCTGGTGAGTACTTAGATGAATCTTGGTTTGTTTGATCCCGACGTGGACTCACCTATATTCTTCCTTTTCCTACCTTTTATTTATTAGACATCTTCATTTTCGACAAAATTATAATATTTTAATTAATTTATTCACTTTTAGGTAATATTTTTGTAAATCTTAGTTCCTGTTATTTGTCAGCCCATCCATCCATCTTAGTTTAGGCTCCAGACGGACTCTGAAGCTGGGATTACGGGTCGGGGTGAAGATTCCTAGAGGAAAGGTCAACCAGGCTAAGAGACTTATTACATAATCATATCCAAACCAAATTGATACGAGCCGGTCATCACCTGCAGGCGGCTCTGGTATAAAACAAATAAGGTTGGTTCTCAAAGTCATTTTAACTATCGTCTGGCCTCATACGATTTTGAAAAGTCCCCTTCAAGACCCGGAAACCAGCTGAAGTCCCTACGTTGGCGCAGGGTGCGTTATATTTTGGTTGGGCTTGTGTTGTCTTTGTAAGTTTTCTTTTAATGTACCTTTTTGTTAATGTACTCTTCAAGTTTTTTTTGTGTTTTTTTAAGAGAGCTTCGAGCTCTCTAGACTTTCAGGATTCTGCAGGAACCACCGATGCACTACCCGGTGCTCAATAAAGTTATCGTTTTATTTATTCTTTTCTTTGTTTGACAAAGTGGCGCCCGAGCACGTTTTCTTTTTAATATTTCATGATAATTAAATTTTTTTAAAAACAAACTATTAATAATTTCAAAACCAAGTAATAGTTTTGTTAAACAATAAACAAATTAAATTAAGCAAAATTCAAATTTTCATAATTATTTTTTAAAGATTCTTGATGGAAATGTGCGGGATATAAAATAGAAGAGTGCGTTTCTACAAAAAAAAATAATAGATAATGATAGATGTAGCCATTCAACCCCCCAAACAATCGTATCTAACGCTGGGGGTAGTTTTCATCCGTATCGTTGAACGAACAAAATAGCTCAAACCCCAACGCCAAAACACGACACTTTAGTTGTCCGAAGCACTTTTCGGTAACAAAGTTACCTTCTTCAGGGACTGAAGTGAACTAAACCTAAAAGAGAACTAATCCTAATATATACTGATAGTTGTTAAGGTTCAGTGAATATGGTTCAGCAGGAATAGTGATGGTGTTCAATGGACCTTGACAATAACAAAAAATAATAATTAAACTAGACTAAATAGCGGAGATCCAGGGATAGGACCCTTGTCATTGTTAAGTAAAATTTGGTTATTTTTACAAATGTATAAACTTTCAAAACTATCTAGTAGACAATTATTCCTAACTTCCTTAACTAATTTAAGATTATTAATATTAATATTATGTTCTTCAGTAAGAATATGTTGGGCAACACTAGATTTTTCGGCTCTACCAAACCGTGCATGAGCTAAATGCTCCTTGAACCTAGTTTGAATCGAGCGTCTAGTTTGTCCAATATATTTTTTACCACAGTCATTACAGCTAATTTCATATATCCCCGACTTTTCTAAGAAAGGAATTTTATCCTTGGGGTTACCGAGGAGAGTTTGAAGGGAGTTACCACTTGAACTGTAGGCAATGCGAAAACCAAGTTTACGAAAAATGCCTTCGAATCCTCGAGTAAATCTTGGCTCGTATGGCATAATAATAAACTAGGTCTTACTGATGTCTGTTTGAAAAGTCGAAGATCTTGAAACAGAATTCTTAAATTTAATCTTATTAACTAATTTATCAATGATGTTACAATTGTAACCACTGTCAATCGCAATTTTCTTAATTGTACAGAGTTCCTTATGATATCTACTTTTACTAAGAGGAAAACTAAGCAATCTCTGTACAAGGAAATTAAAACTAGCCATTGTATGTTGAACGCAATGATTATTAGAGTCGTTGGTTATAAATCTAGAGGTATTAGTGGGTTTTCTATAGATATCAAATTCTAAAGAATTCCCATTTCTTATAACCAGCGCATCTAAACATGGTAGCTTGCCATCTTTCTCTAATTCAACAGTAAATTTGACCGAAGGGAAACGTGAATTTAAAACATCAAGAAAGTCTTGGAGACTTCTGGAGCTCAAATCGAAGATAGCGAAAATATCGTCCACGTATCTAAGTCATATTCGAGGAAAAAACTTTAGATGGCTAAGGTCACTTTCAAAACGACTCATGAATAGATCGGCTATGAAGGGTGATAAGGAATTCCCCATAGCTGTTCCTTCTTTCTGTTCGTAGAAGCAACCGTTTATTTGAAAATAATTTTGCCGCATGCACATTGAAGTTAGAGTAATGTACTCAACTACAATGTCATCGGAGAAACCATTTTCTTTAAGTAAATCCTCTAAAAACTTTATTTTTCCTGAAATAAGACCAACTAGCTATGCTCGCGACTTCGTCCGCGTGGATTAGTGACTTTCGGCAGCATTTAAAATTTTTTTTCTTCTATTTTTTATTTTCTGGGCCGTAAGCCTTTCTGCCGACGTCATTACACAAAAACTTTCATTCCTTATTTTTGTCCCCTTAAGGGTAAAATTTTTACAAACTTTAAATGTCGTATTTATTTATATCTAATCAAAAGCCTAAAAAATAAGTTTCAAGCTTCTATCTTTGAAAATTACGGAATTTCCGGAAAAACTTTCCTATTTCAACCCCTTACAACTCTTTTTTCGCATTAAAAAGTAGCCTATGTCCTTTCTATTTAATTTTCATAATAAAACTTAAATAAATTATTAAATATCTTTTGTAACGAACAAATAAATAATATTTCTATTTATCAGAAGTCTGTAAAAATTCAGTAAAATTTTTTGATGAACGGTGAACGTCACGTTGCTGTAGAGCCCCTGTCCCCGTTATCACATCTTGTCACACTCAGCAAGACCCTCTCCCTCCCTTGTATGCGAACGTATTTTTTGAACGGCCCCCCTAACAAAACTTTGAATGGATGCTATTTTGTTTTTTATAAAGTTACCATCATATCATAGCTCTTCGTTTGTTGGGAGTATTGTTCCAAATACGATGTACAAATACAGGTCAACAGAAATAAGGTGTCCCCTCAGACTTCGAGCGAACGGTGCAAAAGATAGAAAGAAAGCGCATTCGGAAGGAAAAAGATGCATTTTACCGCTCGGTGTTTGTACCGTGTTTCAAATCGGGGCCGTATTGTGGGTACAAGTAAACTCACCCCAGGGTGTCTTAATGGTATCTATTAGTAATATTTACACGAAAAGTGGTAATGCACTTTAAATGAAGCAGAATTCCCATTTTGTATTTTAATTATGTAATATTATTCGAATGGGGTTAATCTAGTACCCAGTATTGTTATTTCTACAATCACTTCTTCCTCAGAATACTGATTTTAGTAAGTAATTAAATTAAATAATTACAGTTGTAAACGTACATCAATCTGTAAATAATAAATAAATAAATAAATATTTCGAGGTATTCAGCTCAGCTATTACTGATATTAAAATATTTATAATAATAATAATAATAAAATAATAAACGAAACATTGACTAATTAAGTTTATAGAATAAATATATATTCCTAAGTGTTTCTTTTATTTGTCCGCTTTCCTTTAAGAGTGTCTCACCAATTATGAAAAGTATTTGCTAAAAGTTGCACGAAATTTTATAAACTAAGTAAAGTTTAAAATCAGGTGAAAATCATTATTAATTGTTCCTATCGTTGAAGTTTCTGTTTAATTTTTTTTTCTTTTAATACGGGGCGAGTTTACATACAACGCTATCTGCTTCATCGAAGTACGAAGACTAAATGGACTGTCCCCACTACAATATCAGCTGTGTCCATCGCGCACCGGTAGGCGTTCAGATTGCAAGGGCCAAGCTATTTCTGTTGGCCTGTACTCCCGTACACTTTCGAGGATAAATTCAACTTTTCTTTGACTTTGACTGAATTAAAAAATTAGCGGACTACAACTTTTTTGGGAAGGTAGGGGGGGGGGTGACCTCCGCAATTTTTTCAGTTGGAAGCTGACAAGGTGTCCACCACCCCCACAACTTCCAACAATTCCCGCTGAAAATTCAAAGATTACCCTTTGTGCCCGATTAAATTAAGTTTCAATTCCACTGATAAATATAAGAGCAAATCCATTAATAAATGGACTACCTACTGATGCAATCTTTATTCTTTAATTTTATATTATACTATCATTCTATTTAAGTTTTCCACTTTTAGATTTTTTTATGTTAAAGAAACTTAAAATAAATAAATTTCATACAATAAAGGCGGACACAAATAAATCTTTTTTATGTTGCCTAATAAGACCGTTTAAGTTTTTCGTAGAATCCAAATGAGTCAAAGTCAACAGTACGCAAACAACGGTTATCGCTCGGTTTTAACTTTCTTATTAAATAAATAAATAAATAAATAAATCAAAAATTAATTGATAAAATAATTGACATGGAGCATTAACAAAAGTATTTCCTACACACTGTACATATACATAATTACTTATCAAGTTTGCCAACGGCTTTAACAATTTTATTTTGTGTTTGTTTCCTTTGATAATGATCTACCAATACTGGTAATAATCAATTTTCTGTGATTTTAGTTCGCAAATGACGCTAAACATCGCAAATGTTAAATTTTTCAAAAATCCTAAAATGATCTACTGTAACGGTGTTTCATTTATATTAGCGAAGTTATAACTGGTATAATAAAAAATAAAATTAATTCTTAATATTTATTTTAAGTTTAATTAAAATTTTAAAATTTTCAAATGAAAAAGGAAGTATCCATATAAATCGAAAGAGGATAAAAGAAGGAATCGATTGAAAAAATAATAAATAGTAGGTACCATTTGAAAAAACGAAGTAATTCGTGTTTGAAGTTTTTCAATTTTAGAATTTTATTCTGAACGCCCTGTATAAATTATTTAACTCAATTTTGTCAAAGCGTTAGCACTAATATTCAGCTATTACTAGTAAAAATTTCAACACTCTAAGTCGTATTTTGTGGAAGTTATGATTTTTTATAATTTGGGTTACGGTAACGATTTTCTTTTCTATAAATTAAATTATCTCAGAAACCGATCGTCATAGGTGTACAAGTTGGTTATCAAACTTACCTTAGAATTATACGTTTTATTCGAATTCAGCGTAAAAAATATACCATTCCATTTAAAATAACAAAGTTGGTATCGACTTCCGGTATAACCGGATGTAAATCGAACTTGAAAATTTTTTTAAAAACGATGCAGCATAAACAATAACCAAATGAGCCCAAGTTTCAGAATTGAATTCCTTCTACTAATTCATATACTTCTAATAGCCCATCAACTTGAAAAACCCTGTATAGGCAACGAATAAATGAAAATTAAATGAATTCGAATTGATAAAAAAAAGTTTAATAAAATTAAAAAAAAAGATATTTTATAAAATTAAAATTGTAAAAGAATTAATTAAAACGAGCGCGTACTTTCGGTTAAATCTGAAATAAAGAAAAGAAAAATACCATGAGCTGATTCGCTCAGAAATGCATCAACAAAAGCAATCGAATAAAATTACGAAATTCAGTGATTAAAAACTCTTTTACAGATACTGCCGGTACTTTAAACCGTAGCCAAACTATCTAAATAAATAAACAAAGATACTGTTATTGGCACCAAGGATAACCATTAAAGTGCCTACCCTGAACGTGCAATGATATTAAGGGAGAGCCAGCATAATACTCGTTCCAGGGGTCATTCTGCACAAAGGGAGATCCAGCAATGTGCTATACTCAAAACTCAATAATTTCAATAATTATTGTAGCGACCAGTGACACAGTACGTGTGTGCGATAACAATTTGTGGCATGTAGGTACTTGTTATCGCTAACATGTTTATGACACAGTCACAGCGTACGGTTCCTTTATTGTTATCAACCTACAAGATGTAAAATCTTTATCCAGCGACAAGTAACACGACCAATTCTGGAATGATCGACGACTTTCTAATTATTACTCATCATTCGAGAACCGTCAGGATATCCTTTTCGAATCATCTAGAAACTTCGAAAGGTGTATATAAAGTGATCATCTTTGAACCAAAAAAGTAGTAGTTGTGAGAAAGTATCCGTGCGCGAACCCAAACGATAAATAATAGACAAAAGTGATAAAGTAAATAAATTGTTATATAAATAAGTGAATTGTTCTAATATAAATAGTAGTTCTAAGTTAGTGTTTGTGTTATATAAATATCTCTGACTAGAAAATTCCTTACATTATTTATGCCTGTTGAGCGGTGCAATGCGACTAAGGGATTACCAGCAAAGTGACTGCTCCAACTACCATCCCTTACGAGCATTAGGGAATGATCATCCTAATCTCTAACTTCTCACAGTGATACGACGATCAGCCAGACAGTATAATTCGGATATCACATTTTATTAACATTACTTTAAAGAATGCGTTTTCGAATGTTGCTAGGTCAATCTAAGGAAATTAATACGCAGAGTGATATTTTTCCTTACAATAGCGATTTTGAATAATATATTCCTACTTTTTTTTTACTTTTTAATATTTTTTGATACACCCCCGTAACTGACAATTCATTGAAAAAACTTAAAAGGGACGAAAAGAATAATTCCGTAACAATTTTTGTTAATCATGTTCGACGATGTAGTTAGTAGTATGTATGTCTTCGTCTTTTTTAAGCTTTTTCAATTAATTCAAAATTGTCAGTCACGTCACGTCCTGGTTCTACAGTCTACACGCAGAGTTTACGAATGAATAACTGGTTAAAATTAATATAGGTTTTTTTAATAAAAGTTAGCGGATATTTCTAACACAATTTATAGTTTGTAAGTCAGAGTCCGAGGGGCCCCCTGAGCTTGGGGGCCCCGGGGCACTACCCCGTCTAGCCCTATGTAGTCTCAGCTCCCATGACAAAAAAGGTACCCCATAGAATACCTCAAAATTATAAAGTGAAAATGGCTGAAAAACATTAGAAACATGTTACTCCCGCCAGACCAGTAAAAATTTGTTAATTGTTATTTTTTATGAATTTATGAATTTAAAAAAAAAAATTTTTTTCCAAAACACCTGCTTGAAATTTATACAATTTGTAGTAAATAATGTGCGATTTTTGAAAAAATTTGTCTGGCCGACAATTTTTGTTAATAAATTTGTCAGACTTCATTTCGAATGCACAGCATCAATGCATCAAGATCAATCACTGGCATTTAAGAACACCTCGTTAAAAAAAAAACAACTGAAGTTTAAGATGTCCTCTATACATAAAAAAATGCCTGCCATTAAAAAATTGTTTTTTACCATGTCAGACTCAAGTGTTTTTTCATAAACAAATCAGCTTTTACAAGGGCCGTGTCAAAATACCGCCTTAATTTTTTTCTGAAAGAAGGTTTGACATCTATTTTATGCATAAAAATTGGTCTGTCAGCGAAAAAATGTTTTTTACTATGACAGACTTCATTTTTCTAGTGCCGCGACCACATTTTTTAATAAAGAAATGTGGTATAATCGTTGCTAACTAAAAAAATTTTTTTTTTATTCTTGATTAATACGGTAGATCCCTTTTATATACTTTAATACGTTTATCATCAAAATATTGTTTTTTACTATGTTAGACCTAATTTTTAAGCGCCGCGACAATTTTTTTTAAATATGTAAGCTTTTACAACGGGTTATTTTAAAAAATTAGATATCACCGTGGGTAATTGTTATTATAAATTTTTTTTTTTGATGACTATTTCAAAACTACAAAAATTTCAATGATTTTTTTTTAAATATGTAACAATTACCCACGGTCATATCTCATTTTTTTAAATAACCCGTTGTAAAAGCTTATTAAAAAAAAAAATTGTCGCAGCGCTTAAAAATGAAGTCTGTCATGGTAAATAACATTTTTTTAATGGCAGGCATTTTTTTATGTATAGAGGACATCTTAAACTTCAGATGTATTGTCAGCCAGACAAATTTTTTCAAAAATCGCACATTATTTACTACAAATTGTATAAATTTCAACAGATGTTTTGGAAAAAAAATTTTTTTTTTTAAATTCATAAAAAATAACAATTAACAAATTTTTACTGGTCTGGCGGGAGTAACATGTTTCTAACATGTTTTTCAGCCATTTTCACTTTATACTTTTGAGGTGTTCTATGGAGTACCTTTTTTGTCATGGGAGCTGAGACTAATGGTAGTTACATCACTGAGTGTCCAATAATATATTCCTTTGTATGTTCAACATTGCTAAACAATTGAGCCAGTTCAAAAATATTAAAACATATATTATTTTATTATTATTCTGAATAATTATATTTATCTAAGTTACAAAACTTAAAAACAAATTATTGTTTTCGCCTTTTAGAGGATTAATGTTGATTATCTATGAGGGAATATATCCTTCGTACCCCCCCCCCTTTTTTTTTAATACTCCACTAGGTCAAAATATAATATTTTACGATTATAATTATGCTGCGATAATTGTATAGAAATTAATTAATAAATAAGATTTTCAATTGGCGGCTAAAACAAAAAAAATATTAAATAAATACGCTGAATTATAACATGGTCTGAATTTTATTCACGAAAGTTAATTATTGTCTCAAATAAAAAAAATCTAAATATATAAAAAGTACAGATTATAGAGTGTTTCTGAAATAAGTGCAAAGCTTTGGAGGGTGATAACTAGATGGCATAAGGAATCGCATTCTGAGGTTAGCAGTTGTAAGAAGGACCAAAAAAATCAAAAGGTTACAATCCAAAGCTGGTCCTGAACATAAATCGGCAACATAGGTATACTGTATCTAGCGTTTTAAGAACTTCGTAGCAGAATCAACGAGAACTTCGTAGCAGAATCAACGAAATGCAGCCTAAACAATGCCAATAATTGTTTTACGTGGCTAAACTAAACAACTCGTTTTACTTAGGTACTTATCGACTATAGGCTCTAGAAAACATACGCACGTACATACATAAAATCTTAGCATTAATTATACAACAAAATCTCCTTATTCGCGGAGTATGTATAAATATGTTGCAAAATTATGCCGTGAAAACGGAATAAATAATAACATCTGACAATAAACACCAAAGGCAACTAGATACATTGGAACTTTTACTTAAAAAACTCCAAATGGCGCATAAAACGATTATTTAGCGTTTTCTGAAAAAACACGAAGACTTAACTTATGAACACCCTAATACAAATCGATAGGTAGGTAATTAAAAAATATGTACATCTCCTGATATATTAAAAAATATGTTAAAAGTTACATCCCCTTAAAGTTCTTACATAAGTAGTATTAATTTTTGGACACCCTGTATAAGATGACGAGTTTATTATAATTGGGATATAAAATATTGGCTATTGTTACACTTCATAATAAATTTCACTTACATAACTTAAATACTTCTTAAGTATTTAAAACATGAAAATTAGGTTAGATTTTGATAAAATTCAAATTATTTAAAAAACCTTAAGATTTAGATATTATAAACCTTATCAAAACAAACACTTATTTTGATCGAACGATCCAAATATACAATAATATACAGGGGGTTCCATTTAAAAAAACATAACTTTGGTACTTTTAGGGCATTTGGAACACCCTGTATAATATTAAAATAGTTTTAAAAGGTAACCCTATATAACCTAAAGGTTTTTAAAATCTTCATATTTTGGCCATAATATTCCGTGCCGTATAGTCATGTATATTTGTTTATTTTTTGCATAAGAACAAATATATCCAAAAAAGAAAAAGTTTACCTTCATCAGGTGTAACTTCTGGAATGGACACAAATTCGTCATAACGTGGTAGACGAGTGTCTGCGACAAGATCCGGATATTGTCCAACCCAATCTTCTACATCCATCATTATTCACTTTTATATATAAAGTTCGTACTATTTTATAATAAGTATTGCCTATAAATAGGTATTTTTTAACCCTATAATAATTCTTATAGGATTGATAATTAATTGCTAAATTACTGATCGCACGTATCAACTTAACGCAGAAGAGCGATAGCAAAACAGAACTAACAAAATAAGTGAGAGTACCGTACCGGCTTATACAAGCGGTGCAGATGCAATAATAATGACTTGTGTGATGCGAGTACCAACCGAGTTTGCACTGGAAACTGCAATGTAGGTACCGACTTACCGAGACCGAGGTACTGTGAGTATGTGAGTATTTATGCAAACGAACTTTCAATCAATACACGAAAAAGCACGATCGATTATGAAGTTGTGAGCATTTATAACATGAATCATCTCGACCAGCACAGTGCATATAAGCGATAAACTATTTTTGCACTGCATTATCGCTGTATATAGGCAGTAAAAACAATATACATAAATAAATAAATAATAATAATAATAATACACCCTATACTTAAATATTAGTATTGCGGGTGTATGAAATAATAAATAACGACAGAAGCTATTTATTCTTTACTAATTTAAATTAATAAGAAAAGGACAGAACTCACAAAAGTATGTATTGTGTGACTGAATCTATATTTACGAAATACAGATATGTATTTGGGGATGTATCTATACAAATAAATAAAATTTGAGTGTCTGTTTGTAATATTAAAGTAACCGCTTTTTACTAAATGTATGTATATGGATGTATATACGGTACATATACCAAAATAAATTTTTTTACAATTTTTGTCTGTCTATCTGTCTGTTTGTTCCGATTAATCTCTGAAACGGCTAGACCGATTTTGACGGGATTTTCACTGGCAGATAGCTGATGTAATAAGGAGTAACTAAGGCTACTTTTATTTTAGAAAAAAAAATTGGGTCCCACGAAAAAAAAATTAAAACCACCGAAATATTGAATATTTAATAAATACATTTCATCTTCATTACATACAACGTAGGCACGTTTAATGGTACAAAGATTTGTATGTGGGATGTTTTTTAACCCGGACAACGCCGGGTTCGCAGCTAGCAATACATAAAAACAGACAACTTGTAAATAGTAACGAGAGTTTTAAGTTTTGTTTAAAATGAACATTTGGGTGGCCATTAAAAATTATTTCCGATCAAAAGTAATCTCGTGCCTCAAGGATGAAAAGTTCGTAGGCTAGCATAGAAAAAATTATTTTTTTTTGATAGAATTTGATTTTATTATTCAATGTAGTTCCTTTCGAGGGCGAAACAACGATTATAGCGGTCATACAATTTTTCGATACCATTTTTATAATACGATTTGTCTTTAGCCTCAAAATAGGCTTCAGTTTCGGCGATTACCTCTTCGTTTCTGTCCAGCGAGCATCCCCTTGAGGTCTGACAACAGAAAAGTCGCTGGGGGCCAGATCTGGAGAGTACGGTGGATGCGGAAGCTATTCGAAGCCCGTTTCATAGAATTTTGCTATCGATTTCATTGATTTGTGACACGGTGCATTGCCTTGATGAAACAGCACTTTTTATCCATTTTTACAAAGTAACAAAACTTCTTTCACTAAAAATGCTATAACTCAGATACTAATAGTGCAACAGCTGTCAAATTTATACACGCGTCTTTTGAAGGTTAGGGCTAACTAAAAATCATATGGATTTGATACTAGTAGCGCCATACGAACTTTTCAGCCCGCCTGTTACGTTCAATTTTTGATTAAATCGTAGTTTTTGTAAATAACTTAAAGTATACGGATTTGAGAAATATAGGAGCAATTTTGTAGTAAATTAAATTCTCTACAAAAAAGTCTTATTCTTACTTTTCTTTTATAAACACAGGCACTTTGCAGACAAAAACTATCTTAATGCTGTAAGAGTTGTTTTTTGTAATGGATTTTATGTGCCTTTATGTAAAAAGAATGTATACATGTAAATAATGGAGAATGTGTATAATATTTTTCTATACGATAAAATGGGTTTTAGAGTAACAAAAACTGGGTTACGTATCACGAAAAGATTTTATTTATCTCTACAAATTAGTTTCAACCCTTACGGGTCATTGTCAAGAGCTATGGAGTTACTAAAGATGTAAATAATGTACTAGACTTATATAAACAGATTTCAGTAGGCAAGAAGAATTTTGTGACAATCCTACTGTATAGTAGAATTGTTGAAGAAAACCCAAGATGCAGAGCTTCCAACAGTTTTATTCTTGTTAATATATATATATAATAGACACTTACATGAGTCGAGTTGATGAGTGAGTGCTAATACTACTATACTGTCTGTTATACACTGTTCTATTACATTCTGTTCATGATAATACACTAATGAATACACTGATGAATCGCTTTGCAAAAGCGATCTTTTATATTAAAATTTGGTTCCGTCTTTTGGAACGTTACTGGTCATGATATTACCAAAACAAATGGTATTTTAAAGAAAAGTGAACACCATTGGTTTTGCAATAATAAAATAAATGTAATAAATAAAACACAAGTTTTTTAGGTGTTTCAACAATAATTTAATGTCCTCGACAATATTGTTTCGACCCACATGTGGTCATTATCAAGAGTAAACAATATTGTCGAGGACATTAAATTATTGTTGAAACACCTAAAAAACTTGTGTTTTATTTATTACATTTATTAAATATGTTTCACCAAATGGTCACTATTGATAGTTTGAGCAATAATAAAAAGTAAGCGACCCTTAAAGAAAAGGTGATATAGTAATAAATCAAGTGACCTATTGGTCCAGTAATGATAAAATGGTTAATAAAAATATACATAAATTAAGAAGATAAAAATAAGATAAGCGACCTTACGGGTCGAGCGGTATACATGAAATAACATGATAAAATTAGTAAAAATACTATGTATATACAGAATGTTGAGTAAATATGTATATATAGGGTAGATCCTAACAATTTTATGCAGGTAGGTAATGGCTATCTATTTGGAAAATCCAATAAAAGCGGAGAATCCAATGTGAACATTTCAATTTGATTATTTATAATATTTTGGTTATTATTAATGGCTTTCTTAATTTCCAGAGATTCAAGCAAACTCAATTTACGACCCTTTTGAGCAGAACGTACAAGTTCAATTGAATTAATATCTAAATTATGTTTGAAATCTAGGCAATGTTGAGCTATTCCTGTATTATTTTTTTTATTCTGAATGGCAAGCACATGTTCTTTTAGACGAGTTTTTATGGCCCTACCTGTCTGTCCCAAGTAAAAGGCTGTGCAATCTTTACAGTATAATTTGTACACGCCACTTTTATCTATTGAATTTGTTTCATTTTTGTTGTTAACTAACAGAGTTTTTAAATTAATTTTGTTGACTAAAATTGGTGTAATATGTAATTTAATTAGATGGTGTTTAATTTTGTATCCGACTTCTTTTACATAGTTAATAAAAGCGTATTTCTTATTTTCAGGAATTAAATCAGGAAGAAGACCGTTGTAAAGTTTGATTTCAATGAGTTTTCGTTGTTTACTTTTTAACATTTTGTCAATTAGGTTGGGATTATATCCGTTATTGATGGAAATCTGTTTTATAATTTTTAATTCTTTTTCAAAATTGGTTTTAGAAAGGGGTAACATTATTAACCTGTGTAATAAACTATTCAAAGCTGCCATTTTGATGTTAAAAGTTTGATTTGAGTCAAAGGGAATTACCGTATCAGTTGTCGTCGGTTTTCTATAAATTTCAAACATAATTTCTTTGTTATTTTTGTATAAAGTAAGATCTAAAAAGTTTAATTTATTGTCTGTTTCAATTTCCATCGTAATTGTTACTCTAAAACCAATTTTTTCGTATTCAAAATGTTTCACAAAGAATGCGATACGCAATCTATTAACTTTATTTTTCTATGTTAAACTTAACAGACTAATTTGTATTACATTTACCTAAATGGCCCATGTTACAGATTATCTGAAATCAGCGTGAGTTATTCACTGAGTACTTCAAGTATGCTTAGTAATTATGATTTTGTTAATTTTATACAATGATGCTGTTTGGTAATTAATTGATTTGAAAACTAATTAATGAGATGATAATTAGGGACGCTCCCTAGACCGTTAAGCTGCGGTGACACAGTCATTATTTAGGGGCTGAGGTTTTAAAGCGCTGCGGTGCAATGGGGACTGTGGGCTGCGGTCGTACAGTAGTTATCTAACCCATTAATGACCTCAGTCCAGTTTGGGCAGAAAAGTCCGTCTTGCAGAGGTAGTGCAGGAATAGGGTGTTTGCCCTTTTCCAAGATCAGGGTGATACAGCATCATATAATATGTAAAAGTATGTAGATGATGACAGTAATTTGGCTGCGGTCAAAGTATTATTTTTATATCTTTGTTTGGGTATATTGCAATAAGGCCATATATACAGTATGATGCATGATAAATGCTAAGTAAAGGTGTGCTTGAGTGCTCATTTGTGTTTTTATATATTTTGATAAAGGTGCTGGCTGAGACGTTGGTTGTGTTAAATTAAATTGCAATAACACCAACAAAAACGTTTATTTTTTTATACACACTTCAAGAAAAACTTATTTAACAGATAATCCGTTAATTGGTCGTATACAATGTCTTTATCTATGTACGTAACAATTATACGCGTTCAATAATGAAGATGTCGCAATCACGGTCAAGCGTCTAACATCGAATGTCCCTTCCTCAGTCCCCTTGTTCCAGCAGTTGACGCCAAGTATGTGCCGATAACCCAAACACTGATTCATTCAGTTTACAAAGGAATGGTTCTTAACACGGCCTTTCCTGACCTTGCGAGTGTCCTCACTCGAGGGTTCGGCACCAAGGGCTGAAACTCAGAGAACGTCTAAATTACTCAGCTCAGATTTATTAAATAAACAATAAACGACACTCTAATCTGTACTTAGTATTTGTCTGGGCACAGTATAAAATGGAATAATTGAAACTTTGAAAAGGACTAAAATTAAAGAACCTTACAGGATTATAAGAGTATGATGAAATACTGCCGTCTTCAAGGCCACACCGCCAAGGACCACAGCGAGCATTTCAACAGACTCAAATCACACCAAGCGTATGTCTACCGAACCGGCACAACAACCGCCAACACAGGTGTAATTCCTAACCTAACCTATCTTACCTTAAGTACACTACCTACCCTACGGCCAGCGTACCACCGAACCGGTGTAAGGAAAACCGCAATACAGCCGTAGTTCCGCCAAACCGGCGTTCGATTGTTCTTTCGTTAATTATAATCGAAACGAATCCAGGGGCGCATGTTATCCACCCCGGCAACAGCTTTATATTTGAGCTTAGACCGACTACTTCCAGGTATGTCCGACACCTCATAGCGGTCGCTGCCAAGGACCTTGGACACACGGAATGGTCCTCTCCACCTAGGTAGTAATTTGGGACTACTTCCTGTGGCTGGATTGCTCGTAACCTTTATGAGTACCAGATCACCTTACCAATAAGAGTTAGTTTTGCCCCGCTTTTGATCAAAGCGTCGCTTTTGTTCTTCCTGGTACCTTTCTCCGTTTGAAATTATTCGTTGTCGGATATCTGTAACATCTACTACTTCTTCTCTATTTGTTTCGAACTGACCCTGCAACATAACTCGATACCCCATTAAAGCCTCACTAGGGGAAACCCCTATTGCCTGGTTTAGAGTACCGTTCAGGCCTAACTGTATATTTAATAAATTTTCGTCCCACTGTTTACAATGCTTATTAGCCCCCATAGTTGCCAGTGATTCTGTTATGGTTTTGTTGTAGCGTTCTACCTGACCGTTTCCTCTGGGCATAGCTACTGCGTTTAAATGATGGTTAATACCTAATTCCTGACAAAACGTTTTAAATTGTTGGCTAGTGAATGAAGTTCCGCGATCACTAATGAGACGATTAGGGACACCAAAATTTTTAATACAGTCTTGCAATGCGTGAATTGTCCATTTTGTCTGTGTATTTCGAACACCATAAAGTAAAATGAATTTGGTGAATGCGTCTATTATAACTAATACATGTGTATTACCGGATTTGCTTCTAACAAAAGGGCCTAAATGGTCTATGTGGATAGTGTGGAACGGTTTCGGGACTTTCTTTATTGGGTGTAATGTACCGGGTGGTTTTCCTGCTGGGTTTTTAAAATATAAACACGTCAAGCAATTTTTTACGTATTTTTTTACAAACCATCTCATATGGGGAAACCAGTACTGTCCCGCCACAAGCTCATATGTTTTGGCAACAGCAAAATGCCCCACATCGTCATGAGCTATTCTTAATATTTGATACCTTGCTGCCTTAGGTGCAACCCACCGCAACCTATAATGTGTGACTTAGTATACTACCCCTCTTTTTAATTCGTAATTGAAAAATATGTCTTTGTTTTGATTCTTGGCGCCAGATTCGAGTACTGATTTGATTTCCTGAATTTTTTTATCATTTTGTTGTGCAACCAATAACCACTCCTTATCAGTAATCACCGCAGCGCAGATGCTTTTTATCATTACAGCAGGGTTTCTGCTCAAGGCGTCCACATGCTGCATGTGTTTCCCTGGCCTATGAATTAATGCGTATTGGTATTCGTTTAACGCTAAAACCCACCTTCCTATCCTATGGTTTATTTCACTTTTTGAAAATGCATATCTAACAGCGGAGCAATCTGCAATAATTGTAAACTGTCGACCTAACAAGTATTGGCGAAACCTTTTAACAGAAGCAACGATTGCTAATGCTTCTAACTCGAATGAGTGTAACTTTTGCTCATCCTTTGTGGTCTGTCTGCTGAAGTAAGCGATCACCTTTTCAGCTTTATTATCTGCTTGTACCAGAATTCCTGCCAGACCCAACCGACTTGCATCAGTATATAATCTAGTTTCCTTTCCTGGGTCGTACAGGGCAAGAACAGGTCCAGAGATTAAAGCTTGCTTCAGAACCTCGAAAGATTCCTGTTGTTCTTTACCCCACTTCCATTCAGCATCTTTGGCTAACAGGCCACAAAGTGGTCGCGACTTTATAGTATAATCTTTGATGAATTTTCTGAAATATCCGGTCAACCCTAAATATTGGCGGACCTGATGAATATTGAGGGAACTTCAAATTGCGCCACTGCTTCGATTTTTGTTTTACAAGGAGTAATAATTGAGTCATTTATTGTATATCCTAAATATTCAATCTTTGTTGTGAGAAAAGTGCATTTTTTTAAGTTTAACGTTAGACCATATCTTTTGAAAATTGTTAAAACTTCATGTAATATTTCTAAATTTTCGATTACGGTTTTACTTGGTATTAGGACATCATCTAAATATAAAAGGACTTTATTAAATCTTAATTGACCTGATGCAGTATTTAACATACGCTGAAAAACTAACGGTGCATTCTTTAGCCCAAATGGGACCCTAAGATACTCATAGTGGCCGTCTTGGGTAACGAATGCAGTCAATGGGACTGATTCAGGCGCTACTGCGATGTGGTGATATCCCGAAAAGAGATCAAGGCTTGTAAAATATTTAAAGCCTGCTAATTTCCTTAACTGATCTTCAATATGAGGTAACGGGTAATTTTCAGAAATGGTTATTTTGTTTAATGCTCGATAATCGACGCATAAACGTGGTTCACCGTTGAGTTATTGGTGTTAAACCTATTTCGGATAAATTCTTAGCTGTGCATTCGGGAAACTCATTAAGTAATTTTAAAAGATCTGTGGTCGCCTTTCGCTCAACTATACCTATGTTTATTATTTTTTTGTCAATGGTATTAGTCACATAACAGTCTGTAGCGTTCAGGAACCTTAAAGTGTGCCCCAATTTTGAATAGCTTACATCATACAATTCGGTGAAATTTTGTCCTATTAACAACTCTGCATCTATTACGCATTTGTTTATTATATACAATTCGATAAATCTCCGAACGCTGTCGATTGAAATCTCCGCACGTGTAAACAGAGTTGGTTTAAATTGTTGTCCGAACGCCGTGGACAAAATGACTACGTTTGTGACTGGCATCAAGGTCAATGACAAATATTTTACTGCGTCATGGGTGATAAGGGAACATCCGCTTCCAAAATCAATGTAGCATTTAATCGGTTTTCCATTTACCGCAATGGTTTTATAAAATTTTTCATTGGTTTCTTTACCTATAAAATTTACATGACTGTATTCAATAGCGGGTACATGGGGTTTATTTTTGGGACAGTTTCGGCGAAAATGACCCTTCTTTCCACAACGGCTACACGTATATCCTCCTGATTTAAATTTTTGAAAATCCCCGAAATAATTTTTTACTGCGTCGCCTGACCCAGAGGAACTTTCACCTACATCTGATTTTCTTTGTTTACGAGAATCTAATGTTTTAAAATGAACTGTTAAAACACTCGGGTCTGTGGAGGAGTGTTAGAACTTATCTATGATTTGAACCATTGAACTCATCTTTATTTTGTATCTATGTTCTCTGATTGGTTCACGCATATATCTATGAATATATCGATTTAAACGGAGAGTAAAGTTTCGCGCCAAATTGAGTCATCAACCGCATTAAGCGTAGTACACAGTAGTTCATCGATTTCAGCTTCCATCTTAAACTCTCGCAGTGCTCTCAACCGTTTTAACTTCGTTCTGTTCGTTCTGTTAATTAATAAAGTAATTCATGTTTGTGGTTTATATATTTAGTTGTTTTCTTATACTACAAGGACATATAACTAAACCAACCGCAACATCTGGTGACCCCAACGAACACGCGCCCGACGAACACGCGGCCAACGAACACGCGCTCGACAACACACGTCCCATTCACTGGCGTCTAACGAGTCTTAAATCTCACCAACCATCATTGTGTCCTGTGAAGATGTCTAATCCATCTCAAGATACAACGCCATCAATCCAGGTTGACAGAGTTGCTGTGAAAGCACCACCTTTTTGGAAATCCGATCCCAAAGTCTGGTTCTTGCAATTGGAAGCTCAGTTCCAACTCGCAAATGTTACTGTTGATCAAACGAAATTCAACTACGTAGTCAGTGCCGTCGACACGGAGATCTTATCCCAGGTAACAGATATTTTAATTTCTCCTCCTTTGACCAACAAGTATACTGCAATTAAAGAGAGACTGACAAACATTTACTCTGACTCGCATGAACAACGTCTTCGTACATTATTATCAGGCGTTGAATTGGGCGATAAAAAGCCGTCACACCTACTCAACGAAATGAGTAGATTAGGTGGCACAGCTGTACCAGAAGACCTTCTTAAAACTTTATGGATGCAACGTCTTCCCGCTCACATACAATCTGTATTAACTACTAGTTCTGACACAATTGAGCAATTAGCCAAAATGGCAGACAAAATTGCCGAAATCGAACCTCGTAGCGTCGCTTCCACAACTGCAAATAACAGCAATTTCGGTGATACAATACAAAAACTAGCAAATGAAATAGCAGAACTTAAATCAGAGTACCGTAGGAATTTTGAGCGTCTAACAAAAAACTTTAATCGGCAATACAGGGACAGCTCAAAAACTCCAAACTCACGTCCGACTAATAGTGATTTATGCTGGTATCACTGTCAGTTCAAAAGCAAAGCCAGGAAGTGTTGTGCTCCTTGCAAATACTTCAAATCGGTCACAAATTCACACCCGAATGTAACAGAAGCAACAAAATTAAAACCCGCGTCGGACAAGCCGAACAACGACGCGGATACTCTTTGTCGCCTAGAATCTCTCAAAAACACCAGTCGTCGATTAATCATTTATGATCCTACAACTAAGATCAAATTTTTAATCGATTCAGGATCTGACGTTTCAATAATTCCACGTTCCTCAGCGAGACTCAAGCCTTCGGAATTTAAATTGTATGCAGCCAACAACACTGTTATTGACACCTTTGGCACTAAAACAATAACAACTAGCCTCGGCTTACGTCGATCATTTTCATGGCCATTTATCATCGCCAACTCAAAAAACGCTATCATCGGAGCTGATTTTCTTCATCACTTCAATCTTCTTATTGATCTTAGACAAGGTAAATTGATTGATACCTTAACCAAAATCTCCTCACCAGGTATCTCTGCACCTCCATCATTATCTTTATCTACTATTGCTCCAAATTCTAAATTCTCTGACATTCTTAGAGATTTTCCCGGGTTAACGACTTTTGACAACCCTCTTAAGCCCTCAACACGTCCATCTTCAATCAACACCACGCATTATATTGAAACCAATGGACCTCCTGTTTTTGCTAAAGCCCGTCGATTACCCCCTGACAAGCTTCGTATTGCTAAACAGGAATTTGAATATATGTTACAGCAGGGAATCTGCCGTCCCTCTAATAGCCCGTGGGCGAGTCCTCTTCATATGGTTTCTAAAAAGAATGGTCAATGGCGTACGGTAGGTGATTATCGTGCACTCAATAAAATTACCATTCCGGACCGTTATCCCAATCCCATAGATTACGAGCAACTTGCTCACCTTCAACAAGATGATACTGAATTACAACAACTTCTTCAAAATCCTAATTCTACTTCTCTTTTATTACGTCAAATCCAACTCCCGGACACCAATTTTCGCATTTACTGTGACATAAGTCAATCCCAAGTTCGTCCTTTCGTACCATCGCCTCTTCGCAAGTCAATTTTTAACAATTTCCACAACTTGGCTCACCCAGGTATTCGTGCGACCACAAAACTTCTTACAACCAAATTCGTTTGGCCCTCCATTAATAAAGATATTACTCGCTGGACTCGTTCTTGCATAGGTTGCCAAAAAGCAAAAGTACAAAAGCATACTCGTTCTTCCCTACAACAATTGGATCCATCATCGTTTGTTCAACAACTTAAAGAAAAAATCAACCTCCTGCGACCTGTACCTCAACGTCAACGCAGCCAATCAAACATCTTCATCTCTCCAGATCTAAAAATCTGTACACATGTGTTTGTGCGTCGTGATGCGGTCAAGAAACCCCTACAACCGCCGTTTGATGGTCCGTATCGCGTAGTTAACCGTTCTGAAAAATATTTTACAGTGCATGTTAACGGCAGCAACACAAACATTTCCATAGATCGCCTCAAACCGGCATTTTTACTTAATGATGACCCCATTGCTCATGATCATTCTTATGCTAAAGTGCAACAAGTGTTACAATACCGCAAGAAGCATGTGCAATTTATAAAACATTAAAAACATTGCTTTGTACCAACCAACACTTTTATAATACTATTCTTTTTGTACACAATTTGTTAATTGTTATATTTTTGTACTCTTACCTTTGGTAAACTGTTGTTTCGTGGCCTTGCCACTGGCGGGAGAGTACTGTGGAGGAGTGTTAGAACTTATCTATGATTTGAACCATTGAACTCATCTTTATTTTGTATCTATGTTCTCTGATTGGTTCACGCATATATCTATGAATATATCGATTTAAACGGAGAGTAAAGTTTCGCGCCAAATTGAGTCATCAACCGCATTAAGCGTAGTACACAGTAGTTCATCGATTTCAGCTTCCATCTTAAACTCTCGCAGTGCTCTCAACCGTTTTAACTTCGTTCTGTTCGTTCTGTTAATTAATAAAGTAATTCATGTTTGTGGTTTATATATTTAGTTGTTTTCTTATATTACAAGGACATATAACTAAACCAACCGCAACAGGTCCTTTATTCCTGCCGCCTCTACTGAAAACTTAATTTGTTCGTCATCAATACCCCCCAGTATTAAATTTATTTTATCTTCATCGGTAAGTAATAATTTCAATTTATGAATGTATGCTAATTTTTCGAATAAATATTCATATAAATTTGAGTTCGATTTTGGTTTGCAAGACATCATATTTTGTAATGCTTTATTTAAATCGCGTTTCGGTTTAAAATTTTCGGACAACATTATTTTCCATTCTGCCCAGCTACATATTTTTGTAGGTAAACCGTGGTACCAAATCTGTGCGGGTCCACGCAGTTTACTTAATGCCAAATGTGAAATAGTTCGATCGTCCCATTGATAAATATAGGCGTATTCATCGATTGTGTTTAACAATTCATCGATATTTTGCTCAACAGGGTTGAATTCATTAATTAAATTGTTTGTAATCGTACTTACGTTTACCAGAGGGTTACCTCTAACAGCAGTATTGCTTACAATACGTTCCATTCCGGCAGCAATGGCATCCCCAAGCTGTGATAGTGTTACACCGCTCACTTCGCTTTTTGTTTCCTGATCCCGGTCATTACAGCGATGAGAGGTTCGCCCTGACCGTCTTCCATTGCTTCGTTGAGACGAGGCATTTCCTGAAGCCCTGGACCGACTTCGCCGACGAGAACGCCTCGCCACCTGCTGCTCCGCAGAAGGCGAACGCCGGGACTCCCGGTCTCGATCACCGTGGCGTTGTCGACTCCTCGACCTATGCCGCCGTTCGGATCTTCGGCGATCAACATATTCCAGGCTACGTGTTCTGCTGTTTGGCATTTTCGAACCCCCAAAGACAACACACGTACAGCGTACACGCGAGTACTTTTATCGCACTCCTGATGTTAAATTAAATTGCAATAACACCAACAAAAACGTTTATTTTTTTATACACACTTCAAGAAAAACTTATTTAACAGATAATCCGTTAATTGGTCGTATACAATGTCTTTATCTATGTACGTAACAATTATACGCGTTCAATAATGAAGATGTCGCAATCACGGTCAAGCGTCTAACATCGAATGTCCCTTCCTCAGTCCCCTTGTTCCAGCAGTTGACGCCAAGTATGTGCCGATAACCCAAACACTGATTCATTCAGTTTACAAAGGAATGGTTCTTAACACGGCCTTTCCTGACCTTGCGAGTGTCCTCACTCGAGGGTTCGGCACCAAGGGCTGAAACTCAGAGAACGTCTAAATTACTCAGCTCAGATTTATTAAATAAACAATAAACGACACTCTAATCTGTACTTAGTATTTGTCTGGGCCCAGTATAAAATGGAATAATTGAAACTTTGAAAAGGACTAAAATTAAAGAACCTTACAGGATTATAAGAGTATGATGAAATACTGCCGTCTTCAAGGCCACACCGCCAAGGACCACAGCGAGCATTTCAACAGACTCAAATCACACCAAGCGTATGTCTACCGAACCGGCACAACAACCGCCAACACAGGTGTAATTCCTAACCTAACCTATCTTACCTTAAGTACACTACCTACCCTACGGCCAGCGTACCACCGAACCGGTGTAAGGAAAACCGCAATACAGCCGTAGTTCCGCCAAACCGGCGTTCGATTGTTCTTTCGTTAATTATAATCGAAACGAATCCAGGGGCGCATGTTATCCACCCCGGCAACAGCTTTATATTTGAGCTTAGACCGACTACTTCCAGGTATGTCCGACACCTCATAGCGGTCGCTGCCAAGGACCTTGGACACACGGAATGGTCCTCTCCACCTAGGTAGTAATTGGTTCTTAACAGTTGCAGCGCAATCATTAAAGAGCGAGACATCGTATCTGTGGTGTTGATACCTTGTGATTAAGTAAGTGATATTTATTTATTAGTTTGCCTTATGACAATAAAAGATCATGATGTGTTCAAGCAACGCTTGACCATTGTCCTGACTGATGATATTTCATATCTCAATTGCAGTGGCGGCTCGTGGTCGAATACGAAGGGGGTTCACAAAATGAAGAACATGTAATCATCAAAAAGAATTTCACAGTGAGGCATATTATTTTACCAAAAAAGTAAACCAATTTTTAAAATGGTCATTGTTTAAATAGCCCAGTAACATTTCAGCTTGGTTATATCTATGATAATAATTTCCTACAGAGTCTATAATACATTCCAGGCATCCTTTAAATGTTCTGCGTTTTCGTAAACATTTTTTAATGTTCGAGTGCCGCGGCGGCCGAAAGCAGACTTGAACAGACTGTTGGATACCCGCGCCGGCGCAGCGTACACATGCTTTTCGTTCACTGCACCTAAACGCTGTATGTTGAGTGTATTTTATCTTCCATTTCACGCGTCCGACTGCTCTCTTTTTAACACACAGAGTACCGCTCTCGCGATATGTTCAGGATCCAACTTGAACCGAAAAAGTTACATAGTAGTGATGTCAAGTACGATTACTTTTTGGTACTCGATAGTACCAGTTACTTTATTAATCAATACTCGTTACTTTGTAATCGTTACAAATACTCGTTACTTTTTCTGTAATACGTAATATCGTTTACCTAGGTACGATCCACAGTAACCAATAAATAATCGGTAATATGTACCTATATGTATAATTATGTTATTCCCTTTTTATATGTATTATCTTTTATTCCTAAATAAAAAATAAATAGTTCAATAGAAATTTAGTTTTATAATAATAACAATAACAAAAGTGCAGCTCTCTTTATAAATCAATAGAATTCAACAAGCCATTTTTTAACATTGTACCTAGCACCTAAATTATACGTAACTATAAATACAGATATTTATATTATCGTATGTTGACGCAAACGACGACGCGATGCTGATCTACATGTTTATAATAAAATAATAACACGATGAATGGTGCAAGTAGTCCTTTAAGCACGAGCTTGTCTTTGTCATAGATAGTCTTCATTCTGTTTCATTTACACCCATACATCATATATACCTAAATATGTACTTAGGTACATAATACGGATATTGAATATAACAGGTACATGGTACATTTTTTTTTGTTCCCATATCCTGCACAAAATAATATTGGTAATCGAACTGGCATGGCATATCGATTACCTCGATTACTTCGTCTTACGACTCCTAGACTAATAATGTACCGAACAGTACCGAGAGTACCGATGGGACGCGGTATAACTAAAAGTAATCGGTAACGATTACTTTCTCAAAGTAGTACTCGATTACTACGATTACTACCAAGTAACGAGTATTGAGTAACGAATCATTACAATATTGACATCACTATTACATAGGTAATTTCGTCAGCGACAAGACAACAATTTAAATATTTATGAGGGTAATGGTAAAAAAGGTAGTACCTGTACCTATTATACGATAATTATCAATTATATTATAAATATTAAAAGGATAAAATTATAAGGTGTAGGTAGGTAGTTCAATTTTTAAGGGGTTCACTGAACAAATGCACCTACAGTAAAACCGCTACTGCTCAATTGTATTTGTATTGTATAGTATATCCTATATATTCTTACAAAAAAATTAGTCTATCCATAGCAGCCGATAGAGTTTTAGTTTGTGCATCTGTGTGTATTTGTTAGAAAGTGTTTCTGTTGTTTTCAAAAGGGAGACCAATTTTACTTTATCAATTGACTGTAAGTTATTTACGTTATTTATTTATGAATTTGCATTACAATTTAATATTCTTCGTTCCGAGCACTATACGAGTTGACCCTTAGTGCTTTGTTTTTGAGTAAAATGCGAGTTGACCCTTATAATAGTGGAGGCATGCTGTTACACTTGTTGTCGCCCAGGTTGCTAACGACTCCTTAGAACTATGTAGTAATTTCTTAACTTTATAACTTTGTAACTGCTTATAATTTTATAATAATGGTGATAACTATAAACTAACTACTACACGTACAGTAACTTATTATCTTCTTCTTCTTCTTAATGTCAATGTGTCTTCTGTGCCTTATTACTACCTTATATAATATTCCTTTATTTTGCAATAAGAGACTAAAGTTTAATCAACGGCACAGTGTTCTGGATTGAAAAATTTTTTTCAAAAATCTTGCTTTACGTCAGTTTTGGTTTTGATTTTTTTCCAGTCAGGTATTTGATTTCACCCTAATATGGGGGATGAAAGGGGGTGAAGAGGGGATGACATTGAAAACTGTATGTAGGATTCGTAGTCAGCGACCCTAAAAAGCATGGAAACAAGGTGCATCTTGATTTTTTCAGGTAGGTATTGAGTTTTCACCCCTGAGGGGGGTGAAGAGGGGGGGGGGAATTGTAAATTTGATTTCGGATTCGTAATCAGCGACCTAAAAAACCATGCAAACCTTACTTAGTGCTTTTTTTTGCCTTAACGTATTTAGTTTTTTACTGATTATTGCTGATTTCGAAGATGTGTGGTAATTACCAACGAAATTTTTTCCACTAAATCGGTAGCCTATTTGTTGACAAATCACCTGCAGAATGTTTCCATTTTTTTTATGAGTTATCTCCAAAAGTGACGTGAAGCAAGATTTTTGAAACAAAATTTTTCAATCCAGAACACTGTGGGGCGCGTGATCCGCCTTTGTTTATCTTTCACATGAACAAATCCCAATAATGCAGTTTCCGGTTTCAATTGACCTAACTGAAGCAATAATTTTGATGATGACAACAATAGCCGAATAAAGAAATATGAAAGGAAAATTTTAAGTAACTATATCGAAATAAAATTACTCTGAAATTATATAAAAAGATTTATAATTATTAATTTTTTGGTCTATAACACACTGTTTACCATGGTAGATACTCTAGACTGGCTTGATTTACTGTATTTCGGATGAGGTATTTCGCGAGTTGACCCTTAATCTGTGATTCGAAAAATGATTGAAATGCAAAGACGTCGATTATTATTTATGTAGTCATTTTTGTTTAATTCTTCTATGGTTTAATTGGTTGCTCATTTATTTTTATTTTTTTGTAATCTTTCCAGATGCGTCATCTCGGACGTGCAGGGCAATTTTTTTTTTTAATATTTAGAATTACCTATTTCTCTTTCATAATTTAGTTTGTTTATCATTTTTGAAATATTAAGTTTATTAGCCATTTTGATAGAATATCTTTCTTTCATTTATATTAAATTTTGTTTAAATTTTTCCCACTTTTAGGGTTCCGCACCTCAAAAGGAAAAAGCGGAACCCTTATAGGATCACTTCGTTGTCCGTCCGTCTGTCAAGACCCTTTTTCTCAGGAACGCGTAGAGGTATCAAGCTTAAATTTATACCAAATACTCAGGTCTGTTGTCCCTTGGAGCTGTGAAAAAATCAAACTTCTAAGCCAACGCAATCAAAAGATACAGCCGTTTAAGCCGCAAATTTCCGCAAATTTTCGAATCAAAACCTACAGGATACTTCCCGTGAACTCAGAATCTTGAAATTTGGTACGAAGCAACGTATTATAGCACAAATAAAGGAAAAATTGCGAAAACCGTAAATTTTTAGTTACATCATATATTAAAAATATTTTTAATAATTTTAAAGTTACTACCCCTTTCCTCATGAACGCGTAGAGGTATTAAATTGAAATTCGTATCAAATACTCAGGTCTATAATACCTTTAAGCTGTAACAAAATCAAACTTCTATGTCAACGCAATCAAAAGAAACAGCAATTTAAGCCGCATATTTTCAAACTCGCAACTACTCGCAAGGGAATCAAAACCTAAAGGGTACTTCCAGTCGATTTAGAATGTTGAAATTTGGCATGAAGCAATGTTTTATAGCACATATAAAGGAAAAATTCCGAAAACCTTAAATTTTTAGTTACATCACATATATACAGGTTTGTACGGAACCCTCGGTGCGCGAGTTCGACTCGCACTTGGCCGATATTTTTTTTTTTCAACCCCCTACACACACTAGTGCCAATAACATAAACGCAATCTTCAAATAATTTTTAAGTAACAAAAGTTCTATGTTTGTAAAACGTTAATAAAAAAATACCATGTGTGTGTATAAATATCGAGCCGGACTGTATGAACACATCGATTGTTAATTATGATAGGTATTAATATTTTCTGTAACTTGACAGTCTTTATAAATATTTATTCATAAATGCTTATAATCAGTTTATCTGAAATTTATATTGACCTCTTGTCAAAATATACGATGTAATTTTTTAATGATAATAATGAAATCGTTTAATTTATCATTTGTTATCGGAAAAATAAAACAACTGGTTTGTAAACTTACCTCAAGAAAGAGAAGCATACCATTCCCTTATCTTTGTAGACTAGCAGCAGGTATTTAAGAAACACTGCAAATATAAAAATATAATATTATAACTTAGTAAAATTACTGCATCTTTGTCAGCACCGCTGTAATTTCAACTACAAATTGTTTAGGGAGAAAAATGCTTGAATTCTATAAGTACCTGTAGTCTCTTAATTGCGACTAGCTAAAAAAAGACAAGAATAGACCCTGTTTAAACTTTGTTGACGTAAAATTCTTATTCTCATTCATTAAAATTTTCGTACTAATAGAAAGTTCGTTAGGTACTTGATAAAACATACATATGTACATTTCTAACTCAATGATTAATTAAAACAATCAAATGTATTACAAAAACAGATTTTTCAGTAAGGGAATATATAAAAATATCCATCCCCTTCCCTTGTTGTGCTTTCGGTTATTTCTTAAGAACCTTATTACTGATCTATTACATGCAATTTACAATATTTACATTTAGATTTGTATTAAAGGTTGTCTTCAATTTCCATTAGATGCTTATAATCGAAAATATGCACAATAGCTTTAATCTACATACTTACAATTACATTTATAATTAATTATACAAGATAATTTGGACTTAATAAGCAGTGTGCACATAACAATCCGCGCATAGAATTTGTTTATCGTATTTTCCAGGCGATTTTTAGTGTGTTGTTTATCGTTAATTGTTACTGTTACTTGCTACTTAGCTGTTAAAAAATCAGTTGACAAAAACTTAATGCCCTGTTAAAGCGTGTTGTTTTTAATATTTGCAAGCTTTTCCATGTTAAAATAAAACCGACATAAAAAGGTGGCTACTACAGGAGTATTTTTAGCTATTATTATTATTACCATATGTATATAATATACTCCTTAATTAATACAAACCGAAATTTAATTATTGTAAACGGTATGTAATCGTAGGCTAATAATAAATATCTGACAAAAATAAGAACACGTAAGAACTCAAAATATTTTAACATATTAAATATCTAACGTATACAAAGAGCAAGTAAAGGCAACTTGCCTGGAAATGTGTCAATGCCCCTTTTTGTCGTGACTAACATAACACTTGTAGTGATAACAATGCACGTATAATTTCAATGTATATCCTGTATGTATATATCGATACTAGCTGCGAAACCCTTGTACCATTAAACGTGTCTACGTTGTATGTAATGAAGAAGAAATTTATTTAGTAATTATTCAATATTTCGGTGGTTTTATTTTTTTTTCGTGGGACCCTATTTTTTTTTTCTAAAATAAAAGTAGGTTACGTTACTCCTTATTACATCAGCTATGTGCCAGTGAAAGTCCCGTCAAAATCGGTCCGGCCGTTTCAGAGATTAATCGGAACAAACAGACAGACAGAAAAAAATTGTAAAAAATGTTATTTTGGTATAGGTAATATGTTCCTTAGACGAATTTTTTCTTAACTGAACCAGGGTAGTTTATTAAAGGCTACGTTTGTGTGTGAATGTGATATCAGAATGGAGTTGGTTTATCCACTGACAATGAGCGTTCTAGCCGTTACATTTATTGATTAATATTTGAATTACTTTATAAATGAATATTTTGCACGACTAAAACCTAAGTATTATTGATAGTTGTTGAATGTTGATAATTTGTATGAGCGTGGCTGTATTCACCCGGCTATGGAATCAGACTGCAAATCTGCCTTTTGGGACCATTGCACCCTTCAGTACCGATAAACTAAAATAAAATACCTATCAAACACTAGTAACTGAAGAGAGAAACATCGCGAGTTAGCCCTTTATGCTCATTGCACATCTTAGTACCTATTAGTGGTAATGAGAGTAAGTAATAAAGGAGCAATGCGAGTTAGTCCATTCTTCAGTAACTAACAACAAGGTAACAACCAATGTATTGATGAATTATCAACGTTTTAATATTTAATAACTCAAAAAGCAGTGGTATTGTTTTAATAAAAAGTGGTAGTCGACAACCCATAGATCCCTAAGCATCGCTTAAGGGATACAAAACTAAGAAGTTGTTTTAGTATTCAATGAATATTTTTGTATCTTTTTTATCAAACGCACAGTATATTTTACTCATCGCTACGCCCTCGTTGCCCATCAGTGACCGCTGCAACATAATAACTGATACTTTTATTAATTTAAAATTTATAACCATCTTCGTGTCACTCGATTCATTTCCATTATCAGTGCCCCGGGGCCCCTCGGATTCTGACTTACAAACTATAAATTGTGTTAGAAATATCCACTAACTTTTATTTAAAAAAACCTATAGGTATTAATTAATTTATCCAGTTATTCATTCGTAAACTTTGCGTGTAGAACCAGGACGTGCCCTACTACCTATGCACAATAAAGAACTAATGATAAAGTAGCTTTGCAACTTTAAAGTATTTAAATGTAACTACATATTTATATTTTGAGTTGTATTGATATAAAATTTTGATTTGTCGTACCCCAGATTCGTCGTAAAACGTACCTATAGTCGGTCAAGAAAGTGGTGTTATTGGATTAAAAATCTTAATTAGGATTCCGTACCCAAAGGGTGCTCAACGGGACCCTATTAACGTGCCTCCGCTGTCTGTGTATCTGTCACAGGACCGTATTTTTTGAACGGTAACAGATAGATATTTTCTTTTATTTTCATAAAATACTTTTAATTTGTTCATTCAAATAAGTTACAATTTATATTTGGTTTTTTATTTTATTATGGAGTCGACTGTATTACGACAAATCTGAAGTACGTCGAATTCGGAACAAACTACTTTAAATAGTTTAGTTGCGGCCCTATTTTATTTTTCGCCCCAGGGCCTTTGGTTACCTATAGGTTTACCTGCTACCCTACGCTATTGCTTCTAGCACTGTGGATTTGAAAAAATTATAAAAACTATATTGTCCGACGAGAAATAAAGGCAGTGAACTATAAAATTCAAAATATGTCTCACAGAACATTGAAAAAGTATTTGTACAACTAGTTACTTAAAAGTATTTACGATTTTAAATGACCTAACTGTAAATTTCTAACTGTAGAATAACTCATTTGAATTACCATTCAATTGTTTTAATTATTTTGAATTAGTGAGATTTGGTAAAATGTGGTGCAACATCCATTACTCTTACCCTACGAGTTTGGAATTAAAATACGAAAAGGAATTAAAACAAGTCGACATACAATTTTACTGACTCTCCTCCTTTTAATAAGATTTGTTTGGAAAGATGCAGTCCTATTTTGAGCTCATGTAATTAAAATGACGACCCTTTATTTATAATTAATTTTGTATTCTTACTGACACACATACACCAACCATGTTTCTTATTTATTTATTTGTTTATATACTACTAATAGGCTAATAAAAATTGCTTTTCATTGTAAAAGGAAACGTTTGTTATCCATTAAAACAATATACTTACTGGTTGATGGTTAAAAAAATAAGTTTTTTTTTTAAATATTTATTTACATATTAAAAAAATAATAATAAAATTGGTTAAAGTACAATAATGCATTAAAATATAATAAAAAGAAAAAAAAAACTATACAGGATATTCTCGGTTACCTTTACACGTTCTATCAATGGTACGAACGGCATCTTTTTCGTCCAAATTCTCCAAAAAATCACGAATGCGCGATACACTTTCTCCATTGGCCTAATGTTAAAAAAGAAGATTAAAGTTTAAGGAAATTTATATGTATTTCAAAACACATGTAGACAAGCAAAAAAATTTCTATAATTTAAAAATAATATATGTAATTTCTTTTTTTAAGTCTCAAACTTTTTGAAGTAGGTACATATAAAGGGAGAGTCACTAAAGTAAAAGAGGCCTGTACATGTAGTTAAAAATCGATGTAAAAATATTTTTTATATTCTGAACTTTCATTTATTTTATGTTCCAAATTATCTACATTATTTTTAAAATGATAATAGTAAAGAAAAAAGTGAAAACAAAACGCAAATTATTAATTTTCTGGAAAATCAAGCACGTTAAGCACACATTTTATGTTATCATATTTAATCTACAGAATAACTCTTACAATAATGCAAAGATTAACATTGTTTATCGTTATTAATTTCTAAGATATTAGCGCTATTTCCCACAACATAACATATTAATAAAGAAACACTGGACCAGGAATACGTTTGTTTGTCCTTATTATGTCTCTTAATCTCTTTATTTATGAGCAACTGTTGTAATAAAAAATTATTATTCTTTTATTAATTAACATATCGGTGCCAACCTTACCATTTGTAGCACCCTTAGGCAAACTTTATGTAAAAATTGTCTGTTTAACGTTAGTATAAAAAGAATAATACCGTACCATCAAAAAGGAGTTAAAAAACAAAACCAAAAATAATTTTTTAAACCCTCAGACAATTTTACATCGTTCCTAAAATACGTAATTGCCAAATCTTTAGATACATTTTTCTTAGGGAAAAATCATCAATACCGAAAGGGAATGCGGTATGACACATCAGGTGAGTATGGGGATTTTCAAAACCCAACCAATTGAGACAAAATATGAGTCGAATGAAGTCAAGGCACTACCGTGAATCAAGAACATTTTCCCCCCTCCGTAAACTAATGTTTTTTGTTGTTTATTGAGTTTTCAATTAAATCTCAATCTTTTCGACTTATCCATAAAATTATTGTTCACATTTGATATGAAATTAATTTATAAAAATTTAATCGCTCTACAGTTTCATCGAGCAGAGTACTAGAATTTTAAAGTTACTTTCATTTCGAAAAGTTTAAGAGACTAATAATAAAAATTAAGAAATAATAATAATAGTAAACTATTAATTAATTAATTAATTACAAACATGAAATGGGAGAATGTACTTACCAGAGCCATATTCAAGAGGCTTTTGCTAGGGCTTTTGAAATTACTAATATCTTCAATTCTTACAAAATGTTCCATATCTAGCAGTTCAGCTAAATTTTTCCAATTTCCTGATTGATCGAGATATTTTGCAACTTCATCCAAACATTCGACGCTAAATGAAATTGAAGCACAATCATTGTAATTATCTTCAAAGTTGTCAGCTGCAGGAGACATTGGTTCTATTTTTATTCCCTGTTAAATTTAAAATAAACAAGATAAAGTTTAAAACAACCACAAATAATTTAGAAATGAAACAATTGCAAAGGTCTTTATGATTTTTTAATGCTCTTGAAATTTTTTCAGAATGCTTCAAAGCTTTTCATTTTTCTTTTCAAAATTTGATACATAATTTGTAATCTTTAAAAAGCAATTTGGGGTTCAAAGGCTAAAGAACATTACGTAAGGGTTTGGCACCCTTTGGTGAGGGCTTTTCCCAGCTTTGTTACCATCTGAAAAACCTAAACTTTGACAAAACAGTTGTTATGTTTGTTTAAGTTGCTTTCATATTTATATAGATAACATTGTTGTTGATATAATTAAAAAAATACTGACTAGACCTATAAACAGATACCTACCTACAGATATGTTTTGATACCTTTGTAGAATTATTTTTTGTAAATTTGGCTTTATCAAATAAGCAAATAAAATATTTAAAACGTTTGCCCTACATTTAGTAAGAGTGCCAAAAATTTAAGTTGCACTCATTTCATTTTCAATTTTTTTAATGTAATACGTCCTACTTTCTTACCTCATCATCTGAAAATTCATGTGATACCTCCTCTTTCACTTCGACCATTTCTGAGATACCATTTAATCTCTAAAAGAAAAAGTTATAGCATTAATGCACCTTGATTACAAGAAAAAAAATATATTGATAAATATTATGTTGTGCAGCAGAATTGTTAAATGTAACAATTTACCTTTACTGTTATAACTTACAAACTTAAAATAGAAAGAATGTGAGGAAAGTTAATTATTTATTGTTACACATGTAGAAAATTGTAACAAAAAAGAATATTCGTAACAAAAGAAATGTTCACAGTTTGTTATTACAACTGTAATAATTCAATAGATTAGGAAAAATTGGATAATTCCAACAAGGCTGATTGGCATCTAAAATAGTTTCGTGGGATTCTACGTTTACATGTATACCCTACATCAGTTTAAATTACTGTTCCTAGACCAATCAACATAATATTCATTCGGCAATTTGTTATTATATTTAAAATGAATACCTTCAAAGTTGCGAGTGTTTCTCCGGATAGTTCGGATTGGAATATTAAAAAGAAGAAAGAAATAATTTTTTTAATTCTTTGCTGATTTGTTAAATCTTTATTCCTGTTTTGTAATTTTTTATTTATTTGCTGTTAAATTCTTATAACTTTTTAACTGTTCTAATTTTTTTTTTTTATATTTTCATCACAATCCTAATTTATTTATTGTTGCTTTGTTACTTTTATTTTATTTTACTTTTGACTTCAGTTCTTTACTTTCACATTCTCTGAAAAAATAGATTTTTTAGTCTTTATTTATTTGTTAAAATTTCACAATTTTGTTTATTTACTTTTTGTAATTATTTATTCATTTTTTGTTGAATTCTTATAACTCTTGATTTTAGATTTTTATTACAATGGTACTTTATTTATTGTTGCGTATTTATTTTAAAGTTTTTAAATAAATTAGTTCCTTCAAATTTTCATATTATTATTTAACTCGTAACTTCAGTTCTTAATTTTTTCATACGGTAATACCTGAATGGATTATTGTAATTTTATTAATACAGCCCCTTTAAGTCACGTAATGGAAAACTAAAAATAATTATACTATAAGATTAATAGATTAACTTCACTTGTTATAATATATATATACAATATTATTGCGTGCCTTCTTTCCCACTTTACATCGAAATTTTGTCTGTTTAAGTTTATGGAAGTTCGTTTCAAAAATGTGTATAACTAACTTACCATGTAATTTTCGATTCTTTCGCATATTTTCTGACTGATTTTACTGGTATCCCTCAGGTTCACTGCCAATTTATAAGGAGTGCAATCTTTGAAGTCAAAAATTTGGAGTTCAATATCTTTGTGTTCGAGAAGAAAATCAACTATTTCGTAACTTTGTACGTAAACGGCCATGTGCAACGAAGTGAAGCCAGTTTTATTGTGTTTTACATTGATATCAGCACCTTTTGAACACAGTTTCTTAACGACGTCTAAATTCTTCGACTCCACTGCTATCGTTAAAGCTGTGTCTCCGGCTACAATAATTATATGTATAACATTATTAGCAGAAAGACGATTTTCTTTACTTTGTCAGATGTGAAATTTGTGAAACCCTTTCTGAAATTACTTTGTAATATATGAAAGCAAGCTAGGACCCTCATGTACTTTTAGTTGAGGCTACTAAAATGCTTTATATTACACTCTTGGCAGCATTGAAATATTTAAGGCAAGTCAACTTAATTGTTTTTTACTAAAAAATATAAAGTTTCTCACCATTATTTTCAAGATCGATAAACTTCTTAACGTCGTTCACCAATATGGAATTTAAAATACGAACACTAATTTGGTTTCTAGATGAATTGTAGGTAAGTTTCTTAACTGCAAGGTGCAATGCAGTATTGCCCTCTTCGTTTTGCAATGTCAGATCAGCATTCCGGGTCACCAAGAAGTCAATAACATTAACCACACCCATTGCAACAGCGACATGTATTAAAGAATCCCTTGAATTATTCCTAGCATTTATAACATTGGTGGGTGGATTCTCGTTCAACAAAAGCATAAGTAAAATAAGAACTTTATTTGATTGACCATAAAGAGCCAAATGGAATGGACTAAAAAAAAATTAAAAACAAAATTTTAGCACTGCCACTATATTGTTGTGAGCGCAATATATTTTTTCTTTTGAAATTTTGTGTTTTATTTTCTTAATAAGTACTTACGAGTCTCCGGACGGCGAACAGAAAATCTTAAATATGTGCTGAGCCATAGACTGTTTTCTCGACAGATCGGGCTTAGTTTTAAGAAATGAATTCAGCTCTTCATAAACCCTCATAAGTATTTTCTTTTCGCCGTTATTTAACACCCTTGAATCGAAACTAGAAAAAACTTCTTTACTCGACGTATTACAGCCATCCAAAGTTAAAAGTCTTTTCCCATCGTTATTTTCATCTTCAATTAATCTGTATTCGGGTCCGAAAGCGTTGAACAATCGTTCAACTTCGCTTGATGAAATGTTACCACACTTAAGGGCCTCCTCGAGCTCTTCGCTTCTTACTACATTTTCTTCGTGAATGGTCAACGGTATTTCATCAATAGAGTTGTATGAACTGTAACTACTTCCGCTTCCGTATGTCGTCCTTGGCCTTTTTCGGCCTGTGATGGGGTCGCAAGGAGTGTAAGTGAAATCTTTGGGTTCACTGCGAGCTCCGTCTGACGGTCGAACCAGTTCCATAAACACTTTTACGTGACGTTCACAGTTCAAATCGCGATAAGGCGGCGTTCTGCAGGAATAACAAAACGACAGATTTTACATCAACTATACGCAAACGACAAAATTTTTACCTGAATACAATGGCAAATTGATGGTGAACATCAAGATCATTAAAAGAACCGTAATCTTCCCAAACGGTGTCATCATCTTCATTCAGTTCATAAAATCTAATTTTTATGTTTTCTGAAACATATAAAGGTTTCATTCCTCACATTACTTCTTTAAAATATTAATTACTTCAAACACTCGTCATAATGAAAAGAATAAAGTAGAAATAAAAATAAAGGACAGAGGAAGACCTAGACACTTAGAACTACTACTACTTTTATGGGAAATACAATGTTGGCTATAAAACGAATCGGTTTAAACTTACTTTTAGTCACTTTTTCCACCAAAATAAATATTTCTCGGTTTCCTCTGCATGGGCTTGTGCAATGATCCATTCGTACAATTTTCAAATCGCAAGTTTGAGCACTTTCTAAAAGAATTAAATACATTAATTAAATAAAACTGAAATAAAAATTAAAACCCTTACTCAAATTGTTAATATTTTTGGAATAAACCGGAGGACAAATGGGATAATAAATTCCGTCCCGTACTGTAAAAGCGTCAAAACGTAACCTGACTATATTCAAATTGATATTTTTTATTAATGCTTCAGCTTCGTTTTTGACCTGAAAATATATGTAACTGAAATAATTCTGAAGTTTTAAAGATATTTTTATACCATACCTCCAGGAATTCATTAGCTGTAATATCTCGTATTTTGCCTTCAATCCTCGCTATTTCTTCTTTTTTTAATAATAATTTTTTATTCCTGAGTACCTCAGCAATATGCTTCCGTGCAGTGTGAATTATTCCCATCCCATAAAATCTGATTTAATAGAGAAATAAGAGGTAACTTCTTAAACTATATTGGAAATAACTAATTACCCTGCGATGTGATCTTCTCCTTCAGATACAGGCACATCATGTGGATCATCTATTTCATTTTGTCCATTTTTTTTAACCAAGCGGTGAGCATGGGGCTGACATTCTTCATATGATTGGCTAGCTTCTTGATACACTGAGCATCGAATTACAGCTGGCTCAAAGTAGTTACATAACTTTAGATAAAAAAAATGTTTCTTTTAGAAAAGTAAATTATGATTAAAAAAAAAATATTTTTTCAAAGTTCGTTTTTATACCCTGTAATCAATTATAAAGTTTTTATCACTTTTATACAATTTTTTAAAACTTAAAAACAATTGATATTGCCACATAAGTAAGCATTTTGTCCTTGTTTATCAAAGATGTTAAATATCCGAAAACCCACAATCTGATTATCTATTTCCTGTGTGCTTGAAATGAAAACTTTAATCAGAATATAATGAAATGTAGAATATTTACTACTGGTTATGTTATTATCAAGGAAATTTGAATTTTTTTACCCACAGATTTTGAAAATACAAAAAGATTTAGGCTTAGAATTTGCCGCACAGATCCTAGCATTCTGTTAAAATTCACTTTATAAGTGTAACCATTTTTGTGACTTTACAGACATGAACAAGAAGGGTTTAAGAGTTATTTGGACATTTTTTTTATTTTTCATGCATTTGTTAATAAAAACAAGTTCAAAATATATATATGTATATATTGATGAATTAAAATGGTTTAATTTTAATATAACATAAAAATACTTTTAATATAATCTAAGTAAACAAAAAGAGATGGTATAGATAAAATTATTTAATCTATACGGATAATTACATAGAAGATAATTAAAAAAAAGTTAATAAGATTTATCAGGTTAAAAGCTATTATCTGTGATAATAAACACTGATAAAGAAAAGTAAATAAAAAATGTGTTTTGTTGCAGTGAACAATATTTAATAATAATAAATATCATCATCAGCACTCACCTGTACTGTGGGAAAAGTTTGTTTACGGCTTCGATCTGCACTTCGACCAATTAAGGAGCCATGAGTCCCTGCCATTTCAGATTTGTATCGAAACCTAAACTTTTCTATAGGTTGCTCTATTATTTTCAAATAAGCTGTACCTAAAATAAACACAAGAGTTAAAAATGTAATTTAATGTTCTGTTTCTATTTCTTATAATTCTAAATTCTTTTTTATAGATTTTATCAGAAAATATATAGAGTAATAAATATGTTTTATGTTTACGCTTACTTGAAACATAGTTTTGCTGAATATTAGCTGTGTCATACTCCATAGGACATTCCTGGTGAGGTGCATAAACGTTTTGACTTGCATTTAATGTAGGAGAAAAAGCATTATTTCTTTCAGGAGAATCTGACGGCGGTGTAAGTAAACTTGGATACTGATTCATTTCAACAATGTCCTCTGTGAAAGAAAGGATTATTTAATTAAATTCAATTTAAAATTAAAAAAGAAAAAAGGAGTTGTAATATAACTTTCGGAAGATGACTGTATAAGTTGAAACAATTGTTACAGTTTCTAATAAAAAGTGTAAAACTTAACTTTTTTGTTTATATAATAGTTCTGCAATATTTAAATATGATTTACAATTATCCAACCGTTTAATCGTTCAATATTATTAAAAAATACGAGTTAATAAAGCAAGCGCCGGTCGTAGCATAGACAAATGTTTATTTCAGCATCCTTTTTTTCAAATTTATTATATTTCTTAGTTTATTATACAATTTGGATTTTTAATTTCATTAAAAAATTGCATAGCACTATGGCCCCTTTATGCAATGTATAAGTTTTCAATCTAAGGCAGAAACTAACAACAATTTAAAAGAATTATAAAATAGTGTTTGTGTATTTTTTATATTCATTGATGTAAAAAAAGGCTCATTTTATGTGACAATAAACATAATAACAATAATTAAAAAGTAATCCAGAATTACAAAAATTAGGAAGACAATCAAATAGACTTGGTTTATTTAAATAATTAAATAGCACCACATATATTTGATATAATGTAAAAATTAAACACAAACCAAACTTATTCTCATCTAGGTTGAATAGCCTTGTTCTTGTTCCATTAAAATCCATGAGGGCCATTATAATTAATTTTAACACTAGGTAGATAGGTATCCTATTATTAGATATTTATGTACATTTATACATATAAAAAGTTATTTTCATAAACGGGAATAACGTGATACTTAAAAAGTACACTATTAAAGCTGCACCCACTGCACACTACAAAGCACAAGTGACAATGGACAATGCTGAGAAACAAATGATAAATGGATAATAATTTCGAAGTAAATTCTAACCTTAACTCGTTTGCGTCATTCGTGAAAACAATTCAAAGACGGTTTTTCCCCGTTCTGAGGAATCCCCTTTTGATATCTGAATTTACATACAGTGTGTTCTGAGTATCAGCCTTATTATTTACATTAGCTAATAAACGTTATTGTTTGTTTAAATACGGAACACAAGTATTAAAAGTGAATTCTTGACACGATACACGTAACGTGCAGTAAACAATATGCTTCACTAACAGGAGTCATCTGATTTGTGGAAATGACGGCTAAAACGGGTGAATAACAGAAGGAAGTAAAAATCCCCGAACGATATTATTTTTGAACGATGCAAAATTTAAAACAATTTTGCTGTTATTTAAAAAATGTGGAGTAAATTTACGTGCTTTTGATTAATAAAATATTTTTAATAAAATTACTTTTTTTTTATTACATCATAACAGATATGAGCAAGCTAAATAAATAAACAAGCACTACCGCGTTGAAAACTAAAATAATAATATATTAATATATTTTAATTTGTTATTATTGTGTACTGTTTTTTTACTGTAAATTAATTAATATATTTAAAAATAATATTTTGTGTATAATCAGCCATAGTTCCTTTATAATTACTTCTATTCTAATAAAATTTATCTTTACTATGAAATATAACCAATTTAAAATAGGTAATAACAAATTAATATTAAAATAGTATAAAAATGTATTACGTTGTACGTACGTACATATAATGACATATGAATAAATTAAATTAAAATAACGGTATTTGTTACGTAACACGAAATTAATAATTTTTAAATTATTTTCATATTACACCGAATTAATTAGGAAATTATTATTATTAATTATGTAGATGAGGTGATGGTGTGTAAAGCCCCCCTCCCTCCTCTCCCCCTTCCCGACAAACCGTTGTTCTCTTCTATACTTTCATAAATTCCAGAGAAAACGTTTTTCTGAACGTCCATTTAGTACATTTCATGCAAAAGGGGATGGGAGGAAGCTTTACTAATTTTGTGTTACGTAAAGTGAAAATAAATAACTTTCATATATTTTCGTGTTACGTACCTAGCAGACAAAAAAAATTAATAAATGTCCCTTCTACGCCTTCGTATATAGAGTCCAATGTTTTTTTTTTTAACGATATCAGATATAGGGGTATTGATGGTGGGTATATCTATATGATCATTCTATGTTTAGAAACCGAAGATATTTTATTAATCGATTAAAATTTATTCCGAGTAATAAGAGCGACTTATTAAAGAAGCATTGCTCAAATATAAACATTACATGAGAAGGTAGAGACAAGACAGTCAATCCTGTGTTATACTTGGGGATCATTCCCAAATATTTTTCATAGCTTCATATTTTGGAATTATGAATAACTTTTTTCGATTGGACGAATATTTAAAGGAGCTGCCATTTAAATTAAATCTTATTATTGCAATTTTACAACACCCTGTTTAGCAAATTAAATTTGGCTAATACAGATGTTGCTTTAAAATAAGGAACTACTTTTATTTGAAGGGGTTTTTTAATTTCAATTACATATATATATATATTTTATATTAAAAACTAATAATTTTTTAGTTGAAATGGAAAAAATTAAAAATATATCAATCTAACTCTACTTCCTGTCTACTGATAACTTTGTACGCTCTATTTTTAGAAAAGTATTGTAGATAGAGTCAATGCGTAAAGTTTAATATCTACTATCAGAAATTGTATAATTAATATTTAACCAATGTGAATGTATTTTACCTTCACAAGAAAAAATACCGCATTAGCGGGGAATCGAACCATAGGTTTCTAGGTGGCAAACGAGCACTATCACAAAACAATATTCGCATAGTCGTATTACGAACTGCCCGGGTTCTATTTTTGGCGGATGTAACATTTTTTTTTTAATTTTACCGGGCTTAAAATATACCAGAATTTTCAAAGTTCATGTATTAGTATAGTGAACTAGAATGTCCTCTACCATATTTAAAATCTACTAATATTCGGTATGTCAAATGCAAGTGAGATAACCGAAAGTAGATAAAACATATTCTTTTTTATTTACTAAAGTACAATATTTTACAGCAAATAAAGTAAATTATAATTATATAGTACACGTCGGTTTGTATTATTTTTTTTTTGTAACAGAATATTGGATGCTATTACAGACATAGTGGCAAGAAAAACCATTCTTTTTGATTTTAAATGGATATTTGGAAAATTTTGTTTTACTTATTGATATTTTCGAGATGATGCTGCATTTATCTGATAATAATAGGCATTTTCTGAAATTTATGTTGTAAATTTCCAATTATCGTTAATGAGACAAAGTTCAATACTACTTTGTATGTGTACATACACAAAACGACAATAATAAGTATATATCCAATATTCTTCGTTAAAGGGTTCTTTTGGAAACAATAAAATAGTATAAATCAAATACTTATACATACATATATACATGGTAGTCATTTTTTTATTGATACTTTGATTAAATAGAAGAAATATTAATTTTATTTGATTCAGCACATGTATTGGCATTTTTAAATTAAATACAACTCGTCCTACAGTTGATGTGTCTTTTCTACAACCATTTAATCACGAATTAATTTGCGTTTAACCTTTGAAAGTTAAATGAAGTTTCATATTTTCATTGGAATTAATATGAAACTGTTTTCGAGCAGAATACTTTTAGAGCGAAAGTCAATTTCTTCCAAAACAACATGACTGATCATCCCCATGAACAAAACAATAAATACGGTAATATGTTCTATTTACTTTGGAATAAATTTGTCATACTTACTTGGAATTGATATCTTGTAAAAAATGTGATCAGTATTAAAGGTACGCGTGAAGTACTTACAATAGGACTTTATGCAACTGTAATAATGCCATTAATCCACTGAATCAAATAAATAAATTATAATTACTATTAAAATGTACAAAAAGTCGCATTTATTTAGTTTAAAACACTTAAGTAAACCCATTCTCTCCCTTCCTCAATCAATGTTTCTTGTATACACACACTAACACACACATACACACCCACACATACGTACATACACAGGGTGACCACCCATTAGAATATTTCGGAAACAACTTCGATTTGAATTTTGAAAATTTTAACACTAAAGATATTGGATAGTTTCTCCCCAATCAAAATAACGGCATCTATGCAACACTTTCGGTTTTACCGGAAATAGACCCTAACTTCGTTATTTTAAATGGAATGTCCCATATATTATTGCATTTTTGAATTCCTCCCGAAAATAAGTTCCATCTAAACAACAAAATTAGGGTTTACTTTCGGGATAACCGGAAGTGCTACATAGATGTCGTTATTTTAATTGAGGAGAGCATTTCCAGTAACTCTGCTGTCCAAATTTTCAAAATTCTAGTCGAAGTAGGTTCCAAAAGACTCTATTGGGTGATCACCGTGAGACACCCTGTGTGTATATAGAATTAATAGATTACGATCACTCGCTTCTTATGTCTATATATCCTGTATCTCATATTCCAGAGAAATGCGCATACGTCAGTCAATTTTATTCTTAAGACCCGCCCACGCGTTGCCAATTCTCGTTGTAACCGGCACACCACCTTGATCAGCTTTGTCTTTGAACAGGGCTTTTTTAGCCGGGTTCTCGATAACACTCTTGTCCGGTGTTTCGAGCCCGTGTTTGGCCACCTTATGTTGGAATAAATGTTTAAAAGATAAACAAACAACCTCGCACATATCACAAGGGGCTCTAACCAACCCTACCGGCGTTTTTGTCCTGTCTGTAGCGTTGAGATCGGGATTGGTGCATGATTGGCGTTTTTGTTTGCCGTTACTTTTACGCCGTCCCTTAATGGATAGTCGCCTTGACGCTCTTTGTGGCTGTGAAGGTACCAGAAACGATTTTCTCACATTAAGGGATAATCGACGTTTCTCAGGTGATTTTGGTTTCACGCAGCTGTTCTTAACATGTGATTCCCATGCAACCTTAGAATAGAATAGTTTTGCGCATGTTTTACACGAAAACTGTCGATGGAAGTTGTTTTTGTGCGTGTTAAGAGCCAACACATTGGCAAACGTTTTCGTACATACGGGACATTTCAGCGAGGGCGGTGTTTTGAATGCCTTCGATGCCCTGCATGGTTTCGGGGAGATCTTCGGAGGTACGGTAGCTTTAAACATTTGCTCTTTAACGTGTGATCGCTTATGGGTGCTCAATGGAGCGAGTTCGGTGAAGACTTTGTGACACACGTGACATTCTAGGGCATTTGAGTTGTGAAGCTTCTCATGCTTGGTCAGAAGAGCATTGTTCTTGAATATCTCTCCGCATTTGTGGCATTGATATCTTTCCGACGGCGTTATAGTATTAGTTGTTAAACGCATATTAGTTCTTCTAGCGCTAGCTTCTTGCAACGCATGGTATTGCAGATGTGTTTTCAGACTTGATTGGCTAGGGAACGATTTGGAACACTTAGGGCATAGATTTTCGGCCTTTTCATCGCTGCTGTCTAACTTTGAGGAAGAAGTATCATCGTTGATACTTCTAGTGTTATCACTTTCGTCAGTTCGCTGCTTTTTCGAGGAAGAAACTAATTCGTTATTTCCTTTTTCGTCTGTGATTTTTTTCTTCGGCGGTCTACCGCGTTTCCTCTTCAAAATGGAAATATCACCTAACGTTTCTGCTTTTTGAGTACTCTTTCTGGGCCTTCCTCGCGGTTTCTTTATACTTTTTTCTTTACAATCAGATCGATTGTTATCGTCTTCGTCCGAATCAGCAGAAAGATCGATTTGGACAATTTTAGCCTTTTCGCCATTTTCATCCTCACTGTCGCTTATTACAATTTCCGAAACATCGGACCTGTATTTTCTAGATTGACTGATTCTATGTTCATCCTGTTTAGAATCTAAATCATTTTCCGAATCTGATAATTGAACGATCTCGACGTTAGCTTTTAGAAGGTTTTCTTCGGGGATTTCCACGAAACCCTCTGACGAAACGGCGACTTCTTTGACTATGATTTCTTCGTCAGCACGTTCTACAGGTTTAATTTTCTGCTTCCTTGGCATTCGTCCTTGCCTCACAGGTGCATGAGGAATAGTAGTTTTGGCAATGTAATTTTGAAATAAGATCGCCTGCATGATCTCTTTGTTCCTTGCAAATCTCTTGTCAATCTTTTCAATTGAAATATTCACTGAGTTTTTGTTTTCTTGTTTAATTATCTCGTTTTTCGCCTCCTTTTGATGTTGATGTTCCAACTGAACAAAGGAAGTCTTCAATATACTTCTAGGATTTACTTTATATGCTTTGTTGGTATTAATGCGGGGCATTGCCACGTTTTCTTTTTCGGGGTGTTTTAGTACATAATATATTTGATTTTTGTTTGTTTTGAGATCACCATTTGATTTACTATTTATTAATTTATCCATTAAAATACTCTGTTGTTGTTGCTGGGATTTTAACACTTTTATACCATCGGCTTTGTTGTTAACATGAAATAGGCTCGTCTTTTCCGACATTTTTGGTGTTGTGACGTCATTTGCAGCTGTCTCAGTTAGATGATGTTCACCAACATCTGATCCGCTGGAACTGACATTGTCTTCGGAAGGTCTTACCTCATTCTTTGATGTTTTAGTGTACTTGACGATATTTCCTGGATTTTCACCGTCCGATGAGAGTCCATCATCCGAATTTTCAGAACTTTCCATAAAATTACGTATACCTTGGCGGACACGCGTGATTATGACTTCCGAATTGAGATGTGTTAATAAATCAGGGTCTTTGGAATTAGAATACGTCAATGCTAAATTGTGTTCATTTAAACTTGTTTCGTTTTCTGCTATGTTATCATTGACAGCTTGGTCTGAAAAGAGCTCTGAGGGTGGACCGTCGTTTTGAACATTGGGACACTCTATGGAATCCATTACATTAACGTAACTCTCTTCGAGACCGTCTAAATCCAACGTAAAATCTGAATCCGTGGACGATTCTTGTAATATTTCATTTTTTATCCAGTCTTGTTTATTAGAAACCGATTCTGTAAAATGTAATTAAATCTTTAAATAGTTTAGGGATAAACAAAAATAAATAAGTAAATACTTGCCTATCACAGAACTTGGTTGCTTTGTTTGTGAATTAACTTTATCATTTCGAAAAGGATCTATCTCATTATTACTAGGGAAAGTGGGAATTAGAATATCCCCATGATCTTCCATTTTTACTTTTAATTGTGGATCTAAGGATTTTTGTTCAACAACATTGGGCTGACTTTCTTTGAAATCATTAAATTCTTCTTCCTCTTCTTCAACTTCTTCCTCTTTACCAAATTTTTCATTTTCAAGTATGTTTTCTTGCAACTCATCTAAATTAATATCCTCATCAATTGGCAATATTTCTGTTGTTCCAACTATTGGTTCCAAGTCGCCATTTTCATTTGGCCTATAAGGAAATTAGACTGTTAAACAAACTACAAAGATAATGTATGTATACCCCTCTGATGAAAAAATATATTCAAAACTTTGTAATTATTTCGTACTTATTATTATATTTTTAGTTAGGTGATTGTAAAGTTTAGCCTTCATCCTTCGGACCTTCACGAAATTAATATAAATTTCCAGAAAATGAGGGGATGAAGACCACACTATATAATTAGCTTTAACTGTATTGCATCTTCGAATAATATATCTAATTATTAATGTGATTTGTTGCTGTTACAGCAGTAATACTACACAAATGAACAAAAGGTATAATAATAAAAGCACATTTAAAAAGAACAAACCTCATTCTATACTGTATTCGTCTCATTATACCTTCATCATCACAAGTGACTTGAACAGCCAAGTACTCATTAGACCCCTCAATTTCGTATAAAATGGGTTGCAAAATATTTGATTGCTCAGATATTTCTTCATCTACACATGCATCTTGATCAAAAGCGTTTTCATCAACTATAGTAGGATTAACTGCTGTTAAATTTAAATCATTCATGTCACCGTCATCAGTCATTTCTAGTACGGAGAAATATTCTGTAGTATTTCCTTCTTCATTTACAGATAAAAAGGTCTCATTTCGACTGTCTTCCAAAGCTCCTTTATTGCCGTCGTTCACGCTCATGGTTCCTTGTTCCTCGGAGTTTTGTTGTTCCCAAACAATTCCCTCAATTAAAATTGTCGGTTCGAGTTCGTTATTTTCTTCATATACATTATTGTCGAAAAAATGAGTGGACATGGTAGATACCCGTTTTCCAACAAATCCTTCTGTATTTATAAGTAAAAATTGTAACCGTTAATTATTTCAACTGCTGATTATTTAACTTTCGACATAAAAGTTAGGTTATTATATTTTTGTTCTTTGTTGATGTAAATACATTATGCATTTTTCGTTTGTTTTAAATACTTCCTTTATAAGAGTTTTAGAACACAAACTATCTCATAATAAAGTAAAATATTTATTTAAAATTAACGTATTTAGTGTATTTAGCCTTTTAAACGCGAAGCTCCACAACAACATATATATTCATCTCACTTCAACTCACTCATTTAGTAATCGTAATCATTTGATTAGTAATTTAAAAGGTCGTTATATCTTCTAACGTTTCGTGTTTGTCACATATTAAATACCATAGAAATATAATAATAAAGCACGCAAACTGATAAATTAAAATGAATTATTAATCAAACTATTAATAAATAAGTTTTACTGGTTTCTTTATTTAATAATTTCATTTTTTAGGATGTCAATAAAACAATATTATTGTCCTATTATTGTTGTCAAGAGTCAGGATCAGATTCTAATCTGTTCTAATCTATGGCCATATCTATGGTCAGATGGGGTTAGATTTTTCCTAACCTAAAATTCTGAATAACTGAAAACAATTAAATAATAATAAGTATTTACCTTTAAAAACTGGTTGCTATTTTAATATTAATAGTAAGTATACCTTTAACAAAAAAAAATTTATCTGGCATATTTCTTACATCAATAGTGCAGTAATTAGTTGTAACCACAAAAAATAATTTAAACAACTAATTCTCTGCATTACATCACTATCACCAAATCATTAATTTAGACCTTTGTACTCGTTAGGTTTGTGAAATATTGAAAAATAAAGCTAATAATTGGAATTGGAACACACCAAAATGGGAAATTTATCCAGTTCAGAGTGGATAGAAACATTTAATGGTATAAAAGCTAATCATGATAAAGCTTATCATATAATAGAAGAAGCAATTTCCTTAGAGGAACAAGAAAAACCGAATGAGGTATGTATTTTATTTTCTAAAAAAATAAGTTTAAGTATTGGCAGTTTATTTATTTGAAATCTTATAGGCAATAGAAAAATACAAAGAAGGAGTAAATTTGATTGATCAGGCTTTAAGTGTACAAGTAATGATGCCAGAATCAACAGATTTTAGATGGGAGCAGGCATGTCGAATGATTCAGAAAATGAAAAAAACTCGAGGAGAAGTCTTAACTAGAATTCAGTGTATTCAATCGGCACCTGGTTTTGTGCAACATGAGCCTCCACCTTTATATGAAGATGTAGTTGGGACAGCAACACAAATGTATCAGCAAATAAGTTCAGCAGCTCACAACTTAGCCAATGACATACAAAATGCAGAAACCACAGAAGTAATATTTTCTTATGATAATGTAAAGCTGTACTTTATATCTCCTGATGGGACTGTTTGTGAAACATCTCAACCGCAGCAAATGATAATTGGTTTAGTAGAGAGTAAGTATTTTGGTTTTCTGATTTATAGTTAAACTTGTACTCCCCTACAAGAATCAACCAGTTTTAGATGATACAATAAGCATTTATTGGCCAAATTGTCTATAAATCATAAATATGTGGTTCATTTTGTTTAAAAATGCAGTTGATCACTTGCTTTTGATAGATAATCATAATTCATTCTTAATAAAAATTATCCTATCATTTCTTTTGTAAAAAGAGTAACTATTAACAAATATATTTCAAAAATTAGGCAAAAAAGAAGGTGAAGCATCAAAGTATTTCCTGCAAGTCGGAGGTTGGGTTTATCCCTTGGTGCCTGGGGTGACCGTTTGTTATCGTACTGACTATGGAGCATTTATATTCCCTGACACAGAATCTGAAATTCCTGGTAATAAATAGTCACATCTAACATGCTTTGTAAAGTAACAATGAATTATCTTTAAGGATCTTCTGTGGGTCTCATTTTACCCCAAGAAGCGGATCCTTCGGCTTATGAACTTTTAGAGAGCATTTTACATGGTTTAATAGGACAAACTCCTACCCTACAAAGTATTCGCAAAGACATTAGCGAACGGATTTCAGAGAAAATTGTAACTGGTAATGTATAAACGTTTGTAGTTATTTTTTTAAATATTTGATAGTAGTAGGCTTTACATGTTGAAACTCCATAATAATTTAGGAAAAAACACTAGGTTTCAAAAAATATTAAATTGTTCACTAAAATTGTTTCGTCATACAATGGCTTCTTTTTTATAAAAACAGGTATTGCTAAAGCTATTGACAGATGAATTATATATATATTATATATTCCATTTTTAAATTGATTTTTATAAATAACGTAAAATTCGAAAATTTGCTTTAAGATACCCTAAAAAATAGAGTTTTGATGAATTTTAATAGTCTAGTACTGTTACATGTCGATAATTCTTTCAGCAACTTTTAATTGTAATTGTTTTTTTTTTTTTTTTTTTCGATAAAAGGAGCTGCTTATTTGTCGGAAGGTTTAGTAAAGGGGGCCCAAAAAGCAAGTGATTATATAAACCAGAAAACTCCTGAATTAATGCAGAAAATTAAACCAGCTGATCAGTCAGCTTCTATACCAAGAAGTGTTAGTAAAACTGTAGAAATCGCTCACAGTGCTACAGGTACAGCTGCTTCGGTTACTGGATATATAGGTAAAAGGAATAAATTAATATTAGTAATTTTATTTTATTTTATAAATTAAAAATTAAGTAAAATTTATTGATTAGCTGAAAAGGTCGGCTCGGCAACTATGGCTCTGGGACATTATTTAGCTCCACACGTGCAAACTCAAGGCTCTAAACTGTTGAAAACGGGATTCAAAATGACCGAAGAGGAAGCCAATGCAAGAATGAACAGTATTTTGACCGTAGCCGCGGGAGCCGTTGAAGGATTCTCAACAGTCTATCGGGGATTAGAGACGTCAGCTTCTATTTTAGGCAGAAACTTATCCAATAATACCGTTAAAGTAGTGGAATATAAGTAAGTATGAATTATCTGTTTAATTTAAAATACTTTCATTATGTAGAAATAATACACGCAGTCCTTAGTGGTAATTTGGTAGGTAAATATGAAAATAACTGTACTACACAGGGTTCTTCAAGCTGAGTGATATATAGGTAACATGGTTTTAGAGAAACTAAGAGTGTTAGTTATTTGAAAATTTGGTGACGGGTGACACTGATAAACACACACATGCTTTAGAATGTTTCTAATGTATTTCGATACATTGAAATCCAATCTGAAAACAGATTTTTTTATCACCCATAATTCCCCTGTAGCACGTATGCTCCCCTTCCCCCTCCCGTTGTAGCGAAATAAGGTAGCCATTTTTTTCTTCTATAAATTAAGTTTTTTCAGCAATTATTTATTGTAGGCATACAAGTTATTATAAAATTTTGAATAGATGAGGCGGTTGGATTATTATGAAACATTTCGAAAATTTAAATGAGAAAATAATAACAAAGTTTTGAAACATTTAAAAGCATTTTATTTTCTCATTTAAATTATAAAATTTTGTATTCAGCATTAAAAATATATTAATATATTTAAGATAACAAATTGGTTTTTGTATTTTAATTTAAAATAATCTCTTTAAATTAAAGTACATGTAATATTTTTATTTTTTTTTAATTCTTAAAAGATACGGTGCTCCGGCAGGAAATCTAGCAAGTAACACCCTAGGTGCTGGGGGTAATGTTTGGAACGTATATTCGAATTCTAAAAACTTTACACCAAAAGGACTAGTTAAAAACACAGCTAAGGGTGCCGGAAAAGCCATGGTGGCGGATAAAAGGTTACTACTGAGAAGAAATGGCGACGCCAGTACCAGTGGTTGTACTCAAACAAGAAATACTGTAGCAGTAAGTGACTTACAAACGCTTTACCCTAATGTCGACGACTTGCAAGATATGGAGGCCTCTACTCCTTACGTTTCTATTACAAATACTAATACAATTTCAAATGCTGCAACATCTTTACCTCATTCAAAAACTGATATTAACGATGATTTGCCAAAGAAAGAGCCGTGAAATTTGACTGAGATGAATAGGTAATATTAGATATATTTTATTTATAAGTTGTGGTTGTTGAACTTAGGTTACATATAACATGCGTTTTTTCATTCATTTACAAGGAAAATAGTATTGTGGTCCATATTCTCTGTTTTAATTAATTAAAAGTTACTTTTCTCACACGTAATTTAAAAAATATTTTTCTTTTGAAAAGTACCATAATCATGAATAAGCTTAAAAATAATATTTATTAATCTGTTAAATGTTGAAGTAACGCATTTTAAACGCATTTTAAAAACATGCTCTGTTATTGCTATTTCAATGTTTATTAAATATTCGATATTTTATAGGTATGAAGTATTATAAAAGAATTTAAGAGGCAGCATAATTTTTGGCATTTTTTATTTGCTTCAAATTTATATACGTACAGGCTCGGCCATTTGACTCGTTTAAAGGTAAAGGGTACTTTCATAAGGATATGGGCAGAAGCTGATTGATGTCAGTGCTTGGAGTTCAACTTATGTGAGAAGTTAGTTGGTGTAAACCTATCTAATTATCTATCACAGTTTCAGAGATGCACGGTGTTTTTGGGAAATACGCATTTTCGAAAAACCTCTGAAATTAATAGTTCAGTTAACAATACAAAAATTAATTCTATGTATGGAACACCATATATTTCAACACATCTTAAGAGTGCTCAAAATTACCTTTTCAATTATAAAACACACTTATTGTTTTTACCAAACCATCTTCAAGAAGATACAGATTTCGTGTTCCTTAATTTCGGCACCACAAAAAAGAATTTATTGTTACAATAAAATAGCTGGATGGTTACTATTTAAAATTTACGTTCACCATAAGAGTTCTTCAACGTCATATCAATTTAAACTGCAATAAAAACTAAGAAAAAGACAATACAATAACAAAATAAATACAAGTGAAGTATTAATTTCAGAACAATTTACCTTACATCATTGAATTATAAGCAAAAAGGTGCTTTAAATATGACATTAGTATCTGCCCAACTCCTCATGAATGCATCAAACGTGTCTAAATTGATCCACCCCGTACAGATGTATAATGATAAAGTTCTTAATGCATTTTTAATTTTAAAAGTTTTTATTAATCAGTTTGCAAATTTATTTCCTTTTATAATTTTGTTAAGATCGATCTGATTTTGGTTAATACGTAGTATTTAATTTTTATATGGTGTTCTTGTTTTTATATGATTTTTTTATTGTTGATGGGTAGTCTGTTAATTTAATTTCACCACATTGTTAATGTTCTCTAATGTTTTATATTTATAATGTATAACACATTTATAGTCTGAAGGTTTTTAGCATTTTCAAAAGGGCTGTGACATTTACAATTCAATAAAGTATCGATTTTGAAAAGGAATTTTTATATTTCTTTACACATATATCGTGATTATTACGAAAACAATTTAATTTCAAATATGTAGAGAATTACAGTCAAGAAAAGTAAATAACGGATATTTTAAAAATAGGTAAAAACAATTAAAAATAGTTTACTATTGGGTATGGGAAACGAGACAAATGTTAATATTTCGATAAAAAATCAATTTATTTTAAACCTAAATAATAAAATTAATAATAATAATTTTTCATAATCGTACAAGCTAGCAAATAACTTATCTTTTACTTTTAACATTAAACGTCTAAACCACACCACGAACTATTATTGAGCTTATAAATAATATTTAATTATTATTTATCGTATGAATATATCACATTTATATATGAACAATTATTAAGGGACATCGTCAGTGGTAGGTATCCAGTATCATAGTATACAGCAGTATAAAGTAAGGTACCTGTCGTAGGGAAATTGTTTTTTTTTTGTGTGCCGAAATTTTAATTTCCGCCCTTAATGAAATTACACTCATATTCCACAATAAGACATACAGTATGATTATAAATTATTGCAACATTTAACTTTAAATAGATTTTTTGATATAAAAATTTTACTATACCACCCTGTAAAGTAGTGCTAAAGAGTATAATTTTAATATCCCAATTAAAAACAAAATTTGAAGCATCTCTATTGGAGCTATTTTCACCAGGAAATACCTCTGCAAAAACTGTAAGTCCAACAGAAACCCTCATCTGTCCCTTTTTGCACTATAATCGCAACCTTTTACCGGAAGACTGACGTTGCAATGGTTAAATGGGGGAAGTTATGCTGTTAAAAATATATTTTAACTGGTTTAATTGGTCTTTCTGCAAAAATAGTGATTATTGGGCACAATGAGAAAATTCATGAAGGATTCGTTCAATTTATGCACAATTTTTTAAGTTAGAATGATTAGACTAGGTAATAGAAACAATTTTCAGAATATGTATTTTTCTATTAAAAAAAAAAAAATATTCGTCAAATTGTTTTCCAATATTTCGAATATTTGAGATATACAATAATCACCCTGTATGTCAATCTGTAAACACCACAACATCAAAGAGTAAGCGATCTATTGTATTTAGGTATATGTATTATATAGCAGCATATTTTTATAGAGGTATGTATACGAATATAATTAAGCAGTCAAATAAAAGTCAATAGGATACAAGAGATTTAAAAAAATCCAAAATAATACTTTTAAATAAAATGGAAAAATTCACATTACACTTGAACACAATTTTTAATAAAATATATATATAATGACGACCTTGGTAATTTAAAAAACCACCCGACCTAGTGCAAACATCATTTTTAAATTAATTAAACCGACAAGTAAAGCGGCAAAATTTATTAATTCGTAAATGCAATATCATTTATTCGTTTTTGATATAATATTGTCAACTTTTGTATTATAGTCATCATGTCGCATTTCCATTAATTTTAATTGTAACTTAAATTTTGCTTTTAAAAACGTAACAAAACAATATAAAAATAATTTAATTAATCGTTGTACAAAGCAAACATTAAATAAATTAAAAGATTTACGTACGGGAATATAAAATAAACGTCAAGTATAAAAATACACACAAAAAAAATAAATACTGAATATTAACCAACAAAAAAAAAAAAATAAAATTTTTGTATCCTTATTAATATTGTGTAGTGTCCCACGATGACTGTATTATAAATTATAAACATGAACGTCCCTCTTGAGGGACACCCTGTATGAGCCGTACACACGCAAAAAAAAACAAACCAATTTGGATGTATTACCTTGTAAGATAGTGTAGGGAGTAGAGTTTAAAGTAGTCAGTCACAAAGTGGCGTTGCTCGTGGCAAGTGGTCCCCGTCCGGTGCCCTGGGACTTGTTTTTCGCCGTCGCGGGAACCGCGAGGCACCGCAGCCACGCAGCCACCGCGTCCCTCACTTGTTCCGCACATCGTCGAGGTCGCATGAGCAATAGTAACGGCGTCCAGCGGTCCTTCGAGCCGGGGAATCACCTGCTTTCCGAATCGACGTCACTACCAGAAAAGTCCTCGGGCTTGACAATCTGATATGTGACGAAATACTCGGGATAGGCTTGTTCGCCGCGATAGATGACGTATTCCGGATAGTTGAGACCGCCTGCCGAGGGACGTCCCATCACCGAATGGTGACCGGGAGGCGCGTGCGCCATTTTCATTGCGTTGAATTGCAGGAATGATTTGCCAAGAGTCACGCGACATAACAGCAAATGCCTGTATTAAACATAACAAACAAAAAATTTTACATATCATGGTTATTATTGATACTAGTTCTCTAGGTGATATTTTTCAGCATGGCATGAAGGTAATTATGTAAGCATTGTAAGAAAAGAAGTTAAGTGAGATAAACAATAAAAGACTGATTTATGTAATATTAGGTAGGGTACTAGGTACTAGTTTATATTTCATATTATCATTTTAATGATGTTAGATAGTGCTTGTGATGAGCAATCATGACAAGTACGAACAACAATTTAAATCATTCAGTGTTTCAGAATTTTTCTGAAAAATAACTCGTACAGAAGATATTAATTTGTGCGTTTGTTTTGAACAATCCTGTATATAAACTAGTACTAACTGTACTCCATATTTTCAGAATGGCGTGTTTAAGTCACTTGTGGCAATAAAATTTTCTTCGATACACGTATGTATTCTAAGTGGCATTTTTTCGTGCCGTGCCTAAAAGTGTCACTTAGATCGCTAGTATTGAAAATAACGATTCCTTTCAAACGATTACGCAATTGCTTAGGTACTTATTAAAATAAGATAATAAAGTTTTTTACTTTACCTGTGACAAATATAACAGGATCGATCCTTGTGGGCTGAGCAACCTGTTCCTCCGCAAATTCCATAAACGTATTGATTACTTTTCGACGAGTGTTCGGCGAAATAAATTCCTGCGCCGAACATGCCCCCTATGTACGCGTGCCTCTCGTCGAACCCTTTTTGCACTATCGCGTTTATAAAAGCAGAACCGTGGAACAACATCCGTTCGTTACTTTGGTTACCGTTTTCTTCCGCAACTTCCTGTCTTCTGTGCGTATAACGTTCCCACAACTTTCTGTTTTGTACCTTTTGTATCTGAAACAAATATAATTTCTGAACTTCGCTGTTCTTGACACAATTTGCAAGATAATTAAATAGAAAATAACATTGGTTTATAAATAAATTAAATATTTATTAACTCACTCGTATTATGTTGTATCTGCTAAAAATACCACCGGCATGACCGTTATCCCGGTGCTTTAAAATCGTATTTTGCATCTCCTCTTCGACTGTTATATATTCTTTGTCATCCGTTAATAAGTCAATTAGGAGTGTTCCCGGATTCGAGGGGGTCGTCCAAGGACTGCCGTAGTTCGCAACAAATCTTTCTATGCCTTTTATTAATTTATGACGATAACCGTACGCGGAAATACCGATTTGTTTTAGATCTTCGTGACCCATCTCAGCCAGAATGTCCAACGTGATTTGTTCGCGTTCCAATAATTCCAATAAGTGTTCCAAGTTCAAACTAAAAAAATAAACAATTATTATTGTAGTATAACACAATTATCTCCATAAATTAACTTAAGTATAGGGTGGCTAATTTAAATACTTTTGAAAGTTAAAGCGTATTTTAGATAGGAGATGAGCACAAATTGATGTCCATGGCTGACATCCAATCACAATCTGAATGTAATTAAATTTTATCATTTTGTACCATATAAATAATTATTAATAATGTAAAGTCGCTATAGTATGTAGTTTAAAATTTAAAAACATTTTATGACTTACTTAGCCAAAAACGTGGCAATATTGACCACCTCTCCGGACTCCTGAACACTTCCTTCCAGTTTCAGCGTTTCGGTACAACCCTCGGCGTTCGGCATCGCGATGCTCATGCGCGTCGTCGGCACCGGGACAGATAGAGTCAACGGTGCTCCTGAAGGCATTATCACCACTTCCTTAACGGTCGCCTGGACGGACGAGCTCGTCGACGTGTGAGATAACGCGACAGAGGGCGGTCTCAGGACGGCATTCACGGATGCAGAAGACGTTGTTGGTACCGACTGTTGGGATGCCATTGCGTCCCGTAAAAGGCAACGGACGTCCTCCTGCATGGTTAGGTCGACTGGCGCCTGGTCCTCCTGGTTTTTCAGGAAAGGGTCCGCTCCATGTGCGAGCTAAAGAAGAATAACAGAGATTTTAATAAGAGCAATTCTGTTCTGGAAAACCCAAAAATTCCACATAAAACTTTTAAAAATCTAAAATCTGGAAGAGGCTACATTAATACATTTAAATTAATTTAGTGTTCTAATATTAAGGACTGAAAACAATTGTTCCTTTTTTTGTTCGTTTTGAATTTAAAGTTGACTTACTAGAAGAGCACATAGTTGTGTTCGTCCTTTTTGGGCGGCCTCGTGAAGTGGTGTGAAGCCCCATTTATCAGTGGCATTGACGACCGTGTTGAACTTGATGAGGAGGGCTGCAATGTCCAGATGCCCGTAACTGGACGCGTTGTGGAGTGGAATGAGCCCTCCTTTGTCTTGCGCATTAACATCTGCCCCATTATCCAGAAGGAACTCGGCTACTTCGACATTGTTATAACCAGCTAGACAAAAAAATCACAATTTTATTGTTAACGGTCTTAAAATTAACAGACTAACTTCACATTCGTACCGGGTGTTCCATTAAGGGCTGCCAGCGGCCATATCTTACAAACTACTGGGTATCGAAATTAAAAAAAAAAATTTCATTACTAAAATGGTCATGAGAAACTCTTGGAAAATATTTTTAAGCTTTGCATTTTACCGCAAGGGGGAGCAATTGATAAGGTGAATTATAAAATTCCAGATTTCTCCGGAAATTCTCATATTAAGCTACAACTTTAATAACATCATTGGAAAGCTTGAAAAATTCCGCATAATTTTTGTCTTAGGCTGATTGGCGTACCGACCTTAATAAGAGCGAGGGAAGCCCTTGAATGTCTCATTATTAAAATTTCTGTATATCTAGACGACGTCTCCGATTTTAGCAAACTCATTTACTCTCTTTTGGTTTAACTCTTTTAGTACTAACTTTTCTTCTGAATTTTTATACCTAGTAGTCTCCGAGATAAAGCCGGTAGCCACCCTTAATTAAACACCCAGTATATGTCGTAAGGTAATAAATAAACTCAATTTTTAACTGAAAACGTTTAATTAAATACTTCATTATGGTGAAACCGAAACATCTTCTATTCCTAATCGAAAATTATTTCGTATAAAAAATCGATTTCATACAAAATTATTAAATTTATAAAAATTCTTTATGTAGGTATTTCTTTGAAATTGTATCAATTTTATTTTTTGCTGTAGTTTATTTGAGTTAGTAAATTAAAAACACTGCAACACATACAAATAACAGTCCAAGATTATTATAAATTAAAAGTACATAGTAGAAAAATATCTTACCAGCGAGATGTAATGGGGTCGAATTTCTACCCTGCGCATCCCGGCAGTTAATATTATCGGGGGTTATCAGTCTTTGAACTCTCGTTAAGTTACCCTTTTTGGCAGCATCTAAAAGGGCCGCATTGCCCCTAAGAAGGTCTGCTACGTCTTCATCTCCTTCTCGGACGAGATCCAATGGCGTCGCTCCATCCCTGTTCTTCTTTGACGGATCTGCTCCGTTCTGAAACGACAAAAACATTAAACAAATAATTAAATACTTACCCTGTAATTGTAAAACTTTAACGCCTTCAAAATTTATAAAATAATGATGCTACCTATAGTGTATTGTCAAATAAAATATTAAAAAGACCAAAAGGTGAATGTTTGGAGCAAAATACGCATTTCATTACCTTAAGTAGCAGTTTAACAATTTCGTATTTCCCTTTGGCAGCAGCTTCGTGCAGAGGAGTGAACTTCCACAAGTCTGCTACATTAACGTTGGCACCGTGTTTTACAAGAAGCTCTGTCACTTCGTAGTGACCATAGGAACATGCATTGTGAAGTGGGACTAAACCCCTGAATTTAAATAATAATCAATAATGTTAGTGGTAAAAATTCTCTATTATGATTCCTTTTATAATTAATTGTAATTTTTGTCTTTGTGGAAAATGTACCACCAATACTGAAAAGTTATTTGAAAACGATGCAGTATTTTTTGAGATTACCCCATTTAAAAGCTATAGAAAGCGTTATTCTCACCCCTTATCTTTGGCGTGAACATCTGCTCCGCATTGCAATAAGAATTCTACTACCGAGACCCTGTTGTACCCTGCAGCGAAGTGTAAGGGAGTGGAATGCCTTCCGTCCATGTCCCTACAGTTTACTATGTGAGGATAAGTCCCCAAAATCCTTTGTACTTGCTCTAAATCTCCAGCCTTTGCAGCTTCCAATAGTTGGCTTTCTAAATCAGCAGTACCGGAAGGAGGATCTAAACCAAATAAAGAAAAAGTTATTTCGTCCTTTTCCTCATGATCTGAAACAAACTTACCTTGCAATATTTTCATAACGGCTTCGGAAGCGACTTGCGCGGCCGTGTAACCCTGTAACGACACGATAGACGTGTCCACGTTATACGAGAGTAGTATCCTGCAAGCCTGCACGTTTCCATCTTTGGCACATCGATGCAACGCGGTCTGTCCTAGACCGTCGAGGGCGTTCACTTTGGCACCGTGACGTAACAGCACGTCCATGACGTCGTACTGGGAATGGTCGGCGGCCAGGTGCAGGGGCGTGAGGAAGTCCTTATTTTTCTCGTTCAATAGCGCCCCCTTGCGCACTAGCATCTCGCACACCTGTTTTCGTTTTGTGTAGACGGAATTGACGACTGCGTGAAGGACTGTATCTCCGTTGAAGGGATGCTTAAAACCGATCACATCCGACGAAATGTACTTTTTTAGTTTTGTTGTGTCGCATTGGCGGGCGGCTTCAAGCAAACAATGCCCTTTGTACTCATCTACATTAAATAAATAAATAAATACAGCGAAATTCTGGATTGGAAATATATTTAAGATTTATGTGGAAGTTATTCAAGTATAAATCCTGGAAAAAGCAAAATATTTCTTTTGAAAAATTCCAATTAAACAAACATATTTAAAAAAACTCTCCTTCAAAATATTTCAATGATAAAACACAGACCTATCATGTGTATTTATCTTACCCAAAATTGAATAAGGAACATTGAAAATTGGTGAACATAAAATTCCTACTTTTTCAAAAACAAATTTTAATTGTAGTGTGATAGGAAACCTACATGCAATATTTTCCTGTAATTCTCTTGTGGGGGCTACGTCGATGGCGGATTTCGAATGGCAGTTGAGTAGCGTAGGATCTGCTCCTTCGCAGAGCAAAAGCGAGCATACGTCGATACGATTTTTGGATGCGGCTTCGTGGAGTGGAGTGAAGGCCCAAAGGTCATTGGCGTTCACGTTGGCACCGTGTTTTATCAACATTTCGGTCACTTCGAAGTGACCGTAAGAACACGCGTTATGTAACGGAACTAAACCCCTGAAAATAAAACAGAAAACTGTAGCAATGCAACTCAAATGCAAAAAAAAAAGATGCGTGTTTCACGAAAAATGTGATGCGTACTGCATTCTGCACAACGACTTAGTGATGCTCTTACGGTTCGGCTAGTACATTAGTTTGCTCTTCCATCTGTAGTTCTATTGCATTACACAATTTTGGGTATAAATGAAGTAATCTGTATAATTTTATACTTATTAAGCTATTTGTCGAAATAAATATTCACTCGTCAACAAAAATTAAAGTGTTTTTTTTTTATGTAACACTTGCTTGTTTTCATATTTGATACCAGGGTACTAAAATACATTAAAAACACCTAAAGAATATCATGTCATAAATCCTGAGTTTGTTAGTTAAAAGCGTTTACCTAAAAATTCATAAAAAATGTTATTTACATAGATTGTTTAAGAAGTAAGTTCTATGCTAATATTACAGTATCAAAAAGAGGTTGAAATACAAAAACAAAGTGTTTTTTGGAATCTTAAAACCCGCACCCGCATATATGAACTAGGACAAAAATTAAAATTGATTTAACTGTTATTGTTTAACTAGCTGCGAAACTCGGCGTTGCCCGGGTTAAAAAACGTCGCACATACAAATCTTTGTACCATAAACTCACTTTGAATGTAATGAAGACGAAATTTATTTAGTAATTATTCAATACTTTATTGGTTTTAATTTTTTTTGTGGGGCCTAAAATAAAAGTAGCCTAAGTTACTCCTTATTACATCAGCTATCTGCAAGTGACAGTCCCGTCAAAATCGGTCCAGCCATTTCAGAGATTAGCCGGAACAAACGGACAGGCAGACAGACAAAAATTGTAAAAAATGTTATTTTGGTATATGTACCGTGTATATATATATAAACATTTAGTAAAAAGCGGTTATTTTAATATTACAAACAGACACTCCAATTTTATTTATTTGTATAAATTGTTTAATACGAATTGTATCAGGGATTAGGACCTCAAATATAATTCACACTTTTTGCTATCGTTTAATTATATGAATTAACTACATAGTCAATGAAGGAACAAACCATTTAGTTTTCCACTTGTGGAAAATATTGAATACAAGTTACACAACTTTCTATTTTCACTTTTAAACTACCTTTTAATAGTTTTGATTTAACGATTGTTAATTGCAAAGGAAAACACTCTTAAATGCCAATCGTTAAGAATTCATAATGAAAGTGATTTCTCGAATTGAATCTTAATATAATAATTAATGAGTAATTTTATCTGTTTCATGTCTATAATATGTAATAAATAATATAATCGTTACGGTATAAAAAATATATAAATTATGTGAATTAACAAAAATACTAAAATTGTACGGTGTATACTCTTGATAGTGACCGTTTGGTCGAAACAACTTGTCGAGATTTAAATAACAAGTGTTAAAACAATTGTTTTTTGTTAATTTTCATAATTTATATTAAAACGTTTCATCTACTGAACACCACCAATAGCCTTGAAAGTATAAAAAATATAATGAATTTTGTTTTCTTTTCTGCACTGTATTTTCCAATAATTACTAAAATTAATGATTATCCAATAACTCACCCTTTATCTTTGGCATGTACGTCAGCTCCGTGTTGAAGCAAGAGTTGTACTACCCTCCCCCGATTATATCCAGCGGCTAAATGCAAGGGTGTCGATCGCCGACCATCGCTAGCGTGGCAGTTTACGTTAAGGGGGTTCAAAAGGGCCAACAACCTGTCCTCAGCCCCGGACCTTGCTGCCTCCAGGAGCTCGTCTTTTCTATATTCGCCTGTCAGAACGGGTTTGACAGCAGAATCTGCTAAATCGAGGGGTGTTTTGCCCTCCGTGTTTCGTATGTTTGGATCGGCACCGTGTTGTAAAAGTGCTACATTCACAATGGAAGAAAAAATAAATAAATTTAATTAAAAATGTGTTTGAAAACACTGCACTTTAAGAATTTTGGTGAATAAGGAGTTCGGTTTTGGTAAAAAAAAGCTTTAGAAAGATCTTAGCAATTTGCATTTTAAAGTGCTTGAACTGGAAGGTGTGAGTGAGACCACTTTAAATTAAAATTATAAGAAGAACTAACTCAATCCTGAATAATAAGACATATAATTCAATAACACATATATGAGACAAGCTGATGGGATATTTTAAAATATTTTTGGTTTAATTTATGCCTTTTACACAGTTACCAAGTCCTATAAACCAAAACTTGACAAAAATAAAAGAGCAATTAATTAAAACAAATTACTAATTTCACATACCTATACAAACATCTATTTTGCCTTTTATTGCAGCTTCGTGTAACGGTGTGTAATTCCAATTATCCCTGGTGTTTGGATTAGCACCTGCTTCAAGTAAAAGTCTCACAACATCGGCATGGCCAAATGAGCATGCATTATGAAGAGGGTGTAGTCCTCCATCGTCTCTTGCTTGAATCGAAGCTCCAGATGATAACAAAAATTCCACAACATCTCTCCTACCATAGCCTGACAATAACATAAGTAGTAAACAACTTCTTATCACTTATAGAGCTTAATATTATTTTCAATAAATGATAACAAAGCATATTGTTATTTACTTTAAAAATTTACTCTTTATAAATATAACTTTTTAGCTTTCTGTATGAAAATGAAATACAAAACTAATGATTAATACTTCCATGTACATAATAATATTGTAAATTTATATTTCTGTTATTCAATCAGTTATGCAAGTCCTGAAAAAATAATCTATAACAGTTTAAACAACCAATATTTTAAACTTTATTAGATAATTAGCAGTCACTTAAAACAGTTGTGTTGGATAATTAGCACAACAGGATATTGCATTTTGAAGGTAACTGGTCAACCATGAAAAATAAAATAAAAAAAGGTACCTATCTTAAATATAGTTTACCTGCAGCAAAATGTAGGGGTGTAGACTTTCTCCCTGCAGTGTCCCTTGCATTAACTGTCTGGGGAGTGACCAATTTTCTGACCCTCGAAATGTCCCCAGTTTTACAAGCCTCGAAAAGCTCTCTCAAAGGGTCGCTGGAACTAGGCAATGTTTCCATGGAAGATGCCAAAACGGCTCGTCGATTCGCCATTTCCAGTCAGTTTCACTTTTTGTTACTCAACATAAGGCTCACATTAAACCAGACATTTTTGATACAAAACGTAAAACTCTTAAAGACAATTTATACTGCAGTAATGTGACAACGTTCTAGGTCATTTCGAAGTGGTTTTGATGCAACAAAAAACAAAAAATAAAGGCAGAATAACCTCTAGCCAGGCTAAGTAAAAGAAACTATTTTGACAGTACTTTGACAGTTAAAGTAGGTCGATCTGTTGTAAAGCAATGTTGCCAGATTCTTTATACACTTTTTCCTTTTCAGCATATGAAAATGTTTTTATTCCTAAATACGAAACTAAAATTGGTAATTGCGGGGTAAAATACGTTTTAATTTACCTACGTCAGCTTCTGTGTATATTGGGAGCTAGATAAGAAGAATGTCGACTAATGCTGAACACCACTTTCTTTTATTTAGTTTATACGTAATAAATTAATGGTACTTTTGGCACTCTTATTACCATTTTTACACGCTGTTTGTTTATGTTATTTTAAATATTAAAATTTAGTGCAAACATATTTATAACATTTGCAAATATTTTCAAGAAAAATAATCATTGGGTAATTAATTATGTATATAGTTAAGAATTCAATTTTTAGGTACTGTATATATAAAAAAAAATTGGTAAACTTTAATCTACTATTTAAGTCTTTAAAATTCTTTTGTTACGTATTTTATGAATGATTAAATCCCAATAAATTACGGAAATCGTTTGTGGATACCATATTTTTAACATTTGGCTGAATAACTGACAATGGGTTGTAGGTACCCATATTTGGTACTGCAGGGTCAAATGTTAACACTAATGGATAATCCAACACACTGTTCAATTAATTTTAACACTCTTTAGTGAATATAAAGTTCTACTTTTTATTATTAAGTGGCAAAATATATTCTGTTCACTTAAGGCAATACTGATAATAATTACGTACAATTATCAAGATGAAAAATATACTTTCCAACGATTTTTTTGTGACCAATTTATTTCTAATCTTTTAGGTGGCCGAAGGTGAACCAGGTACTAAAGGGGAACGTGGAGATCCTGGATTACCTGTAAGTACTTTTCCAAACTTTTATATAAATGGGGTGCGCCAACAAATAATGCGTGGGTGGATGATTGCGCTTTTCTTATTTATTGGTTTTACGAAAATGTGATTCAAATAAGTTTCACCAAATGAACTCATTAATATTCTAAAATTAGTTTTTATTAAGCAGGGTGTACCGTTTCGCCTTTTACTCGAATCATATTTTCGTAAAACCAATAATACAGGCACAATAATTAATCCACCCTGTATACCGAATTTAAAAAAAATTCTGGTATATTCGCTTAACCCATTTTTATTTTAGGGAACCCAAGGAATCCCAGGTCAAGAGGTATAACAACTCCTTTACATTCACGTTCGAAATTTCTTCAAAACGTGAAGTATTATTTTAATCCAATACCTTCGTATAATTGTCATCTTCACAAACATCAAATAAAACATCATCTTATCCAACCTTTTTTAGGGTACAAAGGGAGATAAGGGACTAAAAGGGGAACCGGTAAGAAATACATAGGGTAGATTTGATCTCTCTGAACTCTGAACAGACGAATTCTGCTATTCCAATATCTCCAGAGGGCATTTAACATTTAACCATTTTGCTGGTGGTTCTAATACTTATAACAAACTAACAATTGTAGGCTTTTTTCCCAATTTTAATTACTTATTTAAATCTAATACATACTAAAAGTGAGTATTAACATTTTTTTAATGAAGTAATTTTTTTGAATTATTTTGAAAATATTCATTTCAAAATTTTGTAATTCTTTTGTCTATTGGAACTGTCTGGAAATAAATCATATGAAACGCCCTTCAGTACCAAAAAATGGTCCCTTAAGTGTCAAAGCATATTTTAGTTTAGCTTAAAGTCTTTATATTTTGGAATTTCGAGTTTCAGTGGTCTGTTAAATTATTTCAAGAAAAAAGGGACCAGATTTAAATTTAAAAATTAATATACAGGATGGATGAAAGAGTGTGTCTCTATTATTGTTATTACGAAAGTATAATTCAAGTAAAAGTTTCATCAAATAAACTCATTCATATTCTAAAATTTATTATATTATTTACTTGAATCATATTTTTGTCAAATCAGTAAATCCTGTATAATTATTTCTTTTAGTTCCATATTATCTATTTATTACAATTCGATCATTTTATAGGAACATATATAAGTAGATGATTGCATTTTTATTAATTATTATAAAATTGCAAACCTTAAAAGCCTTATCTGGTCAGGTAATGTGTCACATAAGGCAATAATTTATAAATTGAATGTTAATAATTTTGTTTATAGGCGACGAGAACAAAATCTTTAGTCAGTTTTTACGGGGGTTGGGGGGGTGCGTACAACTCCATTTTTGAATTTGTAGGTATGCCATTTTTCAATTGTAAAATTAGGGATGTTATAATTCGTACAGTTTTCGAAATCTATTTGTCACGTAAGCCAATAATTTATAAAATTTAATGTTAAAAAGAACACAATTACAAACTAATAATTATAAAACATTTATTTGATACTAAATATCATTATTGTCCATTAATATTAATAATTATTTCGTGTAATATTGAATGAGGAAGGTTATAAGAATTTATCCTTTCTCAAAATTTTTTTTGAATTTCAAATATTTCGCGCCTGTGTCAGCCGTCTACAGCGCCCCTATCGTCAACTTCAGTAACTACATTATAATCTCGTTCCCAGTAGCACTTTTAATTGTTTTTTAATGTACAAAAAAAAATCTTATTGCATTAAATTATCTTGTTAAGTTAAGAGTGGGTATAATTATTTTAAATTATTGTTTTAAGTCGACATTTGCAACAATTAACGACAATTTAACAAAAGAATGTGATAAACGTTTACATTTCTAAATGTTGGTAATGATGTAGTTCCTTCTTGCTCGCTGTCTATTTGTTATCTAAACTGCCTTCCAGTCTACTGTTGTATTGTAGCTTAAAGTACGTTTTGTTGCTGATTTAATATTCGTTTGTGTTTTTTGGCAAAATAATTTAGTAAAAAATAATGGTACATACAAAATTTATATCACAATCGAAACTAAAATTGAAGTTTTATATGTGGTATGTATTTTTTTACCGGAGTATTACATTATTTATACGATTTACATTAAATAAGTAAATGGGCAGCACGAAGGTCAATGTCAGCCATAATTGATTATTTAAGAAAAGCATACACAGTAGTTAATCATTTTATAATTAATTTAAGCGTCATAAAATAACTTTTATTTTCGTTAATTAGACATATTTCTTGTACAAAATTACTTTTTTGCAATTTGATAAAACGTAACCTTAACTGTTTCGGTGTAATGTCTGTGAAACTATATGATTAATTCAAATAATTTGTATGAAACCACATTTCTGCTTAATTTCAATATCATGTGTTCTTTTCTAGGTGCACTCCTTTAGAATTTTGTTTTCCTGCCTTTTGCCAAACAAGATCAACCTATGCAGAAGCTAGAAGGTGTATTTCCTCCCTACGTCTTAAAAGATCATATTAATTATGGAGATAAATGATAACTGAAATTGTTCAAAAATAAATCCATAGGTAGGTGATCTAATTTATTTGAAGTTTCTGATGATATAAGTAGATAGGTTTTAAAGTTTTGATAAAAAAATTAAACATTGTCTCGCATTCAATCATATTATTTGTTTTATTTTTATTATCACTGCTTTTGTATAAATGTGAAAATTCCATTGCAATGTAAGTTAGTTTCAAAGAAGAATTGTGAAAGTACATTTCTCTCCCCAGGAAATAAGGGCTAAACCTCAACATGGAATCTTCCCATAAAAATGGTTTCTGACAAGAAAAAGAAAAATCTTTTGGGTACATTGGACTTTCCAGGACAAGGCAATGGTAAGAAAAATAAAAATGAAATATTGTATTTTCGAAAAGAGTTTAAAATGTTTAAAAAAGTTTAATTTTAGTTTTTTTAGAAATTTTGTTGTAAACAAGTTACCAAATACAGTTTTAGTAATTGTTTAACAAAAAATTGTAAATTATACAATTACTCCTAATTAATCCATAATTGTAATTAATTTTACAGTAACAAACATAATCATCAGAATGCCATGTGTTTCTGAATACTGGTTCTATCAATTTTTTCCAAAGCAGATTATTCTTGGGAACAGAATGATTTGTGGACATTAGATTAGTAAATAATTACATTTTTAATTAACAACTTTAGTAATTGTCTAACAAAAAATCGTAAATTATGCAATACATTAACTGTTTGGGTCAATGTGTGTGAATTTAAATGGTTAATTCAAATAATTCGAGTAAGTTACACTCAAAAATTTTAATTTCCTGTGTGATTTTCTGCTCTGCAGATAAACTTGAGAAAAAATTTGGTTTCTTGCCCTATGCCAAACAAGTTCCTCCTTCAACAATTCGACCTGTGCAAGAAGTTAATTTCCTGCCTATGTCTAAAATATCTTATTAATTATGAAGACATTAATTAGACAACTAAAAATATTTGAAGCTAAGTAAATAGGTAGGTGATGTAATTTATTTAACGTTAAAAGATTCTGGTGACACAAATAGATTGGTTTTGTAAATTTGAAAATTTAGAAATATTAATTACTTCATTATATTAACGTAGGGAAAAATTTATTTAAAACATAGAAGACAGTATAATAACAGAAAATCAATACATGTAAATGTTACAGGAACGTGAAAACGTCAGGATGTCACATGATGCTGAATATTAGTTCCTTCAATCTTTTCTCGAGAAAACCATTGTATCTAAGTAAAGCAGAGCACCACTTTTCCAAATTAAAATGGAAGTAGAGAGTTTCTGAAAACAGAATGACCTGCGGACATTAAATTGGTGAGTAATTATATTTTCATTAACAGTTTGTGTGTTGAATATGAAACTGCAATTTGCAGTAGTAAAATTAAAGATATAATTTGTACAGTTTTCAAAATTACATTTGAGATTTTGATAATTTTGTTAACAGAAATGGTAGAGAAAATGTGTAAAGTTGTAAAGATAGGGTGTTACCGCAATTTTATATATTTTTAAAATTATGATAACAGTAGAATTTGCAAGGAAAATACCACCTGTATGAGTATGCATATGTGATCGTAGAAACCTAAGGGGAGTGGGTGGGAAATAAACAAACGCTAAAACTAGTTGAACATAAGAAATGTATAATAACATAAAACAAAAAAAAACCAATTTGGTAAAATGAAAAAATGAAAATAACCAAAGTATAATTGGTGAAAAATTTTTACAGAAAAAGGTAAAATTCATACTACAAATAAAATAAAAATTCTAATCTCACCGGGTTGTCGTATATAATAAAACCAAATCCTTTTGTGTTTTTTAAAATTCTTAATTCTGTTACTGACAGTCCTTATCTACAGTGATTACTAAAATTGTTTCTCTTCCGTTCGCTGGTACGGTTTCGTCCATTTACGAAAACTTCGTATATTTACTCTTCTTAAGGTATTTTTTTGGAAGGAATTATTTACTTTTAGTTAAAAATGTGTAGAGTCACTTATTCAATATCAAACTTACTTCACTAGATAAATATACTTCCAATTTAAAAAGGAATTTCCACTTTGCGACAAACGTGGGAAAACTTGAATGGCCGGATCTGTCTGTGTACGATCGATCATCCTCCACGGCGTCGGCGAGCGCGGCAAAAACCAAGGACCAAGCCGATCGATACTAAATTGTCACTAGACCGAACTCCCAACAACAATAATTCCTAGATTACGTAAAAGTCCAGGACAAGTTTTCAAAATACGCAAAAACCTTAAAAATGTTCCGGTCACAGGGGATGTTGCATTCGTTCGGTTTTCGAAATTTATTTTTCAGATTTTAATAATATTCCCTATACAGAGTAGGGGAACAAATTCTGTAAAGTCAGATTTGACATGGGGGTGCGCACAAACCCTTTTGAGGACACAAGACTACAATTTCCATTAATAAAGCGAAGGGCGTTATATCTCTTAAACTTTTCGAAATTAATTTTGCAGATTTTTATAATTTTGTCCGGAGGGAAGGGGAACAAAATATCCAAAGTCAAATTTGACATGGGGGTGCGCACATACCCTTTTGAGGACATAAGACTTTGCAATTTCCATTAATAAAAATAAGGGTGTTATATTTTGTATAGTTTTTGTGATTTATTTGTCAGAATTTAATAATTTTGTTTAGAGGGAAGGGAAACAAAATACATAAAGAGAAATATTTTACGTGGGCTTTGCGTTCCACTCTTTTCCCTTTAACTTCTAACTTTACGTTTTGTAATTGTTATTACCTATAATTGGTTCAATCATTATGTGAGCAACATATGCAACCGCTATTTACAATTATATTTGGTCACGTTGTATAGATACATACATATATGATTTTTGAATTTGCAACAACCGAGTATCTATGACTGCAACATTGACGTTTGACAGTCTCAGTCTTATTATTATTGTCGCGAAAGGCACGCCTCGTTATATTTCACAATTGTCTTACTTTTCCGTTTGTTTTTTATTTTATTTTAGCTTTTGATTATTTAATAGTGTAATTAATGCGTTTTTATTGTCTTTTCCTATAGATTGATGGATGAACTGAAGAGCCATTAAGCAAAATCTGGGTCTAATGAAACACATTCACAACACTGGAAATTGTTCATGGATTTCACTTTTTGGACCATTGTGCAGCTAATTGAGGATCTGCAAGTAAGAACATACAACTAGAACCCTATTTGGAATTCACCACAATAAGGAATTGTACACACTGCAACAACAACATCATATTGGCTGGATGTTTTTTTTTACTGCTGCCACATAAACATATGCTGGAATTAATTTAAGGTAAGAATACATGAAATAATTAATGTTGTTTGCTTATTATTAATCTATTACCACCGTATCTGTTTAAGGTCAACGCTGGAGAAGACAAAGAAGATGCATTCCGTAATTAGAAATCTTTAAATTTTGCATGTTTGTTTTATTAGAATTAATTTTAGTTTGTTTTTATTATTTTGCATGTTCTCTTGCTTACCTCTTCGCTTTGCTTACTGCAATTCTTACTATCATGCTTCGCATTTACCCTATATGATCCGCAGGATTCAACGTTTCGTTATCTTGCTTGTTCCTTCTCATCCAAGGCGTAGAAGCAAAGGCCTCCCTGAGTGACTTGCCTTGGACTAAGCTTTTTAGTTGTTCTTTGAAGTATCTTATACACTTCTCGCGGTCTTCTTCTTACGTTCGCTTCATTTTTCAGACTGTTTGGTGTGGGTTATCTGGAATAGAAGCAATAGGCGACTGCCCAGCTCTCACAGACGAAATCTGTCCAATCTTTTCTACCAAATTCTATTAGTTTTTGTCGTTAGTCCTTTGTAGTTTAGTTGGTTAATACACTGCACTATTCGCTTACAGGTAAAGGACATCGATCGAAGACTGAAGACATCATACTTTATTCTTTTTCATTTGTTTTCTTGTATTTTTCTCTTACAGGGATTTGTTTGTTGTTATAAACTGTTATGTTAATATTTTATACGATGTATTTGGGACAAAAAGCTCCTCTGATACTTATAATTTTTCCAAATTGACTTTTTGGCACATTTGTTACAACCAAATTAAATTTTAATAATTAGAAATAACTGGCGGATAAGGGTGTAGCTATAAGGGGCTGATGTGGAGGCTACAGAGTATTAGAGGGGCTTTTTTGCTCCAAATATAGCGTTTAAATATTAATCTTAAAGTTTATAAGTTTTTCGTGTTGTAATAAATAGTGAAAAAGAGTTAGGAGTTGTTGGTAGTCGTACTGAATTAATTTACTCGTATTGTTGTGCTTATAGGAATATTAATTTAATCCTTTTTAATATATCTAACAATACGATAATGTTAGAAAATCGATTAAGTGCCACAAACAACAACTTATTCTCTCTTTTTGTATTTATTATGACATTAACGACATAAACTTTTATAATGATATAATCATATTTTTATTTGCTGCGTATTTTCTCTTTAGCAGGTATTTTGCTTTGTACCCTTATATTAATATAATAATCGTAACTACATTTGTCCATTTTCTGTTGTTATTACTTTTATGTATGTATTTTATGAACCTAAAGTTTAATGTATTATATAAAGATTATAAATGTATATTCCTGTAGTAAAATGTAAATAACTGGTTTAATTAATAAATCAATTAAAATTAAGTAGGCGTTTTCGTTAACAATATAAAATTGTAGTAGACATTTCCCGAGTAAAGGATCCTTCGAAACTATTAATTCGACCAATTTATATTTCTAAAATAAAAGTTTTTTGAAAATACCTCTTGCGACTTATGTTCTCCCGATACAAATGGTCAAGATTTAAACAATTCTTTAATTTTTGAGCTTATACGAGGGTTGATCAATAAATAAATAAAAATACCTGCCACTTATGCTCTGATACAAATAGTCAAAATTTAAACTAAATTTTAATTTTTGAGATTATACGAGGGTTGATCAGTAATTTAAAAAAATACCTCCAGTGACTTATGTTCTCCTGATACAAATGGTCAAAATTTAAGCAAAATTTCAATTTCTGGGCTTATACGAGGGTTGATCAATAAATAAAAAAATACCTCCTGCCACTTATGCTCTCCTGATACAAATGGTCAAAATTTAAATAAATTTTTAATTTTTGAGCTTATACGAAAATTAAAAAAATACCTCCTTGGACTTATGCTCTCCTGATACAAGTGGTCAAAATTTAAATAAATTTTTGATTTTTGAGCTTATACGAGGGTTGATCAATAAATAAAAAAAATACCTCCTTGGACTTATGCTCTCCTGATACAAGTGGCCAAAATTTAAGAAAAATTTCAGTTGCTGAGCCTATACGAGGTCTGATCAGCAAATAATTTGACAGCCAAATTGTTCATTTTCAAACAATTTAATACTTTTGTATTATGAGAGCATAAGTTGATACTATTTTTTTTATAAATTAAAACAATTTTTAAAGTTGATACATTTATTAGTCCATTTGGTTCTTACATTATTTTAACATTATGTTTTCATTGACAACGATCACTAAAGTACAATATATATTTAAATACATTTTAACAAGAAATTGTAACAATCGAGATAAAACTATGTACATGGCATTATTTATATACTTTTACAAATGCAGTAATATAAAATTAGCAACTTAAATATGTGATCAATTGGTAATTAGAAAAGTCGTTAGTATTTTAATGAATACTCAAGAAAAGAGGGCAAGTTGTTGTTTATTGTACTTAATTTTTTTGTCACATTGTATTATTAGGTATATTAAAAAGGATTAAATTAATATTCCTATAAGCACAACAATACGAGTAAATTAATTCAGTACGACTACCAACAACTCCTAACTCTTTTTCACTATTTATTACAACACGAAAAACTTATAAACTTTAAGATTAATATTTAAACGCTATATTTGGAGCAAAAAAGCCCCTCTAATACTCTGTAGCCTCCACATCAGCCCCTTATAGCTACACCCTTATCCGCCAGTTATTTTAAATTTTAATAATTAGAAATAACTGGCGGATAAGGGTGTAGCTATAAGGGTTTTTTATTATATTAATTATTAAAATTTAATTTGGTTGTAACAAATGTGCCAAAAAGTTAATTTGGAAAAATTATAAGTATCAGAGCAGCTTTTTGTCCCAAATACATCGTATAAAACATTAACATAACAGTTTATAACAACAAACAAATCCCTGTAAGAGAAAAATACAAGGAAACAAATGATAAAGAATAAAGTATGATGTCTTCAGTCTTCGATCGATGTCCTTTACCTGTAAGCGAATAGTGCAGTGTATTAACTAACTAAACTACAAAGGACTAACGACAAAAACTAATAGAATTTGGTAGAAAAGATTGGACAGATTTCGTCTGTGAGAGCTGGGCAGTCGCCTATTGCTTCTATTCCAGATAACCCACACCAAACAGTCTGAAAAATGAAGCGAACGTAAGAAGAAGACCGCGAGAAGTGTATAAGATACTTCAAAGAACAACTAAAAAGCTTAGTCCAAGGCAAGTCACTCAGGGAGGCCTTTGCTTCTACGCCTTGGATGAGAAGGAACAAGCAAGATAACGAAACGTTGAATCCTGCGGATCATATAGGGTAAATGCGAAGCGTGATAGTAAGAATTGCAGTAAGCAAAGCGAAGAGGTAAGCAAGAGAACATGCAAAATAATAAAAACAAACTAAAATTAATTCTAATAAAACAAACATGCAAAATTAAAAGATTAATTCAAAAAAAAAAAAGAGAAAAACACTTAATAAAAGATTTCTAATTACGGAATGGATCTTCTTTGTCTTCTCCAGCGTTGACCTGAAACAGATACGGTGGTAATAGATTAATAATAAGCAAACAACATTAATAATTTCATGTATTCTTACCTTAAATTAATTCCAGATTATGATGTTCATGTGCCAGCAGTAAAAAATCATCCAGCCAATATGATGTTGTTGTTGCAGATTGTGGACATTCCTTATTGTAGTGAAGTCCAAATAGGGTTCTATTTGTATGCTCTTACTTGCAGATCCTCAATTAGCTGCACAATGGTCCAAAAAAGTGAAATCCATGGACAATTTCCAGTATTGTGAATGTATTTCATTAGACCCACATTTTACTTAATGGAATCCATCAATCTATAGGAAAGGATAATAAAAACGCATTAATTACACTATCAAATAATCAAAAGCTAAAATAAAATAAAAAACGAACCGAAAAGTAAGACAATTGCGAAATATAACAATGGTGACGATGCGTGCCTTTCGCGACAATAATAATAAGACCATAATAAGACCATGAGACTGTCAAACGTCAATGTTGCAGTCATAGATACTCGGTCGTTGCAAATTCAAAAATCATTGATGTATTTATAGAACGTGACAAAATGTATCTAATTGTAAATAGCGGTTGCATTTGTTGTACTTATAATGAATGAACCAAATGTAGGTAATAACAATACCAAATCGCAAAGTAAGAAGTTCAAGAAAAGAGTGGAACGTAAACCCCACGTAAAATATTTCTCTTTAGCAAAAATTTTCTTTTTCTTTAATTTTCAAAGAAAAAGTTGAAAATTCTACAATATGAGAACATTTCCACAATTTCGCAACACTGTAAGTAGAAGGCAAGATATAGAGTGCAGTTACATACAACGGTGTGCATTCTTTTATGTATACCTAAAAAAATTGCGATTCTGTATTCATGTACTTACAATAAATTAAAACGAACATATTAATTATGTATCTTTTTTGAGTATTCTACAAACCCTAAATACCTGATTGTTAATATCGTCCTGTTTGTGTTTAAAAAGTTTACCAAGGCATGCATTTTTTACTTGCAACTGTACTTATACAGTGGTATGCTGTCTTTTTCGCACTGTTTCATTATTATTTATTTGCTAATAACGTTTTTGCACGCTTTCGAGAAAAACTTAATGAAATGGTAAATTCAAAAGTAAATAATATTCTCTAAATACATAATACAAAAAATTTAAATTACTATAAAAATAATTTTGTATTCCTCTAAAAGTTATGCAACCCAACGAACACGGTCGCAGTGAGGATTTCATATTTCAAAGTACGCGTGTCCTGCAAAATTACGAAAACAGTTTATATTATACTTTTGTTTTTGAATCACTGCAAAAATAATTTTTTACGAATTTTTAATAAAGTTATAAAACCATGCGGATTGATAACGAATAATAAGTGTAACAAAACACGACCCGATAGCAGAAAGTTCTTTTTGCAACCCATGTTAAAAAAACAATCTATATTATTACATTATATGAGAAATAATACCTACATAATTAAAAACAAAATGTAATGCAATAATAAGAAAAATTTTAAGACTATTAAAAGCGCTGATAAATAAATAAAAATAAAAAATTACATTGATAAACTAAAACCAATAAGTATTTTATTAGTTTTTCGTGCACCGAAAATTTCTTATTACATCACGTTCGTTTTAATATTATGTATTTAACTGATTGCCAAAATTTTGTGCAAATTGAAAAAATCATGTAATATATTCAAAACTTTCTTAAGCGCAAGTCTAAATCTAAATTGCACAACGTTAAATACAAAAACCAGAAAATAATAACAAAATGAAATTAGGACCGCTAGTATTATTATTAACCATTATTTTTGAAAGCAGTTTGCAAAATGAGAACAATAAAAATGGTAAGTACCTATATACGTATGTAATACAGCTTTTTCTTAAAATGAAAAAAATAATAGAATTGTTTTTTTACCATTTGCTTGCTATTTTTTACAATTTCACAAAACGATAGGTATCAAATATGTACATTTAAATTATTTTAAACTGAAAACAAAATTAAAATTTTAAAATATATATATAAAAGAAACATATTTTCAGCGCAAGAAATAGTAAAAATACTTACAGCTTTTACTAAATGTGGCCATAAGGAATATGAGGACATAATAGAATCTAAAAAGTATGAATCAATAATGGTATACTGGGTTCCCATAAAGAGAATGCGTAAGTTATTATATTGCAATTAAGAAATAAGAAACGTTTATGCAATGAACATTTTGACTTCCTTGACTAAAAATATCCAAATTTCCTTGATAGAAAATCATCGTAATGAAATAAATAAAAGCTCACTGATTTGTTTCCACTATTTACTTAACTAATTTCGCATTACTAAAATATTACATCTGAAGTAAAACTATCAGTTTAAATAAATTGTAAAATTAAGTCAGTGAGTTTTTATTCCTATTTCTTTTTTATCTCTTTTAGTGAGGTATTTCTGTCAGACATGCCATAAAAGTAAAAGTACAGTGTATAATCTATATACAGGGTTTTTCAAGCTGATGGGCTATTAGAAGTATATGAATTAGTAGAAGGAATTTAATTCTGAAACTTGGGCTCATTTGGTTATTGTTTATGCCGCTTCTTTTAAAAATATTTTCAAGTTCGATTTACATCCGGTTATACCGGAAGTCGATACCAACTTTGTTATTTTAAATGGAATGGTATATTTTTTACGCTGAATTCGAATAAAACGTGTAATTTAAAGGTAAGTTTGATAACCAACTTGTACACCTATGACGATCGGTTTCTGAGTTAATTTAATTTATAGAAAAAAAATCGCTACCGCAACCCAAATTATAAAACATCATAACTTCCACAAAATACGACTTAGAGTGTTGAAATTTTTACTAGTAATAGCTGAATATTAGTGCTAACGCCTTGACAAAATTGAATTAAATAATTTATACAGGGCGTTCAAAATAAAATTCTAAAATTCAAAAACTTCAAACACGAATTACCTCGTTTTTTCAAATGGCACCTACTATTTTTTACTTTTTCAATCGATTCCGTTTTTTATCCTCTTTCGATCTATATGGACACTTCCTACTTTAAGTAATAATTCAAAATTATTCCAAGTATCCATATAGATCGAAAGAGGAGAAAAAAAGGAATCGATTAAAAAAATAAAAAATAATAGGTGCCATTTGAAAAAACGAGGTAATTCGTGTTTGAAGTTTTTCAATTTTAGAATTTTATTTTGAACGCCCTGTATAAATTATTTAATTCAACTTTGTCAAGGCGTTAGCACTAATATTCAGCTATTACTAGTAAAAATTTCAACACTCTAAGTCGTATTTTGTGGAAGTTATGATGTTTTATAATTTGGGTTGCGGTAGCGATTTTTTTTCTATAAATTAAATTAACTCAGAAACCGATCGTCATAGGTGTACAAGTTGGTTATCAAACTTACCTTTAAATTACACGTTTTATTCGAATTCAGCGTAAAAAATATACCATTCTATTTAAAATAACAAAGTTGGTATCGACTTCCGGTATAACCGGATGTAAATCGAACTTGAAAATATTTTTAAAAGAAGCGGCATAAACAATAACCAAATGAGCCCAAGTTTCAGAATTAAATTCCTTCTACTAATTCATATACTTCTAATAGCCCATCAGCTTGAAAAACCCTGTATAATGACAGTTGAGAGCTGGGTATGGGGCCTTTGTCAGTGTTGAGAGGGTTAGATCTATTTTTATAAATAAACTACCAACAATACTTGGCGTTGCCCGGGTATGAATATATTACACGTTTGATGGAACATTCTAGAATATTCGCGAATTTAGAACTATCCAGAACATCCCATAATGATTCAAAATATTTTCTAACTTTTTTTAACATTCTGAAACATTCTTGAATGATCTTCAAGATTCTGGAACATTCTTGAACATTGCCAAATAATTCTGAAATGTTATAAAAAACATTCTTTCATTTCTTAGAACATATTTGAACTCCCTGTAACATTTTAAAAAAATCTGCTTCATTCTCATCCCCACTCCGTGCTGTTTGCTGGGTGAGTAGTGACATCAGTAGACGCCTGGCGGGGATGACTAATCGATTGATAATAATTGATTAGTTACCGACCACTGAGAGTTGAAGATTATTACAGTACTACGTAATATCCCTATTAAAAAATGGGGGTTGGTGGTAGAACGATGAAAATTAAGGGTTATATGTATGTTTTAATGCCAAATCATAAAAAAATAAAAATAAAAAATTTTGTCCAAAAAATTAAAAAAAAAGGTTAGGGTGGACAACCCTTATCACTTAGGGATATGAAAAATAGATAGTTCCCGATTCTCAGACCTATTGAATATGCATAATATAAAATTTCATAAAAATCGGTCAAGCCGTTTCGGAGGAGTACCTATGGTAATTAACATTGTGACACGAGAATTTTATAAACATATTAGATATAAATTGAAAACTATCTAGCAAATAATTGTTTCTAATTCCCTTGATTAATTTATAGTTGTCAATATTAATCCTATGATTTTCGGTAAGATATGCTAAGCAACACTGGTTTTACTGTTCTACCGAACTGACCTGAATTGAGCGTTTATTTTGTCCAACATATTTCTTACAAAAATAAAAATAATCAAATTGGTTTTTGTATTTCCGATATGTCGCTCCAGTTTTATCCCCTTAAATTTTTATGAGACGACTTTTTTTAAACTACACAGGGTGCTCAATAAAAAAACACTTTTCGATCCCTATTTCAAAAAAAGGATGAAACCGGGGTGACATGGTCTCCCCTACTACCCTGTGTTGAATATTGATTTGTGTTGATATAAATATTAATTATGTAATTATTTTTTATCTAATTTCAGTATTTTCTCATAATTGTCTTATTGAAAAGTTTATCAACAATATTACGAAGTCTTGTCATGATAAAATAATATTTCATATTAAGGAAGCGCTTGAAGAACTAAAAAATAACGAAGGAACAATGACACCCCACTTAATTGATTTGGCTTTTAAAATATTAATAGAAGTTTTAGATGTATGTTCGCACTAATAGCATCTAACAAAAAAGAAATTGCTATTGTTAAGTGGGTAATTAATTGTTATACTGTTAAAATGTTATTAATTTGTTAAATAAAGGGATATCTAAAGAAATCTGAATAAATTTTGAAAATTGTTTTCATTTTTAGTTTTTTTGTAACTGCACAACTTATTTATATTTAAATAATAAACCAAACACTCACAGTGTATAATTTTGACTGCAAGAAAACTTAAATTTAGTGTGGAAATGTTGATTTTACCATTTTGGAAAAAATTTCGATTTAAATTTGAGGAATGTATTTAGCTATTTTAGTAAGTATCACACCACTTCGTGCTATTACGTCATCGACCATTTGAATATAACGATGATAAGGGAGGGACACTTTGTATTCTTGTAATTTTAAATTAAATAGTTAAAAATAGTTAGCCTAAAATTTTGAAAAGAATACAGAAAATAGTCCTTTATCTATAGATTATAGGAAAACCTATAAGAAGTCCATGATCTGAAAATAAATCACTCAACATCGACTGTAAAAATTTACATATGGAGTTGACATGTTTGTTAATCTTACGCATTTTTTGCTAAATAATACATTTGGCAAGGTACGGAACCCTCGGCCAGCGACTCAAATGCGCACTTGATTGGTCCTTTTTATCTTTACAAATAACCAAGATATGTAGATATTTAGCAACGACTCGAAATTTTCAACTTTTGCTTACAATTAACAACAAAAGACGATATCAATTTTTTAAAAATATTAGTGAATTTGTCTCAAAAAAGAGGCTGAATAGTAAAAATTTCCCATCTTGTACGTATTTATTACTTTTTTTAAAAGTGCCTAACGTACAAAGGCGTAGAAGGGACATTTATTAAAAATATTTTTGACGTGAAACGATTGTCTTCCTACTCGGTTCGACAGTGTCGTTTATTATAGTAAACTAGAAGCTGGAAGTGAATTAATTATGATTGTTGTGTACATTTCACCTAATAAATAAAAAATATCGGGCAAGTGCGAGTCGAACTCGCGCACCGAGGGTTCCGTACAAACCTGTATATATGTGATGTAACTAAAAATTTAAGGTTTTCGGAATTTTTCCTTTATATGTGCTATAAAACATTGCTTCATGCCAAATTTCAAGATTCTAAATCGACTGGAAGTACCCTTTAGGTTTTGATTCCCTTGCGAGTAGTTGCGAGTTTGAAAATATGCGGCTTAAATTGCTGTTTCTTTTGATTGCGTTGACATAGAAGTTTTATTTTGTTACAGCTTAAAGGTATTATAGACCTGAGTATTTGATGTGAATTTCAATTTAATACCTTTCCGCGTTCATGAGGAAAGGGGTAGTAACTTTAAAATTATTAAAAATATTTTTATCATATGATGTAACTAAAAATTTACGGTTTTCGGAATTTTTCCTTTATCTGTGCTATAAGACGTTGCTTCGTACCAAATTTCAAGATTCTGAGTTCACGGGAAGTACCCTGTAGGTTTTGATTCGAAAATTTGCGGAAATTTGCAGCATAAACGGCTGTATCTTTTGATTGCGTTGGCTTAGAAGTTTGATTTTTCCACAGCTCCAAGGGACAATAGACCTGAGTATTTGGTATAAATTTTAGCTTGATACCTCCACGCGTTCCTGAGAAAAAGGGTCTTGACGGACGAACGGACGGACGGACAACGAAGTGATCCTATAAGGGTTTCGCTTTTTCCTTTTGAGATGCGGAACCCTAAAAAATGAATGATATTTCGTTTTTACATGAGAAATTATTTCCGTACGATCACAGAGGTTCAATAATTTTTAAAACCAGTAAAGACAAACTACCATTGATTTTAGCTGGAGATTTCAATATAAATTTTGCTAAAGATGAATCAATGCCATTAATTACGTTCCTCCAAAAAGAATTTTAATTGCAAATTAACAACAATCCAAGAGAACCTACTACCAGATATGCAACAACTACAATAGATTATTAGATGTCTTGATAACGAATGTTATGTCCAATAATTTTGGAACATACTTTAGTTATCCTCGACCAATTTTTTCACAGTAATGCTGTCAGAGGCAACATCGAAAATAACTATTACAGAAGTCACTGATTAAAAGAATTGAGTTGTCGCAACTTGAAATAAAGTTTGGAATATTTAATAAAAATAAATGTTTATTAATTAAATAGTCATCATTTTCTGGAAAAAAATCGTAATATTATATTTTTTATTATGCTATTTTTTAAATTTAAGAAAAAATTAGTTAATTTGGGCCTCGTTACAAATTTGAGAAACAGAAATGTAGGGAGGAGGGGGAAGATTAACCTTAAGTTGTAACGTCACCCTGATGCACATTAATTTGTACTTAATTCTGAAGTTTTCTCTTGCAATGTTAAAAAAACAAGAATAGGAGGAGGAGTGAACGGAGACAAAGAGAAGCAGAGGGAGTAGGTAGGAGGGAGGGAGGTAGGCAGGCAGGTAATGGGGTTGGGGGTTTGTTCGTTGCTTCCGTGGCGCGCGATCTCTCTCTCCACAAACGTTATCGACCGACTCGTAGAATTTAGGCACTAAGTTCGCTCCGTTCGTTGCACGTCGCGGCGCTATGCGTCAGTCTGGTTGTCGTGGTTTTCGCGACGCCGAGCGTCATCGGGATGATGCTGTGCTCCGTTGACCGGCGGCAGCATGGACCTGCCACGCATCGCGTCAAACTCATCCATAAATCCGCCGAGTATTTTTTGCTCGGACTACAGCGGCAGGTAATAACAAAATAAATAAATAATAAATAAAGTAAAGTAAATAATAATGGGACGAGGTATCACAATCTTTATCTTTACATAATGTGTACCTATATACGTAGTGCATTGTCAACCAACCGGAAATGCACCCACCGGAAATATATATTCTGTTCATACAGGAGGTTAATTGTTTGAATTAAAAAACGATGATCTTGAACTTTGTGGGTGAACGAAAGAAAGTTTTACATTTCCTTATAGGTCTCTTATTTTTCCATTCTCTTTCACCTTTCTTTCTTACTTACCTACTTGTTCCTATCAAAATCTTACAACAAGATAGAATCTTTCAACGTATATTAGTTTTGTCAGTTTCCTTTGATGAAGAGCTCTTTTAAAAACAAATTCCGGATCTTTTCCGCCTTAAACAACATTTTTTAATGTTGTCTAAACTGTTAAAAACTAATTTAATAATTAGAAAACAAATTTGTATTAAATCTCTTACTTTTTTTGATTTCCAACTTTACTTATATTACAATAATTAAAAAAGTATGAATTACTTATAGTTTGTCAAAGAGCTAAATCCTTGAATACTTAAAATTTGCATTTTTGTTCATAGAGGCTGTTCATAAAATACGTCACGCTAAAATTAGCTTTTTTGACCCCCTCCCCCCAGTTGTCACGCTGTGTCACACTTTCTGTAACCCCCCTGTAAATATTACGTCACAAAAACTAAACCCCCCTCCCCCCAAACATGATAACTTTTGATTGATAATACACAAATTTTGATAGTCAAAATTATTTATTTTATTTTCATAATTAAATTTAAATAAATTAATAAATAAATTTTGTAAAGAACAAATAAATAATATTTCTATTTATCAGAAGTCCAAAGATTCTGTAAAAATTCAATAAAATTTTTTTATGAACGGCAAACGTCACGTTACTGTAGACCCCCCGTCACTCCTTGTCACATCTTGTCACATTCAGCAAGACTCCCCCCCCCCCCCTTGTATGCGAAAGTATTTTATGAACGGCCCCATATTTATATTTAAATTTTATTTTTTTCAGATCTATTGTCTATAATTAATAATTAATCACTCAAAATGCATTCAAAAATAAAATTTTGGTTTATGAGAAAATTGTAGATCCAATAAAAAGCTGGTTTTTAATTTTTTCATGTTAACTTAATAACAATAAACAATTTTTTAAATTTGTTTATTGTAATACATAGTCATGCTATTAATATTTTAAATTTTCCACAAAATGAATTAAATTTTGTCATTTTTTTCAAAACATTTAAGTCCCCAGCATTTTCAAATATCTTTAACTAACTAGCTAAAACACTCTTTATGAACAATTTTATTGTTTATAACTCTAAATACAATGTAAACTCTATTATACAGAGTTGTTCAAAAGAAATGCACAAAATTCATAACTTCTGTACGAATTATTTTTTAGAAAATGCTAAAACACAGTAATTGATTTAAATTGTTATTCATCTTTCTGTAGTATTTTTGGCCCTCTCCCTGTAACTCCTTAATCTGTAGCTACCCCAACTTTTTTTTCAAATTGTAACCTAGGTCATGTGGGGGCTCCCCCCACACTTTGTTGACTACCGGATTGAGCTTTAAAAGACCTTCACATAGAGCCCCCACATGACTTAAAATACTATAGAAAGATGAACAACAATTTAAATCAATTATCGTGTTTCAGCATTAAAAAAAGAGAATTTTGTGCGTTTTTTTGAACACATCTGTATATCAAAATTGAAGGGTACGTTATAAAGAGTTTTTGTTACAAGCGGGGTAAAATAAAACAATATAATTTTACGAATAAATAAAATAAATGAAAAGTTACATAACAAAATTATAATCTGTTAACTTTGTTTGTCGTTTTTTACCATGCCAATATTTTATTTGTATCTTTTTTCGTTGGATCATCTTCGTTAAATAAAAAAAAATTCTGATATATAATTTTGCATCATACAGAACTTATTCAACGAATGCATTGTTTTTGATCAGCTTGTTCCTCCTTATTTTGCCTCACTGAATCAAGAACTGATTTGCTATTGAGAATGGTTGTTACGCTATACAAAGTGTTTCAATATATAAGTTGCAATGTAAACTACCTCAAAAACCTTGGCAATTTCTACGTCTTCAGACACTTTTCGTTAAATACAAGGAACAGCGTTGAACAGTTTGACAGAGTATTTGATAGAAGAGAGCGACAGAGATAAGTTCGAAGAGAAGATAAAGCGATTAACAAGCGAAATAGTTATAGAGTTATTGTTGTTATCGAAATAGATATTGAATCGTTGTTGTGTTGGAGTTAATTTAAATAAAAAGTGTTAAAAAAAAATACGTCATATTGTAAATTACGTAACAATATATATATAGTTATGTAACCAACTCTATCCATGCTTATAGCAATATCGGCCTGAAACGGCTACAACTCCAAATAGATGAGTATGAATTATGGATCGTACCATCGAAAACTACATAAAACTATATAAAAGCAATGAGGCATATTTTTAGTCAGAATTCTATTAAGTATTGTCTTTGTAAATTGTTGCTATTTCCTGTGTTTAAATAAATTTATTTAGCACGAATTAGTTAATTACAAATACTCTCGGTTTTGCATTTTAACTCATGTACATACATATATGTATAGTTCACACTGTAGGTATATAGAAAATGTTTGGTACTGTTGAGTAATGGTACATTTTATGGTGCATGCTTGTGGTTTAAATCCACCGTAGCAAGCAATAAGGGATAGTTGCCAAATTCCATAAAAGAAGAGATTCATTGGCAATAATTTTATAAAATATTGTAGAAGTTTTCGAAATTTGATAAGTACTAGAAATAAATTGTATTTCGTTATTAAAAGTTTAAAACGCATTTTTTATGATATTTTTAGAAACTCCCAGGGAATTGTATACAATACTTTCTCTACGTAAATTTTTTATTTGTCTATTTAAATCACAAAAAGGTTTTTCTGTTATACATTTGCCTGTGAATTTTTTCTATTTATTTATTTTGTATTTTTTATTTATTTATTTATTCACGGGTATTAAACCCTTTTACATTGCATTTTAAATATTACATTAGTGATCTGGTTGCATTGCATCAATATGTAACATCACAGAAACTCAAATAAAAAGTTACAACAGCCAATCAAAAAGGAAAATAAAATATAAACAATATTAATGACTAATCCATTATATAAGATCAATCTCTAACAAAAAATTAATACCAAAATATGAAAATAATAATTTACTAATTATAATAATTATTTTTCTTCTTCCTTCTTTCCTTTTTTTTTTCTTATATTCTAAGATCAAATTCCTTATATTTTCTTTGTAATGAGCTATGCTTGAATTAAAGATGTAGAAGTTTACATCCAATTGTAGACAGTTAAACTCCACTGATAGCCTGCAAACCAGTGATCTGTATGACAAATCAGAAGTAGGCACCTGATATTCCAGGCTTATCATTTGATTCCTCAGGCTTCTCTGTGGTTGGCGTGTTTGAAATTGCAAGAATAATTCCTCATCATCGATCATTTTGTTTAAAAGTTTATATAAGAACAACAGGTCATGATACAGCCTACATGATTTCAGCGAAGGCAAGCCTATCTTTTGCAAGATATCTGTGTAATCGTGATCCACCAATTTCATTGGTTGTCCTAGTTTCCATGACAAGAATCTAGCAAATCTGTGCTGCACACTCTCTAACTTTTTTGAGAGTACTTCAGTTGTAGGTGTCCATATCGTTGATGCGTACATTAATTTTGATTTTACCATTGAGTTGTACATAGATATTAGAGCATTTATATTTTTGAAACCCCTGACACGCCTTATAATGAAGCTCAGTTGTTTAGTTGCGGCATTTACAATTGTTTCAATATGTTTATTAAATTTTAACTTTTTATCCAACAGAACACCCAAATCCTTAATACAGTTTACTCTTTGTATTGCACTATTTGCAATAACGTAGTCGAACAGTAACTTGTTCTTTTTACGAGTAAAAGTTATACACATACACTTATCAATATTCACTGTTAATCCATTTCTATTAAACCACGCATTCAGATTATTTATATCAATCTGCAGTTTAGAACAATCCATAGGAGACTTTATCACTTTATAAATTTTTATGTCGTCTGCAAATTTCTTGATTATAGAGTCCTTTATGGCACAGTTAACATCATTGATGAAAATCAGAAATAACGTAGAACCGCTGTGGGATCCTTGTGGTACACCTGAGTACATATAGTAACTTTCAGATATAAAACCATTCATATACACTCTGGATGATCTACCATGTAAAAAAGATCTCATCCATTCAAGCACACGTTGATCAACTCCATATTGTTTTAACTTATGTATGAGTAAATCATGGTTTACAGAGTGGAATGCCTTTGATAGATCAGTGTACACTGCATCAACCTGGTAATCCTCTTGCATGGATAGTGATAAGAAATTAGTAAATTCAGCTAAATTTGTTACTATTTATTATTTTGTTTTGAAAATTTTTGAAAAAATGAAATGGAATGTCGCTCTAAGGGTGCCCTTGCTATTTTGGATAATTTAGAAGTAAACGGATAATAATTTCAACAATCTATTTAATTACTATTGTTTAAATTTACGTATTAGCTTCAATAAAATAATTTGTAAAAATAAAAAAGTTGTGTCAAATCAGTTTTTTCAAATTTTCTCACAAAATAGATATTAATTTAAGGATTAAACGATTGACGTAACAGCAAAAAAATATGGGATGCTGTTTTAAAAAACGAAGTAAAGTCAGGTGGAGTAATTTTGAACGGTTTTGGAAGTTTGACTTTTGAAAATCGATGTATCTTAGATGAAGATTAAATTTAGGCGACTACGTATATGATTAATTTAGGTCCTTGTTTGGTTTTAAGTGAATTTCTGTTGTTAAATATGCAAATTCGGATTTCTTTTTTGCAAAAAAATTTAAGTTTACAATTACCCCTTCACTTATTAACGAAGTCGAAAACTTATGGGTAAATGTGAACAATTATCTTGCTTGTACTGGCTTTATAAAGGTTTTTAATGGGGCAAAAGTGAACAATTCGCTTTCAAACGTGAATTCCAATAAAAATTATATTTATAAAGCCGTGTTCACAATTACCCCAAAAATTATATATTATGTATATAGAAATATTTTGACTGTTTAACATAAAATATTGCGGCACTCTTCCTCTGCTGTTTAGCGCGCTAAAGCATCCAACTGTCAAAAGTCAACACCACATTGAAATAAAGAGTCTGTTTACAATTACCCCGGTTTTAAAAATTACCCCACTTGACCCTATTTTCGATTTTTAATTTATGACATTCAGGACACGTTTTAATTTTTCATTCAAAAAATTTTAGTCGATTTGGTACCGTACTAAAACTTTTAGTAGATGTCCAAAAATTATTTATTATTATAAATTAGTTTCGAAGATAACCGCGATAAAGGGGGATGCTGCAAACGAACAAAAAAATTGAAAACAACGAAATAACTCATAAACTGTTGAGAATTAAGGTAGGGTTGTATTACCTACATGTTCCTCAATTTTGATGAGAAATCCAAAAATACAAAAAAAAGTGGGGGGTTCTATTTAATAAACGAAGGTGACGTTAACATCGGTATAACCGAAAGTGACAAAAGATCGGTAATATTTTAAAACGAAAGCCCTCTTTTTAAAACCTAATCGACCAAAATTTTAAAACGATATTCCAATTCAGTCAGGAGATACGTCCAGGGTTAGGCCGAAAACGATCACCCTGTATGTTCTCTAAATCTGTGGCCAAACAATCAGGTCATGTATGTCTTATGTGACCATTGTTATTATAACACTATGTGGACAGTTTTTTTTTTGGAATTTTCTCAGGTTGATTCTGTCTTAAAATATCACTTTTTCCACTAGATGAAACTAATAATGTTGATTACACTGATCAGTATAATTTTTGGTTCTTTTAATAAATTAAAATTCCTTTTTAAAGATTTTGACATGCTCTTTCATTCATCAGTGTGCACTTAAGTTTAAAATATTTACAAGATGTAATTAATTATCTAATTCACGACATTTTTCGGAATACATAGGGTAATATGTATTAATAGGGATGCGGGGCTTCAATCCGAGACTTTCCCGGAAAATGTTGCACGAATAGTCACAGTATGGTATCTACCTTTGTCCCAAACTCCTTTAGAAATAGTCATTGAACAAGAGAAGCTTGAAATCAAAAAATTTAATCATGTGCAACTCAGTATCTTCACGTGATAGAAGTTAAACTTCTTTGGCGATCTCTATACCTCTATAACGAATAAGTAATGTTTGGTGAAAGGAAGAGAGAGTACGAGAATTTTCAGGATTTATGTTTTAAAAATGAAAACACATACATACATACATCAAATTTTTTTCGCCTCCGTTTATTTTTCCAAGTGCTTAAGAAACCGTAAACTATCAATAACTACAAGGAATTAAAATTAATACATAATAATACTCACTTTTAAATAAATATTAATTGTTGTTAAATAAACATTTACTGTAATATAACTGCTATGAGATGCCGGTCACTAACAGTTGACTGTAATACCGATACGCGCATGCGCGTCTTTCTATTGTCGTAGCATCGCGAGACGAATCGTTACGAAATGTGTCGTTTCATGGCCTTGAGATTTTACCCTCATCGCGCCCAAAGAAGTTTCACTTCCAAAAATCATTTTTGTTTTGTTGCAGTCGTCCTCGGACACCAATTAGCAAAAAACTACTGAGTGTTTCGAGTGCAGAGCCGCAATTTGCCGTGATTCCTTTCGCCGTTAATTATCAGCCCAGTAGGAAACGGGAAGAAGCTCTTGCACTAAAGAATCTCAGAAAGAGGATCGAAGGAGTCCGGATACTCCAGGACAACGGAAACTCCTCCATCGAGACCACCCCACCGGAAGACGGTTCAGAAAACGACAGCAAGGACTTGGCAATCGACGACAAAGTCAACGACAATCGGCCTCAATTATTACAAAAGGTAAGTAATTGTCATGCTAGAAAATTCTGTCCTCATTTGAATTTTCCGTTTCATAATAATAATTCTAGGAGGTTTGATCAACTATTTATGTATGTAATTATAAATGTTTTTGAGGTTAATAGTAAATCACCTTATCAAATGCATTATTTAACATGAAAGTCTATAAAAACTGCAAAAATGGATTTATGTGTTGTACTATCCATTTTGAGCTGTTTATCTCAAAATAAATTAGATGAAAAATTGTTCTAAATCAGTTCTATGAATGCCTTACATTCAAAAATTATTTATATTGCCATACATAGGCAACCCACTACACATGAAGAAGCGTCAAGACGTGTGGTGGGTTGCCAATCAACGCCCAATAAACAGAAACAAGATTTTTCTCCGATAGTTAATGTCCTAAAGCCATAGACTAGCAAAGAGGCGAGACTGCGTCGTGTTTTAATACCAAAATTGAGACAGACGCCATTGTTTTGGTGCCAGTGAATAAAATTGGAAATTGTATTAAGTGTTATTTAGTGTATTTGAAAAAAATATAAAGGTTATTTGTTATGCTTACGCCTGTAAATGTTAATGTTAAGTAAACTATTTATATTGTCACATGTATAGGCAACTCATCATACATAAAGAAGCGTTAATGTGTACAGTGGGTTGCCGAGAATCCACTTATATAATAATGAAGTCTAAAATGCTCTAGAATCTCTATTTTGAAATTTTCTGGAACTCACAGATAATCTGTAAGGAGGTCGGAACAGTACTTAAAATCAGCCCTAAACGATATTTTGTAAAATCCCCAAAACCGCGTCAAAATGCATCCAGTAATGCCTTAGATTCTTACCAGCAAATATACAGATTGACAGATGTGGCATAGTGACTCCCATTTGTATGGACAAAAAAAAGCTGGAGGTAATAATGTTTGTCCTTTTTCTTTTTTTAATAAATCTCTAACAGAAATGTTAAGCCTAGGATAATAAATTGAATCGATTTCCAACTGAAACCCACACGCACATGGGTGCAAAACGTACCCACGTGTGGGTTTGTTTAAGCCGATAAAAAGGCTGGAAGGAATCATTTCAAATTTTTTTTTCTTTTTCTTTAGGCATCTAAAATCAAAATACGTTTTCGATCTAACAGAATTGAACAGCAGCTGGGAATAACATTATCCCTCTCTGAGTTTGTTTAAGACACTTTTTATTGCTATAAAAAAAGGGATGTGTCGTGGGACAGACGAGACATGACTGACAAAAAATTCTACGTAGGTACATATATGAACAAATATGATAACACACTATACCTAAAAAAAGTTTATCATCCTAAATGAGGAAATTGTTTATAAACTTTTTCGTGTTTTTACTGTCAAAATGGGGGTAAAAAAGAAGTTTAGTTATTGCATTCTACCTTCATCGCTTCGTTGCAAAAAATGAACAAAACTGCTTATTTACAGGTGCTAGACTCGTTCTATTTCGCCAACCCACTATACGCCTTGACGCCTTTTCACGTGCGATGGGTTGTCTACATATTATAATAACTTACTTTTCAATTTAATGAGTTCCTCGATAGTGAAAATAATGAATGAAATAGCGAATAAGTAATGGCGCGTTTCTTGTACAATTAGAAATGCCACAGTTTCGAAAATATCTTCATAAAATAAAAACATCTCTTTTATGGGTAGTTCTTTTTAGTGCCATGTGTCAGATTCGATCCTTTTCTACGTTCCCTATAAAGCTCTAATGAACAATCAAGTTTCAAGTTGATGGGCTATTAGAAGTAAATGAATAAGTAGAAGGAATTCAATTCTGAAACTTGGGCTCATTTGGTTATTGTTTATGCCGCTTCTTTTAAAAATATTTTCAAGTTCGATTTACATCCGGTTATACCGGAAGTCGACACCAACTTTGTTATTTTAAATGGAATTGTATATTTTTTACGTTGTATTCGAATAAAACGTGTAATTCTAAGGTAAGTTTGATAACCAACTTGTACACCTATGACGGTCGGTTTCTGAGTTAATTTAATTTACAGAAAAAAAAATCGCTACCGCAACCCAAATTATAAAAAATCATAACTAATAGAAGTTTGAGTTATCATGTAAAAATTACACGTATTTCTCATAGTTTATGCTATTGCCAATCAATTTGGTTCGACTTATTAAAAATTCGACTTATCGAAGTTCGATTGTAAATAATTTTTTATCCCCTGTGTAGATTTAAATTCTAACACTGATTCTTATCAATATCTAAATATTTAAATAAGTTTAAATCAGATCAACGTAGTTCACGTAGATTATGTACCTGTGCTGTGTAACTGACGTGAGTGATTATATTCGTGTCATTAAAGCCTTTTATAGGCTGTTTGCTTTAAGAACCACGTTTTATACGTCATTGCTGCACGACACACTGCTTAATTTACAACCTTAACAATTATCTGATAGGGACAGGGCCGTGATAACAATAGGCAACAGGCAAACCCACAATTAGCTCAAGTATTAATAATAACGTTGGAAGGATTTGGTTCAAATCGCCACCGTTTTGAATAATAATAAAAAAAAAAAAACTTCAAAGCATTAAGTAGGTACATATTAGGTAGTTAAGTAAATAAAGAAAAACGAGTTTGATAAAATATAAACGGGTTTTCAAATTATTACAGCAACGTAATGGCTAAATTTTATTGTTTTAAACGTTAATGTGTTTGATTTTATCGCGATATGTCACACAACAATACACTTAATTAAAATGAATGACCCTACTGTAAAACCAATTCAAAAATTAATGGCAACAGCACATTGTAGATTGTATCAGTATCATTAAACGTACGTTAGAGTCAGGCAACCCACTATACGCGAGAGCGTCAAGGCCTGAATGGTGTGTAATAGGTTGCCGAAATTCTGCTAGAAAAACGATCCAGGAAGCTTCATAAAAAGAATTTTAAATAATTAGTTAATTGTAATGGCGTTGTTAGAAGAATAAATTAGTTTAAAAGAAGCTGATTAGGCGATAGTAGATTATTTTTTGTATACCTTTTGGGTTTGAATAATGCTGTGTGTTCAACATAACCTAACAAGTTTGACATCTGTCACAATATAGATATTCTAAAGACATTGACTCCGATTTTCTTTATTTTTAATGCTTTTTTTTTTTAGTTCTGACAATCACACTAATATTATAAAGGCGAAAGTTTGTAATAAAATATAAACTATTTTTGGTACAATTTTTGTGAAACTGCATGGTAAATTCAAGAATAAATAAACAACAACGGAAAATGTTTCACAGTATATTAAAGTCAATCTCGACAAATTTGTTTCGGCCCTAGCGGCCATTAACTAGAGAAATACAGATGATTACTAAAATCTAGGAGGTGTACAATCATTTTATACTATTACAATTTATAAAATAAGAGAGGAGAGTTATAGGTAGTGAGTTCTATTTGATTATTTACTAGATTGATGTTATTGAAAAGGGCTTTTTTAATTTCAAAATTCTCTAAGAGTGATAATTTTCTACATTTAGGGATATTAGCATGTAGAAGTCTAAAATTGCTTAAATCTAAAGAGTGGTTTGTCTGTAAACAGTAGTCGACCATACCACTTGAATTAATTTTCTTATTTTTAATAGTGGAAGCGTGTTCAGATAAACGTTTTGATATAGCCCTGCCAGATTGCCCAATGTAAGTGGCATCACAATTACTACAAAAAATTTGATAAATACCACATTTTTCACTTTTTGACGTACTTCCTCTATAATTTACTAACAAAGATCTAAGATTAATCGAACCGGTTTCAATTATTCTACAATCAAATTTATTTTGCAACAAGGATTTCAAACTAAAACTAAAATTATTAATAAATCTAATGGAACCAAACAAAGGTTAATTTTGATAAAGGGAACTACTGTCATATAATAAGACAGAAACCTGTTTTTTAAGTTTATTTTTTAACAATTTATCAATAACAGATGTATGATAGCCATTTGAGGTAGCAATGTGTTTGATAATTTGCAATTCAGTGTCAAAATCCGAGGTAGTTTGTTTTGGGTGTGAGGAGTTAACTGGAATTACTATGTCTGTAGTAGTTGGTTTACGGAAGATATTAAACTTGAATTTATTTGCTTCTTTTGTTAAAGATATATCTAGAAAATTTAAATTATTGTTGAGTTCTTTTTCAATTGTGAACGAGATATTGGAATTTATGGAATTTAAAGTAATTAGGAAATTATCTAGTTGGCGGTCTGTACCTGTCCATACGCAGAAAACATCATCTACATACCTATACCATGTATGAATATATTTTAATAAGGGGTTTTTCAAATTGAATAGTTTATTTTCGAATGAAGCCATAAACATCTCCGCTAGAACCGGTGACAAAGGTGACCCCATGGGGAGACCATCTAATTGACGGTAAAACCTATCATTAAAAGTGAAATAATTTTGTTCAAGACAAAGTTCTACTAAGCAAAGTAAATCATTACTAAGAATTGGGTTCGAAAATTTATTTGAAATATTACATTTTTAAATTTGAATTAACTCTAAAGTAGGTATAGATGTAAATAAATTACTTACGTCAAACGACACTAAAACACTTTTGTTCGGCAAAATAATATTCTTAAGTTTGTCAATTAGAGTTAAGGAATTTTTGACACTAAACGGAGAGAAACAAGGGAGGTTGTCTAGTAGAATTTTATTAGTAAATTTTGCTAGTTTATATGCCGGGGCGTTAATGTAGGAAACAACAGGTCGAACAGGATTATCTTCCTTATGAATTTTAGATAGACCGTATAATAAGGGGGCTGAAGGGTTCAAATTTTTTAGTTTAAAAATATTGGACAACCATGAGTTATTCCTATTCACAGAAACTACTAAATATTTTAGATACTCCATCCTTTTTAGAGTTACGAAAAGACCCGACAGAAGCCTTTCAGAAATCAGTTTACAAACTCCTCAATTCGAATAACTCATGGTTGTCCAATATACATCTGTTATTGATAAATTGTTAAAAAATAAACTTAAAAAACAGGTTTCTGTCTTATTATATAACAGTAGTTCCCTTTATCAAAATTAACCTTTGTTTGGTTCCATTAGATTTATTAATAATTTTAGTTTTAGTTTGAAATCCTTGTTGCAAAATAAATTTGATTGTAGAATAATTGAAACCGGTTCGATTAATCTTAGATCTTTGTTAGTAAATTATAGAGGAAGTACGTCAAAAAGTGAAAAATGTGGTATTTATCAAATTTTTTGTAGTAATTGTGATGCCACTTACATTGGGCAATCTGGCAGGGCTATATCAAAACGTTTATCTGAACACGCTTCCGCTATTAAAAATAAGAAAATTAATTCAAGTGGTATGGTCGACTACTGTTTACAGACAAACCACTCTTTAGATTTAAGCAATTTTAGACTTCTACATGCTAATATCCCTAAATGTAGAAAATTATCACTCTTAGAGAATTTTGAAATTAAAAAAGCCCTTTTCAATAACATCAATCTAGTAAATAATCAAATAGAACTCACTACCTATAACTCTCCTCTCTTATTTTATAAATTGTAATAGTATAAAATGATTGTACACCTCCTAGATTTTAGAAATCATCTGTATTTCTCTAGTTAATGGCCGCTAGGGCCGAAACAAATTTGTCGAGATTGACTTTAATATACTGTGAAACATTTTCCGTTGTTGTTTATTTATTGTTGAATTTTGCGAAAGTTTGTGTGTGAGTGTGTATGTTTGTTAGAGCGATTTTAATAAAATTTGGCATGGAGTTAGCTGACACCCTGGATTAACACATAGGCTACGTTTTACTGCGGCAAAATATCTTATTCCCATGGGAAAATCGATGAAAATGAATTCGCGGAATATTATAAATGCGAATGTAACTCTGTCTGTATGCTTCACAATCTCGCCTAAAATTTACTGAACCGATTTAAATGAAATTTGGTACAGAGATAGTCTAGAGCATGAGAAAGGACATAGGCTACTTTTTAATGCGAAAAAAGGGTTGTAAGGAGTTGAAATAGGAAAGTTTGTGCGGAAATTCCGTAATTTTTAGATAGAAGCTTGAAACTTATTTTTTAGGCTCTTGATTAGATATATAAATAAATACGACATTCAATGTTTGTAAAAATTTTATCCTAAAGGGGATAAAATTAGCCGATGAAAGTTTTTGTGTAATGACGTCGGCGAAAAGGCTTACGGCCCAAAAAATAAAAATATAGACGAAAAAACTTTTAAATGCTGCCGAAAGTCACTATTCCACGGAGACGAAGTCGCGGGCATAGCTAGTATAATATAAATTAAAGATTATTCAAATCTGGCGTTAATTTTTTACTACCTACTTCTGATTCAAATGCATTATATAATATGAGTTTTTTATAAAACGGTTGAATAATAATATTTTAATTTTAATATTAACCTTGTTTTAGTATTCCGTCTTCTGTTTATACCATATATTCCTGACTTCTGGTCTCTACTCAATACCTTCAAGAACAGCCTCAGCAAAGTAAAAGTATTTTAATATTAGTGCATCGTATTAATTAATTTTAATGTATGTACATCCGAAAATATCAACACAGTTAATATGCAGGTACATTTCATAATTATAAAACGCTGCCGTATAATTTATATTTATACGGAAAATATATTCGCTTTCCTTTGAAAATTAAATTTCCCCGTTGCGTTGGTACCTATGGTATATTTTGTTCGCTCCTGAAACTCGGCAATTATATGCGATACGTTCGCGTCATTCGAAATGAATGAAAAGGAAAGAACAAAAAAAAGTCGAAAAATAAAAAAACTCAATTAAAGCCATCGAAGCCTGAAATTAAAAGCCTCAGAAACGCTTAAATGCTTTCACGATAAAACAAAGTGTGGTGGTACAGGTCAACAGAAATAAGGTGGCCCCTCAGACTTCGAGCGAACGGCGCAAAAGATAGAAAGAAAAGATGCATTTTACCGCTCGGTGTTTGTACCGTGTTTCAAATCGGGCCCGTATTGTACAAGTAAACTCACCCCAGGGTGTCTTAATGGTATCTATTAGTAATATTTACACGAAAAGTGGTAATGCACTTTAAATGAAGCAGAATTCCCATTTCATATTTTAAATATGTAATATTATTTGAATGGGGTTAATTTAGTACCCAGTATTGTTATTTCTACAATCATTTCTTCCTCAGAATACTGATTTTAGTAAGTAATTAAATTAAATAATTACAGTTGTAAACGCACATCAATCTGTAAATAATAAATAAATAAATAAATATTTCGAGGTATTCAGCTCAGCTATTATTGATATTAAAATATTTATAATAATAATAATAATAATAAACTAATAAACGAAACATTGACTAATTAAGTTTATAGAATAAATATAGTATTCCTAAGTGTTTCTTTTATTTGTCCGCTTTCCTTTAAGAGTGTCTCACCAATTATGAAAAGTATTTGCAAAAAGTTGCACGAAATTTTATAAACTAAATAAAATTTAAAATTAGGTGAAAATCATTATTAATTGTCCCTATCGTTGAAGTTTCTGATTTAATGTTTTTTTCTTATAATACGGGACGAGTTTACATACAACGCTATGTGCTTCATCGAAGTACGAAGACTAAATGGACTGTCCCCACTACAATATCAGCTGTGTCCATCGCGCACCGGTGGGCGTTCAGATTGCAAGGGCCAAGCTATTTCTGTTGGCCTGTACATACTAAACGCCGTTGAATTTGATTTTTATTGGGTAAATGTAGTAAAACTAGGTAAAGGTCAAAAGAAATGGGGGATGGGGGTACAACAATACAGCAATTTGAAACTCTACCAATAGGTACACTCACAATCAGAGAAAAAGTGCAACGTATTATTTATCAGAAAACTTTTAAAATTGAAACCATAATTACTTATTCTACCCCCTTGTTGAATGTGTAAGGGGCTAAAATGGTTATTGATTTAAACCCAACATCAACGTTTCGCCTTGTGGTGTAAGGCTTCTTCAATGCTAAAAAACACATTCATTAACTTAAGATAGCCTAAGTGCAACGGACAAATGAGCAACAACGTAGTTTATCGTTTAATTTCTAGCCCTCAGCACAAAATAGTAAATAAACTTACACACTGAGTTTAGTGTCTAGTAAAAGAACGAACCTAACCCAATATAACGACAATTTCTGACAATTGCCAACATAACCCACAAAATCTATCAGTTATTAGATGTCTACCGTTCTAAAAACGTTGTCCACAAAACTCGACAATCGTCTACAGATGAAATTTGCTCTACTGTAATAATTAGTAAATTTTAAGATCTCGGAAGTTTTCTTGGAAATTCTCATAAAGATAATTGAAGTGGCCGCTTTATGTCCTCAAGCTAAAGATAATTAGTACTTTGCGGATTTTGCATACGCTTCCTGGTTTCTTTAATTATATTAATGCGAAGTTAAGTTTCATTAGATCATTTTTCTTTCCTGTTTCGTATATTTATGTGGGTAATTTTATAATTTTGTTTAAAACATTGTTGATAACTTTTTTTTATAATTGCCAGACTTATTTAACTGTGTAAATAAGTCGTTTTGATATTAAACTTCTCCTAACAAGGTGACTATGAGACGTGAAACGTACCCGCAGCTAAAACACGTTAAAGTTGAAAAGAACTCAAGAAACTTTTAACAATTTTAGCATAAAACTGAAGAGCTCTCTGATGGTCATTTAACTTTCTTGTTTCTTACGCTACGAGTCTAAAGTAGTTTTCTTTGAAATTTCTCTCGTCTTCATTTAAAAGCCACTCAAATCATCTTTTGAATCAGGCGTGAAGTTAGTGTTCAATTGTAACAATGAAGGGCAAAACGTAAAAAAAATACTTACAGCAGTAATAATAATGAAAATAATCAAATTTATTTCTTTATTTTAATCGACCATACTGTTGGACTTATTCACACATACAATTAAATATCGAATCTTTATTCCAAATTACTTAAGTAGGGAGATGCGAGAAGAAGAAGAAATTATTTTCATATTATACAGGGTGTTCCAAATGCCCTAAAAGTATCAAAGTTATGTTTTTTTTCAAACGGAACCCCCTGTATATTATTGTATTTTTAGATTCTTCGATCAAAATAAGTGTTTGTTTTGATGAGGTTTATAATACCTAAGTTTTTTAAATAATTTGAATTCTATCAAAATATAACCTAATTTTCATGTTTCAAATACTTAAAAAGTATTTAAGTTAAGTAAGCGAAAAAAACAATGAACTGTAACAATAGATCATATTTTATATCTTAATTATAATAAACTCGTCATCTTATACAGCGTGTCCAAAAATGAATACTAGTTAAGTAAGATCTTTAAGGGGTTGTAACTTGATTAATTTAAATGGAACGCCATATGATGATGTATTTTTAAATCACCTATCGATTGGTATTAGGGTGTCCATTTTTTAGGAAACGCTAAATAATTGTTTTATGCGCCATTTGGAGTTTTTTAAATAAAAGTTCCAATGTATCTAGTTGCCTTTGGTGTTTATAGTCAAATGTTTTTATTTATTATTGTGGTGTTGCTTATTCAAAATGAAAATTTATTCAAAAGAGGAGCGTATTGATATGATTTTTATCCTTGAGGAATGCTATAAGAATTGTTTATTGGCGTCTCTAGTTTATGCTCAAAGATTTCCCGAAAGAAAACAACCTAAGCCAGCTGTTTGAAAGATTATTAAAACAATTTCAAGAAAGCGGATCTGCCACTTATTAAAAACCCATTACAAGAAAAACAGTCACTGATGATGAAGAAAGTGTTTTTATGGTAGTTGCCTCAGTTATCGAAAATCCCAATATTAGTTAAAATCAAATTTCCAAAAATATGAGCCACCCAAGTATTTCGAGAATTCTTCAAAAACATTTTCATTTTCTGACACTATCCAAAACCTACATGCAAAATTCTGTTCGGCTACAAAAATCATTTCCATAAAGTTCTTGGCAAAGCTGGATTTTATAAGGATAAAAACCGTGTTTTTTAAGAATTCGTGATGTTCGTATTTTTGGAAATTTGGTTTTGACTAATATTGGGATTTTCGATAACTGAGCCAACTACCATAAAAACACTTTCTTCATCTTCAGTGACTGTTTTTCTTGTAATGGGCTTTTAATAAGTGCAAGGTGGCCTGTAATAGGCATCATCTTTCTAGTCTAGGGAAGAACGGTTGTTATGTGTGAAATTTGTAAGGTTAGGTTACTAGCCCTCAGGTTCATTAGATTTAAGTAAATAATAGCGTTGAAATAAAAATAAAAACACGTATACAGAAGACATCGTAAAAGTAGTAAAATACAAGTACTAGTTAATAGAACGAATTCCGTTTTAGTAGAACACAAAGAATACTGAGACAGGAAGGAAGGAAAGGAAGTTTATGTAGTCCTTTGGCTGTTTTTTTTGTTTGTTGGACTCGAACGAATTTTATTTTCTTCGCCATAAAGGAATGCCAATCACGGAAATTTTATTTTTCCTTTCCTTACACCTTTAACCGCTTTAACTAAAATTGACTGAAAATAAGCGAGCACACGTAACGTAACTACCTACAAGAAATTTTTCTTTACGACACAGAAATTGCTTTCTGTGTAAATATTCCTTGCGGTAAAGGGCAAATAAATAAGAACGTCAAGTACCTATGTATTTTGTGTAGGTACCAATAAAAGTTAAACTCCCTAACATACATTTTGTATATAAATCCGGAAATAATGGAAATATACCTAATTCTAAGACCGTTTCTTTACTACATTTTTTTGATCTGAAACATCTATAAGCGCGGGTAAACCGGATTGTTGTCGTGGCGATTGCATACCGTGGCGACGCTCGCCATACGCAAGCGCCTGTGCGATTCTTTTCGCACTCGGTTCGACGGTGTCGTTTACTACATTATAGTAAACTAGAAGATGGAAGTGAATTAATAAATTCTGATTGTTGTGTACATTTCACCTAATAAAAAAATGAATGATATTTCATTTTTACATGAGAAATTATTTCCGTACAGTCACATAGGTTCAATAATTTTTAAAACCAATAAATATAAACTACCATTGATTTTAGCTGAAGATTTCAATGTAAATTTTGCTAAAGATGAATCAATGCCATTAATTACATTCCTCCAAAAAGAATTTCAATTGCAAATTAACAACAATCCAAGAGAACATACTACCACCAGATATGCAACAACAACAACAACAATAGATGCTGTATTTATTATTTAAGTCTTGATAATGTTATGTCCAATACTTTTGTAACATACTTCAGTTATCCTCGACCAATTATCACAGTAATGCTGTCAGAGGCAACATCAAATATAACTATTACTGAAGTCACTGATTAAAAGAATTGAGTTGTCGCAATTTGAAAGAAATTTTTGAATATTTAATTTTTGTATTTAATAAGAATAAATGTTTATTAACTAAATAGTCTTCATTTTCTGGAAAAAATTCGTAATATTTGATTATTTTCATTATGCCGTATTTAGTTCCTGTCGTTATATTGTCCTACATGCATATTACTTGTGCAAACTCGATGTTTCACATCTGCCAGGCGTCCCGTGACGGGTCACATTTTGTTTTTGTTAAAATATATAAAGAAATACGGTGTAAAGTATTATAAGGTGTAGAGATTATTACAGAAATGAATAGAAGAGGAATTTCTTAGTAGATTTTCAATAAGATTACAAGGCCAGTTTTTCCGCCAGGGGGCGCCAATTTGGTTTTGGCTTTTGTGGTCAATTCTCAACCGATTTTAATTATCAATTTATTCTTTGGGTTCAGTTTGGAGAGCAGGATCACTAAATAATGAACAGCAAGAACAGTATCTAAATTTAAAAGGTGAATTAGGGCAAATAAAAAAACTTGAAAGTAGAAAGAAGAAATTCCAAAATAGGAAGTATCCATATAGATCGAAAGAGGATAAAAAAAGGAATCGATTGAAAAAATAAAAAATGGTAGGTGCCATTTGAAAAAACGAGGTAATTCGTGTTTGAAGTTTTTCAATTTTAGAATTTTATTTTGAACGCCCTGTATAAATTATTTAGTTCAATTATTGTCAAGGCGTTAGCACTAATATTCAGCTATTACTAGTAAAAATTTCAACAATCAGAGTCGTATTTTGTGGAAGTTATGAATTTTTATAATTTGTGTTGCGGTAGCGTTTTTTTTTTCTATAAATTAAATTAACTCAGAAACCGATCGTCATAGGTGTACGATTTGGTTATCAAACTTATCTTAGAATTACACGTTTTATTCGAATTCAGCGTAAAAAATATACCATTCCATTTAAAATAACAAAGTTGGTATCGACTTCCGGTATAACCGGATGTAAATCGAACTTGAAAATATTTTTAAAAGAAGCGGCATAAACAATAACCAAATGAGCCCGAGTTTCAGAATTGAATTCCTTCTACTAATTCATATACTTCTAATAGCCCATCAACTTGAAAAACCCTGTATATCTTATTTTACAAATTTTTATTTCTCATTAAAACTGAAATCTTAAATGTGTTTATTTTTATCCATTTTAAATTTTAAAATATATTTATATTATCGTTTGTCGATTGTTGAACTGATTTATGTTTGCTCACGTTAAGATTATTTAAAAATTTACTCTAATAATTATCATGATGATATTCCAAAGACTAAATAGTATAATATATCTGATAGCAATAACAGACTGCAACCTAAAATATCTGTTAAAAAGTAAAACTCTTTACTTTACGTAAAACTGTGAGTTTTAGTGTAACTGGTCCTTTTTTAACATTTCATTATTCGAGATAGAATCTTACGCAAGAAGGGAGAGGCGGGGTTTCAAAAAACCTTACGTACCCTTACATGGGGGTAGGAGGGGAGTCAAAAATTGCCTAAATCGTCCTTACGTAATTAATAAGTGGCCTCTAACAAAGTTGGAAAAAAGTACCAAACCACCGAAGAAACCCATCGTTAAGGTGCAATTATCTAAGAAATAATAACGGGTACAGACGTCATGCGGTTAATACACGAAAAAGAATTACAAATAAATAAAATATTAGAAAAAGAAAACACTTGGTAAGTTTCACAATGTTTTTATTTTCTCTGACGATCGTTTCGGTTACAACACCATTTTCAAAGAGTAGGTATCTAAATGTATACTGATGTACTCATGAAAACATAAGAAACTTGCCAAGTGTTTTCTTTTTCTAATATTTTATTTATAAAACGTTTCACCAAGTGCCCAGAGAGTCGACTATTTCAAAAAAAGTACAAGTATCTAGTAAAGAAATTTATGTAGATGTACAGAACACAAAAGAATTTCAATAGAATGTTGAAGAGTGTATACATATATTAGGCGACTCAAAGTACTATAACAAAAGAATTCTAATTTTTGAAATACAATATATTTCGTTCAAAACGACGAGGACCATTCAATTCTGTCGCTATATCCGGATGTCGCTATATAAAAAGAGAGAGAGAAAGAATGAAAGAAGGAAATTAAGCAAGAAAAGTACCCAGTAACTGATTCTTAGATTATATGTCGTTATAACCAAAAGGTCGTTACAAAAGTCGTTATAAACGAAATCCACTGTATTAACAAAAAGGTATCAGTAAAGTTTTTGTACCATACCATTATTAGTTTAAAAGGTATTAAAAATAAGTAGGGTCAGGTGGGGTAATTGTAAACAGGCTTTTTATTTCGATGAAATAGGACTCTTGATTATTCCAACTAATGGGAATTATAGACTGTGGTGTTGACTTTTGACTTGACGGTTAGAAGCTTTAGCGCGCTAAACAGCAGAGGAAGAGTGTCGCAATATTTTATGTTAAACAGTCAAAATATTTCTATAGATATACTTAATATATAATTTTTGGGGTAATTGTGAACACGGCTTTATAAATATAATTTTCATTGGAATTCACATTTGAAAGCGAATTGTTCACTTTTGCGATACAAGATAATTTTTACTTAATAAGCAGTGTGCACATTAAGAATTTGTTTGCCGTGTTTTCCAGACGATTTTTTGTGTTTTTCATCGTTACTTGTTTCTGTTACTTGTTAATCGTTATTTGTTCATTGTTATAATGTTTGTTTCATTGTGTACCCAACGAACTTTAATTTACTACGAAGATTTAAATATACGCCACTGCATGTATGCAAAAGCATCGACGGACCCTTGGATTCCGAGAATTGACTTGCCTCGTTTCCGAGCATTTTACATTAAAAAAGTTTGAACAGGGTCTAGTATTTTATAGACTATCTTTTCATACATCACACTAATATTATAAAGGCGAATGTTTGTTACTTCTTCACGTCTAAACGGCTGGAGCGATTTTAATAAAATTTGGTATGGAGTTACCTGACACCCTGGATTAACACATAGGCTACGTTTTACTGCGGGAAAATATTTAATTCCCATGGGAAAATCGATGAAAATGAATTCGCGGAATATTATAAATGCGAAAGTAACTCTGTCTGTATGCTACACAATCTCGCCTAAAATTTACTGAACTGATTTAAATGAAATTTGGTACAGAGATAGTCTAGAGCCTGAGAAAGGACATAGGATACTTTTTAATGCGAAAAAAGGGTTGTAAGGGGTTGAAATAGGAAAGTTTGTGCGGAAATTCCGTAAAGGCTTTTGATTAGATAGAAATAAATACGACATTCAATGTTTGTAAAAATTTTACCCTAAAAGGGATAAAATTAGCCGATGAAAGGTTTTGTGTAATGGCGTCGTTCAAAAAGCTTACGGCCCAGAAAATTAAAATATTAAGTGTAAAAAGTTATAGAGGTTTCGTTTATTTGGATCAATAAAAGTAGTTGAATACTAAGCTATATAAACTATTTTAAACTAAAATTAAACTATATTAATCTATAATATTATAAATGCGAAAGTAACTCTGTTTGTCTGTGTGTTACGCAATCACGCCCAAACTACTGAACCGATTTAAATGAGAATTTGGTACAGATAGATAAGTAGATATCAAGCTAGAGGCTTGAAACTTATTTTTTAGGCTTTTGATTAGATATAAATACGACATTTAAAGTTTGTAGAAATTTTACCCTAAAGGGGGCAAAAATAAGGAATGAAGGTTTTTGTGTAATGACGTCGGCAAAAAGGCTTACGGCACAGAAAATAAAAATATAGAAAAAAAAAATTTAAATGCTGCCGAAAGTCACTATTCCGCACGGACGAAGTCGCGGGCATAGCTAGTATATTCATAAATATGATAAGTTTTGGAAGCGAATGACAAGATTTCAGATACAAATACACATAGTAACTGTTCTATTATTTATAAGGCTTAATGAAATACGCCAACAATTCCAATTTCGTAAAAGAGCCCGGAGATATTATGTTAGTTTCTTTTCCTTACATCCCCGGAATTCTGACAAGAATCTGATCTCAACGTTAGATATAACCACAATTTGTTCAGTTCTTGCTGACAGACGAGCGCTTCCTTGATTAGCATTCTTTTTAATGTTTCTTTATCATCTGACTCAACGATTCTAATCAATCAAAAATATACATTATGTAATAAGATGATAGTGATACAACCGGACTCAGCAAACAACGGAACTAAATAGAATACATATATTGATTGATTGATTGGATAGTTCCAAAATCAATACTCAAAATGGAATTATAAAATAGAAATTGAAAAAGACCATGGAGTATTTACGTTTGCACATTTTCTATTTCAAATACACACATCATAAAAATTATCATAAGCCACCAAATTTTAACAATTCTTTATAATACGTAGCATTACCAACAACATACCCATAACCTTCACTATAGAGCTGCAACTTGCAATCTGCAGTAGGGTTTAGTTTCTTGTTTTAGGGTGCATTAAGAGTGACCCAAATAAGGGTGGAATAGGTGATATTATTGCCAACTCTCGCAGCAGAGGATCTAGGATTTTGTGTTACATATAGATATATGTATACCTAATACTATCTGAAACGCTTTCAAACGTCCTTAGATCTATTTTACTTGATAAATGTGTTTAATTAGATTTTCTAATTACAGGAGTCGTTTAATTCTATTGATTTTTCCTTAAAGTAGTCTATTTAAAGCTACTTATTTAGATTTAATTTAATCATAAATCTAAACGAGTTAATAACAGTAGATTTTAAAGAGCAAAGTTTGACTTCTTTTAAAACGAAGAAAAAGGAATCACGATTGTAACAATACACAGAGTGATCGTTTTCAACATACCCCTTTGACGAATCTCCGGATTGAATTGGAATATCGTTTTGAAATTAAATTTTAACAAATGTTTCTATTTTTATTTCTAGGTCGGTTGACATTTCCTTTTCTTATTCACCGTGACTTGTTAATCAAAGAATGTTTTTACAACGTTATAGTATGTAAAGACAGCACGAACAGAGTGTTTAACTTTTTTATTTCATAAACTGCCAAGTTACTTTCAATATATCTATTAACATGTTTAACCGAATTGAAATGCGTTAGGGCTCATTAGTATATAAAAGTATATTAATTAAAGTATGTAATACGTAATTGGGAATTAAAAACTGTGTGAGTTGATGACAAGCAATTAAGACGCTGGTCCCGAAGCAGGAATGGAGCCTTTTTAATGCAGAAAACAAATCGATTTTCCCCAAAAATTTAGATAGAGTAAGTGACTAATAAGAGCAACGGTCGCCTGAAGGCAGTTCTGCTGTGGAAAAGCGATATCAACGTAAATGGGGTGCTAATTTACTTGCTAATTATTACTGAACATTGTTAAAGGACACTTTAGAAGCAAAATATCGTCATAAAACACAACAATAATAAATCTGAAGCACATTTACAATTAATAATAAGGGGCCGTTCATAAAATACGTTCGCATACAAGGGGGGAGGAGGGGTCTTGCTGAGTGTGACAAGGGGGGACGGGAGGTCTACGGCAACGCAACGTGACGTTCGCCGTTCATCAAAAAATTTTACTGAATTTTTACAGAATCCTTGATCTTCTGATAAATAGAAATATTATTTATTTGTTCGTTACAAAAGATATTTATTAATTTTTTTAAATTTTATTATGAAAATAAAATAAATATTTTTGACTAGCAAAATTTGTGAATTATCAATCGAAATTTAGGGGGGGGGGGGCGTTTAGTTTTTGTGACGTAATATTTACAGGGGGGTCACAGAAAAGCTAATTTTAGTGTGACGTATTTTATGAACAGCCCCTAATGTTAAATTGTACAAGAAAACAATAATAACAAAAATATTCGTTGTTTCGATCATGTTACAAAAATAAATTAATTTTTGTTGACCAGTGTTCTTATTAACGCACACGACTGTAAATAATTGCATTAATTGGCTTTATGCAAGTGCAATTGTTTTCAATAATAGAAGATTTTCGAAGCTGTTTATTTCCTGATAATTTTGTACTGTCACATAGTGCTCAAAATTTCTATATATATATTTCTTTTTATATTTCCTTTATTTCGAGATATGTTTGTTGAAATTTTCGATACATGAAACTGGATCACAAAATTGTTTTTATTATTGTTACCATGTGTGATGCAACGCAAATACGGATCAGGAAAACGCCACCTGGAACTTCGACAGTTGCACGGTATATTTTGGCCGTGACCAACACACTATGTCAATCAATATAAAAGAACAAGTTAATCAGTTTTGACAGAAAAGTGTTAAGATCAAGCAAGCGAGTGAGAAGAGTTAGGATGGTGTAGCGGGTGGCCGCCATCACTCACCCTTACGTCCTATTATTATTTAGGTCAGTAATTTTAATATATATTTGTAATTAGTTTTTAAGTGTTATTTGTTTTGTAAGGCATCATTTAATCTATTAAATCTTACAAAAAAACATACCTACAAAATTCGCTCATCTTTATGACAGTACCATACGGAACTCTCGTGCAAGTTGCAAACAAACGTTTATTTTTAAACGGGATTTCCAATTAGGCTAATCGTTTTACTCTAAATGCAAATCTTATACGACCTATAGTCCGGTCCAATTAGACCAAAAAATAAGAGTAAAGCTGCATAAATTCCCACCAAACTGAAAATCAGTGAGATTGTTTAAAATATGATTAAAAATAAAATTTTAAAGTTCCCCATCTTTCCCCTGTATGGAAAAAAAATTATTCAAGGTTAATGGTAAAAAAAATAAGTTTTTCGTGATTTTCAGCAAAACGGTAAGTTTTATCATAAAATCACCCCAAATAAAAATTGTAGATCATAAAATTATCTATAAAATATGTATCTCTAAAATACCCCAAAATAAGCTATGTGACAAATAAATCCCCAAGAACTAGAAAATATTTAGTGCAAATAGAAAAAAGATTGTAGAGGAAAATTTTTCCCTAGAAGAATTTCCCTGAAAAATATATCCCCAAAAAACACCCCAAAGGAAAAAAATCCCCTAATTTTTGGGGAAAATCCCCTAATTTGGCAACCCTGAGACTAACAGTATTTCATTTATTGGGCACACTGACATAAAGCAGGTATAAGACCCTAGCCACGCATACAATTGAACAGGAGACAGATGTTGTCTCGAGGGTGACATTGGCGTATAAAATAAGGGACTGGGTTTCATTTTACCTGATATCTCAGAAACGGTGGCTCTTAGGAAAAAAATATTCAAACATATTTTATAGATAATTTTATGATCTACAATTTTTGTTTGAAGTATTTTTATGATAAAACTTACTGTTTTGCTGAAAATCGCGAAAAATTAGTTTTTTTGACCTTTGACCTTGAATAATTTTTTTTCCATACAGGGGAAAGATGGGGAACTTTCAAATTTTATTTTTAATCATATTTTAAACGATCTTACTGATTTTCAGCTTGGTGGAAATTTATGTAGCTTCGAATGTCTAAATTGACCGGACTACTAACGATTCATTAAAATTTAAAAGGCATCAAACAAAAAGATAATGAGCCGTTTAAAAACGAAAATTCATCTTTTATTTTTACTTTTTCATACGTACAACGAGTAGGCAGATCGAAATGCAAGTGCCATTCACAAGTACATTACGACTAATTGTAAGTGTTCCGATGTACTATTTGTAAAAACGTCAATTACCTACCCTACCTATCCATTCATCTACCTCTCCTATCTCTATCTCTCTCTTCTTTCATTTACATTTTCCTTTTATATCCACCTACCGTTTTTATTTGCCTCGAAATTTTCGATGAGACGACTGACGCGACATAGAACAACGGGATGTTTTATCGATAACATTATCCCTGCCCTTCTCTGGCGGTAATGTCCTTTTTTATTATCTATCATTAAAGAATGAAAAACTTGGGTATATATTAAAGAATGTGTCGTCACTAGTAAAGTGAAATTGGTTTCTAACATAGGGTTTACCAAGGAAGTCCTTGTTAGAATTTTAAGAAGTGGTAATAGGAATTTAACTTTAAAAAACTTGCATTCGTTATAATTTAATATGAACTTTTAATGTAAAATATTTTGAGTTAAGTTTTACTTCCAGGGAAAAGGGATATTTTTGTTTTAGTTTAACTACATATATATAAGAGCTTTATTGAAACAAAAAGTTTATATATACATCTCCACATACAAAGAAAAAAATGAAACATAATTTAATTTCCAACCTATAAAATTTTATCATTATATATTTAAACTAAGCATTTCCCTTCCTTTTCCCTTATAATAATTTTTTTCCTGTATTTCCCTCCCCTTTTTACACCTCTCCTCTTTAAAAATTGTTTCAATAGAGCCAGACCACTACCATCCGCATTTATTATCCTTCCAAGTTCCTCCCTTTCATTCTTCCCCGTTACTTCTTCTAATACATGCTCCATTGATTCACTCTTTTCTCCACATACTCTATATCTATACAATCTCTTACTTTCTTCCATCCAAAACTTATTCTCATTACACTCATTCCCCATTCTGAATCTAGCTATTATCTTTATACTTTTTCCTTCTCTTAGATGTCTTGGCACCTCATCCCCTTGCCATTCATCCCATATAAAATCCCTCATACCTTTGGCGCATCTTGATTCCCATATTTTTCTCAAATCCTCACCTCTTGCTATTTCATTACATCTTTTTCCAACTAACATTCAATCCCTTTTCTCTCCACTCGTCCATTTGTTCTTAACTTATTGCCATTTCTGTTAAGTCCTAATCCCTTTCCACATCATATTTATTTTTTGTCCCGATCCCCAATACCTTTTTCCTCCATATCTACTTTCTTATGTCCCTTTCCGGTAATTCTCCCAATTTTTCTTCATATTTTACAGTCCTCCTTCTTGTATCTTTAACCATTTTCCCACATTTTGTTTCCCTTCTTAAAATGTAGTCTGGGGTAGGTACTACTTCCTCCACCTTTTTGATACTATCTATTGTAACATTAATTACCTACCTACTCATGAGACACTGACTTCAAATTAAAAGCACATTACACGATTTTGGTGTTGCTATTTTTGACTTTAAAGTAAATCAATTCGCGGCTGTTTACCTTCTTTTGTCGTTATCGCGATAATTAATTGAATGGGGGACTTCACACAAAAGGACAAGCAGGAATAACAGTGGATTCAAGGTGAGGGTCATATTTCATGTCGAAGGGTCGTTGGACCTTTTTGCTTTGGTAGATTTAGCTTTACTAACGTAAATTGGAAAACGATCACAAAAAGGTTTATGATTGGCTCACTTCTATTGCTGTAAATTTAATAATAGTTTTGGTAAAATGTAATTAAATATCTATATAGGAACACTTCAAAGTCAAACTGATGGCAGAAGCACTAATGACTATAACTGAATGTCATAGACATACTTTGTTAAATAAAAATTAATTTATTATTTTAAAAAATATTACATAATTAATCTAAATAGTATTATTTGATATCTTTAGACTCTAGAGAGTCAAATAACTCACGATAATGCAAATGAAGTCAATAAAAAAAAGTAGAAATAGGACGCTAATCACCTTCTGAAAAGGGCTAGTTAAAGAGACATAAAACATAAATACAAGCCAAATCAGGAGGAAACAGAGGCAGCGGACGACATATTTTTAATTGCTGTTAAAAATGAGGTTAGGTTAGGCTAGGTTAACAAAAAATTTAATATAATTAATTGTTGTAGGCGTTACTTGTTGAAACTTCATATTTAAAATAGAAAGCGAATAAAACGATGAAAAGTTTCAATTATAATTTTATTAATCACTACAATTGTTTCGCCAAACATTGGCTTCTTCAGGTGAAGATGAGTCTGATTAACAAGTTACAAATATCGGTTTATATATAAACGGTAAATACTAAGTAAAGTGAAAAATAAGTGGAGGAAAACAAATTTAACAAAGGAGACCTATTAACTTCGATTTGATCATTAAGTAAAACATTTAATTTATTAAATTAATTAATATACAAACTTTCTGTTAAAATGAGTTTAATACTTTTGGGTAATTCTTCTAAAATTTTGAAATTATCATTAAAATTCCTTTTTTTATCCTCTTTCGATCTATATGGATACTTCCTATTGTTTTATTTGAAAATTTTCGAGTAATTTTGAATTATTACTTAAAATAGATAATAATTTTAATATTTTCCGCATAAAAAGGAGTGGCTTGTAAAAATGACAACTAACGGCAATCAATGCAAAATGAAGCCAAAAATCGCATTTTCGATTAATTTCTGTTACAAGAAATAATAAAAAACGAAAACCTGAATTGAAATATTTTTTATAAACATTTGTCTCGAACATCTCCCCAACATAAATTAAGCGATAAAAATGATTTTACTGTGATTTGCTTCGATTGTCGTTAGTTGCTAATTGTCTAAGGCACACGCTTATTACCCCAAAATTAATAAAATTATCTATATTTTAAAAATTCTAAATTACTCAAAACTTTTTCAAATAAAACAGTAGGGAGTATCAATATGAATCGAAAGAGGATAAAAAAGGAATCGCTTGAAAAAATAATTTTCCATTTTTTTCCAACGAAGTTATTCGTGTTTGAAGTTTTTAAATTTTAGAATTTTATTTTGAACGCCCTGTATAAATTATTTAATCCAATTTTGTCAAGGCGTTAGCACTAATATTCAGCTATTACTAGTAAAAATTTCAACAGTCTGAGACGTATTTTGCGGATGTTATGATTTTTTATAATTTGGGTTGCGATCATGTTTTTTTTTTCTATAAATTAAATTAACTCAGAAACCGATCGTCATAGGTGTACAAGTTTGTTATCAAACTTACCTTAGAATTACACGTTTTATTCGAATTCAGCGTAAAAAATATACCATTCCATTTAAAATAACAAAGTTGGTATCGACTTCCGGTATAACCGGATGTAAATCGAACTTGAAAATATTTTTAAAAGAAGCGATATTAACAATAACCAAGTGAGCCCAAGTTTCAGAATTGAATTCTTTCTACTAATTCATATACTTCCAATAGCCCATCATCTTGAAAAACACTGTATTTAACAAAGGAGACCTATTAACTTCGATTTGATCATTAAGTAAAACATTTAATTTATTATATTAATTAATATACAAACTTTCTGTTAAAATGAGTTTAATACTTTTGGGTAATTCTTCTAAAATTTTGAAATTAGCATTAAAAGAGTGTTTTCAAGCAACAAATGTTCTGCGTAGATAGAATCCATGTTTTTATTGATGTAGCTACGTTTACGTTCACAAATCCTATGAATGAAAGATCTTTCAGTTTGACCAACGTAGACTTGATTGCAGTCACCACATTCAAGTAAATAAACTCCAGATTTTGATGATTTATCAGTTTTATCTTTGTTATGTTTTATAAATTTAGATAAAGTATTGCTGGTTTTAAAAGAAGTAACTTAGATTACACGTATGTGATTTTGACAGTATATGTCTTAATTTTAAAGAAATATCTCCTAAGTATGTGATAGAACAAACAATACTTATTTGAATTGGAGTTAATTACAGGGTAGATAAGATTAAATGTTTTTTTTTATAGTTTTTTGTTTAATAAAGTTTGTATTAAACTAACTGGATAGCCGTTGTTTATAGCAATATGAAATATTCTATTTAATAATATTTCTAAATTATTTTTGTTTAAGGGAAGATAAACTAATCTATGTAACATGGAATTGAAAGGTGCAAACGCCTTGACCGATTTTTATGAAATTTTATATGCATATTCAGTAGGTCTGAGAATCGTCTACATCTATTTTATACCCCTAAGTGATAAGGGTTGTCCACCCCTAACCTTTTTTATTTTTTGGACAAAATTTATTATTTTTATTTTTTTATAATTTCGCATTAAAAAATATATATAACCCTTAATTTTCACCCTTCTACCCCCAAAACCCCCATTTTTTAATAGAGATATTACGTAGTACTGAAAGTAATCTTCAACTCTCAGTTTTCGATAACTGATCAATTATTATCAATCGATTAGTCATCCCCGCCAGGCGTCTACTGATGTCACTACTCAACCAGCAAACAGCACGGAGTGGGGATGAGAATGAAGCAGGTTCTTTTAGAATGTTACAGGCAGTTCAAATATGTTTTAAGAAGTAAAATAATGTTTTATTATAACATTTCAGAATGATTTGGCAATGTTCACGAATGTTCCAGAATCTTGAAGATCATTCAAGAATGTTCGAGAGTGTTAAAAAAAGTTAGAAACTGTTTTGAATCATTATGGAATGTTCTGGATAGTTCTAAATTCGCGAATATTCGAGAATGTTCCATCAAACGTGTGATATATTCTTACCCGAGCAACGCCGCATATTGCTGCTAGTGAAATATAGAAAATTCATTTTTGTTTATATTTTGGATTATACATAAATTTAATAGCAAAGAAAATTAATTAATGTCTGATAAATTAATTAAATTCCAAATATATTGAATAGGTGTGTAATTTAGGTATGTATATGTATAATAATAAATTGAAGCAAATTTCAATATTAGAATTTAATTGTGCTGCAAATAGAGGGATTTAATTTATTAGCAGATGTCTATTGAAACAATCAGTTTTGTAGGCCACGATTTCTGTCTCATTTGTTCTCGGTAATGTGCTACAATTTATTCCGGTGGGTAAGCAGAGAATTAACCGCGTGTGATTGAGTTCTATTGTACGAGAATTATGTAGGTATATTACCTTGAAGTTTGTGTTGTAAATTAACAGATTGGCTTTCGGGCACACGATTTGTTAGAATCGAATAGTGCTTAAGAAAATCGACAGGGTCGAATAGCATATATTACAAGGGCAGAAAGTTGAATTTCCTGCACTGCCCGACATGATGCCCGTAGCTTAAACTACCCCAATAAAAACTTGTGTGTATATTTTTTTGTTAACTGTTCAATTTTTTACTTGGATTATATAGATACATCAATTAGTTCTTTTTACTTTTTTAAACATCATATTAGATATGTGAGTAAAACATATCGACGTCACTGTATCATGAAGCAATTGGTAATATATATGGTAATAAAATAGGGACAAACTAAACAAACTGTTTAAATCAATTTTATACCTTGTGGGAGGTAGGTATATGGTTCGATAGATTTATTTTTCCGGTTATAAATATTAAAGTAAAGTAAAAAATTTACAATTCAAACTTTATATTCCGAAACCGGCAAAATTAAACTGAACCGACTTTATAATGGTATAATAATAATTAAGAGTGGCGAAATGCTCTAGTGAAATACTCCCACAGAGAGACAGTTCATCAAAAATTTGATAGAGGTTACTTACCCTTCCCATTTTGTATGCCCTTTTGTAAATGTGTCTTCTATTGCTTTTTCCAGAGAAAATTGTCTAAAAGTCTAAAAAATAATGAAAATGATCATTAGTAAGCACTACAATATTTATAACATTACATTTAAGATTGCATGCGACCATAATTCTAAACTGTATCATTCATTTAACTAGTTTGTAGTTAATTTTTACAAAATTTGAATTCGATTGATAAATAATGGTGCATTCATACATAGGTAAATGCAACTCATTGTTAGTCATGTAATAAATATTTTTCTTATCCTTAAAATTATAATAATTTACAATGTACTTTAAAATTATATCTAATAGTCGGTCAGTATAAATGTCTGAAAGGAACAGTTTTCTTTTTTGTTAAAAATAGTGGATACTGGCAATAGACTCGAAAGGATTGAATAAAATGAATCTTTTGTTAATTTTAAATAAAAGTTAAGATTCTCGGTAATATTTGATACATTGCCAACGACGTTCTTCGTAAATAGATTCAGTTACACAATATACAAAGTTTTTCAAGTTGATGGGCTATTAGAAGTATATGAATTAGTAGAAGGAATTCAATTCTGAAACTTGGGCTCATTTGGTTATTGTTTATGCCGCTTCTTTTAAAAATATTTTCAAGTTCGATTTACATCCGGTTATACCGGAAGTCGATACCAACTTTGTTATTTTAAATGGAATGGTATATTTTTTACGCTGAATTCGAATAAAACGTATAATTCTAAGATAAGTTTGATAACCAACTTGTACACCTATGACGATCGGTTTCTGAGTTAATTTAATTTATAGAAAAAAAAAAAAAAACGCTACCGCAACACAAATTATAAAAATTCATAACTTCCACAAAATACGACTCTGACTGTTGAAATTTTTACTAGTAATAGCTGAATATTAGTGCTAACGCCTTGACAATAATTGAACTAAATCATTTATACAGGGCGTTCAAAATAAAATTCTAAAATTTAAAAACTTCAAACACGAATAATCTCGTTTTTTCAAATGGCACCTACAATTTTTAATTTTTTTAATCGATTCCTTTTTTTATCCTCTTACGATTTTTATGGATACTTCCTATTGTTTTATTTGAAAATTTTCGAGTAATTTTGAATTATTACTTAAAATAGCCAATTTTAATATTTTTCGCATAAAAAGGTGTGGCTTGTTAAAACGACAACTAACGGCAATCAATGCAAAATGAAGGCAAAAAACGCATTTTCGATTAATTTCTGTTACAAGAAATAATAAAAAACGAAAACCTGAATTGAAATATTTTTTATAAACATTTGTCTCGAACATCTCCCCAACATAAATTAAGCGATAAAAATGATTTTACTGTGATTTGCTTCGATTGTCGTTAGTTGCTAATTGTCTAAGACACACGCTTATTACCCCAAAATTAATAAAATTATCTATATTTTAAAAATTCTAAATTACTCAAAACTTTTTCAAATAAAACAGTAGGGAGTATCAATATGAATCGAAAGAGGATAAAAAAGGAATCGCTTGAAAAAATAATTTTCCATTTTTTTCCAACGAAGTTATTCGTGTTTGAAGTTTTTAAATTTTAGAATTTTATTTTGAACGCCCTGTATAAATTATTTAATCCAATTTTGTCAAGGCGTTAGCGCTAATATTCAGCTATTACTAGTAAAAATTTCAACAGTCTGAGACGTATTTTGCGGATGTTATGATTTTTTATAATTTGGGTTGCGATCATGTTTTTTTTTTTCTATAAATTAAATTAACTCAGAAACCGATCGTCATAGGTGTACAAGTTTGTTATCAAACTTACCTTAGAATTACACGTTTTATTCGAATTCAGCGTAAAAAATATACCATTCCATTTAAAATAACAAAGTTGGTATCGACTTCCGGTATAACCGGATGTAAATCGAACTTGAAAATATTTTTAAAAGAAGCGATATTAACAATAACCAAGTGAGCCCAAGTTTCAGAATTGAATTCTTTCTACTAATTCATATACTTCCAATAGCCCATCATCTTGAAAAACACTGTATACATACTTTCGTGGATTATGTCCTTTTTGTATTCATTACAATGAGTAAAGGACGTTCGTATTGCCAAGATTGATTGTTTCATACACATGCAAATTTTAAATTTTATAGGCTTTATTGTATTCTTATCTCGTTTGTTTCTAACCCCTTCCCTTTTCATACAACCTTAGAGAACATCCTATTTATATTACCAACTCTTTGCCATTTACAAATATTATTTTTATTCAGTTTCAGTTTTCTTACAAGACTCTTATTTATTTTCTAAACGCAACTTAAAATTTTCTATTACATTTTTTTAACATTTATTGTGAAACAATACAGGGCCTTGAACAACGTAAAGCACCTGCTCAGTTGTTAGGCGTTGTGTGGCTTCAAAGACGTTCGAAACAAACCTTTCCCCACCTTTTGCGCGTCGTAAATGATTGAACGGAGCAATAAACATTCTTTGCTCAGTTGCCCTTACAGAATCGTCACTGACTCAAGTGATCAGTAAGCCAGTGCTGCTGTCTATTATCATGCAGTGTTAATTGAATAGTGGTACTAAAAGGCTAGAGATGTCCATCGTTTAAAAAATCCATAGAACTAAAAACTTTTCGAATTCATAAGTAGTTTCATCTTTATAGGATTTAAAATGCTGAGGACCGTATAAATCAAGTCGTTTCATATGCTAATGAGAAAACGCAGCACAGCACGCTAGACCATGATTTTCCAGATATCAATCTCATTCCCTCTTTGAATTAAAACGTAACCTTTCCCTTTACAATAATGCATTAAGTTCTAAGTTGGCGAAAGGTCAAGAGGAGCGCCCCAGCAGAATCACTCAACAAAAACCTATTATGGATCTTATAAACTTAATTTGTCGTCGAATGAACCGGAGTTATTCATAATTGTGTATTATGTATTCTGGCGGTGTAAGAACCGTTAAGTTCTTTACTTTCAAACCTCCCAAGGTGATATTTTCCAATTCAAGGGAAAATGGGGAAAAAGTAGAATGGATTTGCTATTATTTTACATAAATCGATAAATTGGGCAAATGTAAAAGTGGGTTATTTGGTACATAAACAAATTTTTTTGATACAATATATGATTTATGTAATACGAACTGTAAAATTTTTGAGTCACTGTGCCATAAAAAATAACAATATTTCATATAAGTCGTACATTATTTTTAATTTTCCGGCGACAGTGTCACGTAATTTATGTTTTCCGCTTTGTTACAGATCCTCGTAAATCGTCCAGTGAGCATGGTGCTAGATCTCGCGGAAATCAAGACGGCTTGGCAAGACAGTGACTTTATAACAGATTGCTTATGTTGGCACAACGTTTATAGACAAAGACATTGTGCGCCACCCTTGACCATGTCCTCTGAGGTGAGCACACAATTTTTACAATTAATTGTATACATTTATTTATTTATATTGATATGTGTAGTTACATTAGTGGAAATTTAGATTTGTATACAGGATGCACCAATAATGAAAAAAAAAGATTAAAAAAAATTAATCATGTGCAACTCAGTACACGTGAAAGAAGTGAAACTTCTTTGTTCTTTGGCGGTCACTAACAGCTGACTGTAATACCGATATGCGCATGCGCGCCTTTCTATTGTCATAGCTTCGCGAGACGAATCGTTACGAAATGTGTCGTTTCATGCCCTTGAGATTTTATTCTCATCGCGCCCAAAAAAGTTTCACTTCAAAAAATAAGTTAAATGGTTAGTGACCACCAACTTCCCGCCCCTTGGCGGTGGTAATGGTAAATAGCCCTTAGCATCTCTTTGATAATTGTAATAAGAGGGTTTGATCTCGGTGGGTGGAAGTGAGTGGGCGTGGGTGGTAAAAATGTTCCAAGATACATTTATCTTTGTCTAAAACATTTTTTTTACAAATGATGTCGAAAATGTTTTGAGTGGCTTTTTGTGACAGTAATGAATTTTGCTGAAATGTCCCTGATTTTTCGAGAATGTTCTAGGGTGTTCAAAAATGTTCCAAGAAGTAAAAGAATTTTTTGTAATATTCCACAATGATTTGGAATGTTCAAAAATATTTCAGAATCTTCTAGTTCTTTCACTAATAATCTAGAATGTTCCAGAACATTCAAAAATGTTTTGAATCATTACACGACCTTCTGGAACGTGTCCGATTTTTCGAGAATGATCTTGAATGTTCTCGACTTTGTGGGAATGCAGGCACTAATTTTTACGAAAGCGATTGGTGTCTTGGCCTTTTAACCAGAAATAAAAGTAGGCCGCGGTTTCTTCTAGAAAATTTTCTTCCGAATATAGGTATTACTCCACTCATTTTTATGTCCTACTAGCTATGCACACGACTTCGTCCGCGTGGAATAGTGACTTTCGGCAGCATTTAAAATTTTTTCCTTCTATATTTTTATTTTGTGGGCCGTAAGCCTTTTTGCCGACGTCATTACACAAAAACTTTCATCGGCTAATTTTATCCCCTTTAGGGTCAAATTTGTACAAACATTGAATGTCGTATTTATTTATATTTAATCACAAGCCTAAAAAATAAGTTTCAAGCTTCTAGAACGAACAAAATAGCTCAAACCCCAACGCCAAAACACGACACTTTAGTTGTCCGAAGCACTTTGAGTTCACTCAGCTCAGTTCACTTCAGTCCCTGAAGAAGGTAACTTTGTTACCGAAAAGTGCTTCGGACAACTAAAGTGTCGTGTTTTGGCGTTGGGGTTTGAGCTATTTTGTTCGTTCTGCAACAACCGCCAAAGTTTTTCCAGTCTTCATTCAAGCTTCTATCTTTAAAAATTACGGAATTTCCGCACAAACTTTCCTATTTCAACCCCTTACAACCCTTTTTTCGCATTAAAAAGTAGCCTATGTCCTTTCTTAGGCTTTAGACTATCTCTGTACCAAATTTCATTTAAATCGGTTCAGTAAATTTTAGGCGAGATAGTGTAGCATACACACAGAGTTACTTTCGCATTTATAATATTCCGCGAATTCATTTTCATCGATTTTCACATGGGAATAAGATATTTTCCCGCAGTAAAAAGTAGCCTATGTGTTAGTACAGGGTGTCAGCTAACTCCATACCAAATTTTATTAAAATCGCTCCAGCCGTTTAGACGTGAAGAAGTAACAAACATACACACACACAAACTTTCGCCTTTATAATATTAGTGTGATTAAAATTTGGTAAACAGTGAAAAACTTGAAACAGAAAACTGCTGTTAGCTCTTTGTCTGTAAGGTTTGAAGACCATTGGGTTAGGTTATGGTTTGTGTAAATTGCCCAGATTTAAAGTTTAATCTGACACTTCATTTATTGAACCGGACAAATAGATTGTAATACATTAACCAAAGTAGACTGGTAGGTTAGGTTAGGTTAGGTTTCCTTCCTTCTTCCTTCATCCATCCATCCATCCATCCATCCATCCATCCATCCATCCATCCATCCATCCATCCATCCATCCATCCATCCATCCATCCATCCATCACCATCCATCCATCCATCCATCCATCCATCCATCCATCCATCCATCCATCCATCCATCCATCCATCCATCCATCCATCCATCCATCCATCCATCCATCCATCCATCCATCCATCCATCCATCCATCCATCCATCCATCCATCCATCCATCCATCCATCCATCCATCCACCATCCATCCATCCATCCATCCATCCAATCCATCCATCCATCCATCCATCCATCCATCCATCCATCCATCCATCCATCCATCCATCCATCCATCCATCCATCCATCCATCCATCCATCCATCCATCCATCCATCCATCCATCCATCCATCCATCCATCCCATCCATCCATCCATCCATCCATCCATCCATCCATCCATCCATCCATCCATCCATCCATCCATCCATCCATCCATCCATCCATCCATCCATCCATCCATCCATCCATCCATCCATCCATCCATCCATCCATCCATCCATCCATCCATCCATCCATCCATCCATCCATCCATCCATCCATCCATCCATCCATCCATCCATCCATCCATCCATCCATCCATCCATCCATCCATCCATCCATCCATCCATCCATCCATCCATCCATCCATCCATCCATCCATCCATCCATCCATCCATCCATCCATCCATCCATCCATCCCATCCATCCATCCATCCATCCATCCATCCATCCATCCATCCATCCATCCATCCATCCATCCATCCATCCATCCATCCATCCATCCATCCATCCATCCATCCATCCATCCATCCATCCATCCATCCATCCATCCATCCATCCATCCATCCATCCATCCATCCATCCATCCATCCATCCATCCATCCATCCATCCATCCATCCATCCATCCATCCATCCATCCATCCATCCATCCATCCATCCATCCATCCATCCATCCATCCATCCATCCATCCATCCATCCATCCATCCATCCATCCATCCATCCATCCATCCATCCATCCATCCATCCATCCATCCATCCATCCATCCATCACATCCATCCATCCATCCATCCATCCATCCATCCATCCATCCATCCATCCATCCATCCATCCATCCATCCATCCATCCATCCATCCATCCATCCATCCATCCATCCATCCATCCATCCATCCATCCATCCATCCATCCATCCATCCATCCATCCATCCATCCATCCATCCATCCATCCATCCATCCATCCATCCATCCATCCATCCATCCATCCATCCATCCATCCATCCATCCATCCATCCATCCATCCATCCATCCATCCATCCATCCATCCATCCATCCATCCATCCATCCATCCATCCATCCATCCATCCATCCATCCATCCATCCATCCATCCATCCATCCATCCATCCATCCATCCATCCATCCATCCATCCATCCATCCATCCATCCATCCATCCATCCATCCATCTTCCATCCATCCATCTACATCCATCCATCCATCCATCCATCCATTCCATCCATCTCATCCATCCATTTTCTCATCCATCCATTAATCCACCCTTCCCTTTTTATCCATCCATCCATCCATCCATCCATCCATCCATTCATCATCCATCCATCCATATCCATCCATCCATCCTCCATCCATCCATCCATCCATCCATCCATCCATCCATCCATCCATCCATCCATCCATCCATCCATCCATCCATCCATCCATCCATCCATCCATCCATCCATCCATCCATCCATCCATCCATCCATCCATCCATCCATCCATCCATCCATCATCCATCCATCCATCCATCCATCCATCCATCCATCCATCCATCCATCCATCCATCCATCCATCCATCCATCCATCCATCCATCCATCCATCCATCCATCCATCCATCCATCCATCCATCCATCCATCCATCCATCCATCCATCCATCCATCCATCCATCCATCCATCCATCCATCCATCCATCCATCCATCCATCCATCCATCCATCCATCACATCCATCCATGCATTCATTTCTTTCTTGCTTTTATCTATTATTTTTTTACTACATAAAAGGGCATAACGATTACAGTAATCTTATTTCTACTTTAGTTTTCTTTTGCTTTAATAAATCTTTCTTTTTAGATGTAAACGCGTATAAAATTGTATCGTGGTTATTCGTTAAAGATTCATGGCCATCAAAGTGTCTAAATTAGCTTTTGGAAAAGTAGAAGTCATTAACGGAGCAGGAGTTTTTACTACATAGTGCTACTAGTTGTAACGAAACCCGTAAAATTAGGTCAGTTTTTGAGAGATTCAACAGAGCTTAAAATGAGACATGTGCGCTTAGGAATGATGGCGGAAAAAAGTTTTCACATTTTCTCCTATCACTACCGTTGGGAATTAATCCCAAACTTAGGGATGTAGGTACTTAATGTATGTAATATTTTTTCTAATTAATTGCAAGTTGCAAGTGCTTCACAAGTTAACCTCTACTCATATTGTGTATAAGTATACATATAAAAAGAACGTATTAAATTAATTGTTATTATTTTCTAGAAAAACAATCAATTTTCGTTCAAAATGACTTTACCATCCCAACCCTTATTACAGTTTTGCATACACAAGTTTCACCCCCTTCTACTGGCATTCCTAACCGTAAGGGCGTGTCCTTTATAATACGCCTATACGTATAAGTACAATGAAGAAAAGCGTATAGGGTCCCTATTTATCTCAGGATCTTCAAGCGATTCATAATTTATTTCATCCCTTGTTGGCAGGACTCCAATATAAGTAAGGAAACTGGTCGTAAGTGCAAGTCGTAATTTATTCATCCGTACGTCCCTGCATGCATATGGCTGTAAGTTATTGCCGAATGCAGATGAACAAAAATAACGAAACGATTACAAATTCTATAAAACACCTACATGAGTATGTACATCATTTACGACTTGAAATATGTTTTTTTATAATAGTTATCAATTAATAAAAAAAATTATGTGAAATTGAAGACAAAAATAAACCAAGATCGTTCGACTTTTATAATTTAGACGAAAATAACAGGAACATAATACAAACTTTAATAAAAAATTAGGCAAATTGAATTATTATTAAATAATAAGTTTTGTTTAAATAAATAAATAAATTATACCCGAGTATATTTTACTTTTCACTCTAAAAAAAAAAAAAGGAACGATCGCCCTGAGAAGATTTTAAAATTAAAAAATAAAACAAGGAACTAACTGTTTACTTAAATCCGAAAGCTATACAACACACTGCACATTAAAGTAAAATTGGCAAAATAAGCAGATACGGTGGCAAATATATAAGGTCAACATACAGTAGAATTCTTTTATCTTCTCCATCACGTGACCTGAATGAGTTGGATAAATAAAACCGTAATAGTTTATACACCAATCAAATGTTGACAGATGGTTGACAGTTTCAAATTATAGGTTATATTATGTATCGAATAAGTTGACGTATTCTACGTAGTAAAAAAAATTAACATCATTATTTATAAAGACAATCGATTGGATAAAAATTATATTACTCACAATATATTGCACATTTTTAAGTGAACAATTAATTCACAAAAATGAAAGACTGTCAGGCAAGGTAGTACTTAAACCGGCAATTGGTCACGTGATGGGCATGATAAAATAATTCTACTATACGTTTGCAACACTTTGTGTGTCAATGACGTAAACGCAATCTATCAATAATCTTACTATAAGTTCGATTGCGTTTAATAAGCGCATTTAGGTAGATGGGCCCATTAAAAGCGATGATTGCTCGCTGACGATTTAAATAATTTTTGTAATAAGCGTAATACACCAATTGCAGGACCTTGCTAAAATGTAACACCCTTACAATATTAAGCATTTAAAATCGGTTTTTCATTTGTTTCATTATTATTAACCTACTACAGTCGCTGATTGTTTTACAAGCATATTTGCAATAAAACGTCATGTAAATAAGAAACCCTTTTTTATAAAAATAAAAAGTTATCGGATAGTTGCTCTTAACCGTGCATTTGTATAACTCTTAAGGGTGATGATCCCCTTCCTTTATTTAACCATATTGATATTGAAACATCGAAATATAAAAAAAATCTACTATCCGAAATTTAGAATATTCGACTGGATTCGAGCATTATTCTTCTTTTTTTTTATTCATACACCTCATTCAAGTCACGCGACGACATTATTAAACATTATAGTACAAATTTTATTAAGTACATATGAAAATAAATTAAATACTAATAACGAAAAGAAAGTTTGCTTTTATATACATTGTTACTCTTGAAAAAGACGTAAGACGTCGAACAATTGTAGAAATTAATAAACTCTTTGAAACATATAAAAGCAAACTTTCTTTTCGTTATTAGTGTTAAATATGTTTCATAACTCTCCTACTGCATCATTAGTAAATATTAATAAATTAAATATTTTTGACTATCAAAATTTGTGTATTATCAGTCAAAATTTATCATGTTCAGGGTGGGTGTTTAGTTTTTGTGACGTAATATTTACAAGGGGGTCACAGAAAGTGTGACACAGCGTGACAGCCCGGGTTGAGGGGGTCAAAAAAAGCTAATTTTAGCGTGACGTATTTTATGAACAGTCCCCTCAATAGTTAATTTAGGTAGTGTTCAGAGGCGTACTCAGGAAAAATTTATTTGATACGTACAAGCAATTACAAGTGTAATATCATGTAATTAAAAATTAAAAATGGCTTTAGATTTTGTCGTTAAAATAACAGGGTCGTATTACAAAAAATTAAACTGATGATGTCCCCTCGAAATTGAAACGTCGGACTTGAAAAGCGTTGCCACAATTAGATTAGTGCGGAAAATGTGGCAAGACAAAAGTGCAATTTATTTTTATATCCCTTCTTAAATAAAGCCAAGTAAAAAGAATAATTTTGAAAATTTCCGATCTTTTTTAGAAACTATTTGGAATTTTAAAGCTTTCTACAAGGCATATTCTTATTAACGCACAACATGCGCAACCTTTCTCTAATTTAATCGACTCCGTATCTCCTTATACGGTTTACGAGATCCTAGTATTTCACTCTTATCATGGACACATTTTATTTGCTAGAGATATGGTGAGAAGTTTGGGAACAACAATTGGATAATATAGTTGAATGATTTTCCGGGCTAATAGGCCGCGTGGTCTGTAGGATTTTTGTTTGTTTGTTGGATCGGTTGCTTTCTTATTTATGTCTTGGAGGGTGAGTGGAGGAGGGGGGTCGGTGTTCCATAGTTGACTGCACTTTGTTTTCCAATTGATGTTTTTGTTATTGTTGTTGTTTTTAACGCTGGTATCTAGTATTTCTGTAATTTCAACCCTTCATCTTTGCGATTAAAATTGTTTTTGTGTTTAAATATTTCTATGACTTCTCTGTATAACCGGGAACGGTAATGACTACACTTTGATAAGATTTGGAAGTCATCATGCTGCTTCTTCTGCTGAATCTCAGAAGAGCAAAAGCAGCAAAGATCTACTAAGGATGCCAGCCAGCAGTCGAGACTGGCGAAACGTCTACTGAAGGCATAACAGCCCGGAAAACATTTGGTTAAAGAGTCAGTCATTTACCTTTTTATAGTCGTTTTCCAATTTACGTTGTTAAAACTGAATCGATAGAACTAAAAAGGTCCAACGATCCTTCGACATGAAATATGACCCTAACCTTGTCCTTTTGTGTACAGTTCCCCGTTCAATTAATTATCGCGAAAATGACAAAGGAAGATAAACAGCCGCGAATGGATTTACTTCAAAATGAAAAATAGCAACAGCAAAATCGTGGTCGTGCTTTTAATTTGAAGTCAATTTCTCGTCTGTAGATAGATAATAATCAATCGGTAACAATCTTAGAAAGGGGGAAAAGTCAAGGACCTTTTGGGGCGACGTTCTGGTGAATTTATTAACTGAAATTATAATAGAAAAGGCGACGTTCGATAACGGCGGCAAATTTTTATTTACTAAAGTATGTTTTTTTTTTGTAGCTTTGCAATTTAGCTCAGACATGGGCCAACCACCTTGCACATACGAATAGGTTTTACTACAGAAACGACAAAGATATTGGACAGAATTTATTCTGCAGGCTCACGAATGCTTTGCAAAACGACGTATCAGGTAATATCTAAAATGGGTACATGGAGGGTTGTCTTTTAATAACTTACTATTTTGAATTGCTCTGTTTAGGACAGGAAGTGGCCACTTATTGGTACAGTGCAGTTCGTCAGTACAATTACAACAAAGAACCTGATGTTCTTCACGCCAATGTAAATGCAGGTAAGAGAAACCTAACCAAATCAAATTTACGAGGATGGTATCAAATATAAAGGAGCCTTTGTTCATAAAACATTTATTTTGAAAATTTTCACAAAAACACAAAGGCTATAGGAGGATAAGAATGGGTAGGATGCCCCCAAACGGATTGTGCTGATTTTTTTTCTGGTGATTACTACCAACATAAGATTAAGATTTGCTAAGTTTTAGCTCTTAATATTGTACCGTTGGAAAGTGAGGATTAATTGAAAAAAAATCGAAAAAAATTCATATCTTTTAAACGGTTCGATCGATTTGGCTGAAATTTTAGTATGTTTTGCATATTTTTATAACAAAAAGAAAAAAAATGATTAATATGAAAAGAAAATTTTAACCCCCCTAAAAAAAATATTCCATAAAAATTTTTTTTTAATTTTTCTAACACTATTTTTCACAACATATGATTTTTTGAAAATTTTTTTCTGGGTGCGTCATAGTTGAAAAAAATAAAATTTCAAAAAATTATTTTTTTTAAGGTTAGGCTTTATGTAGTCACGTAAATTTTTTTTTAGATTTCCAAGTGTATTTGACGTTGTATAAAATTTTTTCTAAATTTTTTTTCCAGATGCGTCTGGATGCGTCGCAGTAAAAGCAATAGAATGTCCAGAAATAATTTTGTTTTGGGGTTATGTTAGTTGTACAATCATCAAAATCTTTTTATACGTTTTTGACCCTATCCAACGCAACATATAATTTTTTTAAAATTTTCCTCTGCGTGCGTCATAGCTAAAAACAACAAAATGTCTAGAAATATCTATATAAAAAAATCCGAAACAATAACAATTATAAATGACGTCAAATAGATTAAAAAATCTCCAGAAAAATTTACGTGATAGTACATAAAGCATAACCTCAAAAAAAATAATTTCTAGGCATTTTGTTGTTTTTAACTATGACGCACGCAGAGGAAAATTTTGAAAAAATTATATGTTGTGTTGGATAGGGTCAAAAACGTACAAAAAGATTTTGATAATTGTACAACTAACATAACCTCAAAAAAAAATTATTTCTAGACATTCTATTGCTTATACTGCGACGCATCTGGAAAAAAATTTAGAAAAAAATTTATACAACGTCAAATACATTTGGGAATCTACTAAAAAATTTACGTGACTACATAAAGCCTAACCTAAAAAAAAATCATTTTTTGACATTTCATTTTTTTCAACTATGACGCACCCGGAAAAACATTTTGAAAAAATCATGTGAAAAATAGTGTTAGAAAAATTTAAAAAAAAAAATTTTGGTAATTGTACCAAGACCATAAGTTATTAAAAAAAATTTTTTTTTGGGGGGGTTAAAATTTTCTTTTCATATTAATGATTTTTTATTCTTATTGTTATAACAATATGCAAAACATACCAAAATTTCAGCCAAATCGATCGAACCGTTGAAAAGATATGAATTTTTCTCGATTTTTTTTCAATTAATCCTCACTTTCCAACGGTACAATATTAAGAGCTAAAACTTGGCAAATCTTTATCTTATGTTGGTAATAATCACCAGAAAAAAAATCAGCACAATCCGTTTGGGGGCCTCCTACCCATTCTTATCCTCCTATAGCCTTTCTCCATTTTTCGACATATCCCCCTTGTTTAATTATACATTTTTCCCAACGGATTGGTAGTTTTTTCATCTCGTTTTCATAAAAAGAAGCAGGGCGGGAGTTTATCCAGTTGCGCACAAACGCCTCCACATGTTCATCAGTCTGAAATCGCTCGCCTCCTAGTACCTAATTCTTTGAGTTGCCCAAACATGTGGAAATCACAAGGGGATAAGTTTGGGCTATATGGATGGTGATCCGACTGAGTCTAGTGCATTTCACTGATTTGGGCCTGCGTTAAAGCTGCGATGCGAACTCGAGCAGCTTTTTGATCTCACTCAGCAACTTTGGGACCCAACGAGCTGAAATTCTTCGGAATCCCCAGTTTTTCGTTATGACTGTGTGGACACCCCCTTAGCTGATGCCGAGTTCAACAGATATCTGAAGCACAGTGACGTGGTGGCGCTCTTCAATAAGGTTTCTAACGCGTGCAATTTTAACCGGCGATATGCTGGTACGCGGACGACAAGGATGATTTACATTTTCGACACTATTACGCCCTTCGTTAAATTCTTTGCACCAAACTTTTACCCGTTGCCACGAAAGCGTTTCATTTCCGAACTGTGCTAGCAATCTGCGCAAAATTTCAGCTGGTTTTACGTTTTCACGTGTAAGAAAGTTAATAATAATCCGTTGCGCAACGCTGCTGTGCATCTCTTTTTCACTCATTGTTGTAGCTACTAACCAAGCAAACACAGCAATACGACAAGTCGTTTCCGTTTCACCTAATATCCCCACTTTAAGTTCCTCACGCCCGTATGCGCCTTGAACAACTTAAAAAGGCTCGTTTATATTTGATCTGCCCTTGTAGTACTCATAATTTGACATTTACTACTTATACGTTTTACATTATTGGAATACATTTTCGGTTTTTTACAAAATCTGCCTAAATACATACCTATTCGAATAATTGCGAATACCGTCGATCATTCCCAACGTAACTTAACCTCAAATTGTTTATAAAATTTAGGCCATTTTACACAAATGGTATGGAGAAATACCAGATATTTTGGAGTGGGAAAGGCGAGATCACGTTCAGGAAAAGTAATCGTGGTAGCCCACTACGCTCCTGCAGGAAATATAACAGGATCCTTGCAGGATAATGTCTTCCCTCCAGGTAAAGATACAACAAAATACCAAACAATTAATTTCTTTAGATATATTATTTTCTTTTTATTTTATATAAAACTACTTCCGTATTACTGTAATTTCTTTATAGGGCCTCTTTAATTTACTTTTTTGTAAATATGAAAATATGTTTATTACCAGGTCCGGAATATCCGACTTTGCAACTCCCCCCTCGATTTTTCTTGAACTCGGACTCAACAACAACGTCATCGGATACGAGCATGAGTTCTCCGAGCAGTCCTCGATGATAAACGTACTCATCCGCCCACTAATTAATAAAAATAAAAATATACCTAATTATATTGTAACCTGTTAAGACTGCAGCGTATTTTGCAAGGTATTTGCCAAATTAAAGAGAAAATATTATGACGAAGACGGACCTGTTGTTGTTGCTAAATTGTTACAAAGTTTTCGCGTTTGTTCCAGTTTTTAAGAACGAATGACATTTTTTAGCAGACGCATAATTAACGTTAATTATTGTAATTGTGAAACGTCATGTAAATAATTTTAATATATAAAAAGAATAGGAGTGTGTGCAAAAATAATGCTCGAATAGAATCGAATATTCCATATTTCGAATGTTGAAGTAATTCTTGGAAGGGGATCATCACCCTTAACAGTTATACCAATGCACAGTTAAGAGCAACTATCCGATAACTTTTTATTTTTATAAAAAAGGGTTTCTTATTTACATGACGTTTTATTGCAAATATGCTTGTAAAACAATCAGCGACTGTAGTAGGTTAATGATAATGAAACAAATGAAAAACCGATTTTAAATACTTATTATTTTAAGGGTGTTGTTACATTTTAGCAAGGTCCTGCAATTGGTGTATTACGCTTATTACAAAAATGATTTAAATCGTCAGCGAGCAATCATCGCTTTTAATGGGCCCATCTACCTAAATGCGCTTATTAAACGCAATCGAACTTATAGTAAGATTATTATTGATGGATTGCGTCTACGTCATTGACATAGTCTATGCGGATCAATTTAGGAAATACGTCCTATAATTATAAGTTATATCGGAATGCTTCAAGGCCAAAATGTTGCAAATGTATAATTAAATTATTTATTATTAAATGAAGATTTTATTCATACACCTCATTCAGGTCACGCGAAGACAAAGATAAAATAATTATACTATACTTTTACGGTGTACATTGGGTTGCCCTCACATCCATTTTCATTAAACATTATAGTACAAGTTACTTTATGTTGTTGTTTTATACAACTTAAAGCAAAAACTTTGTAATGGGTATATTTACTAGATAAAAGGCGAAAAGTTTTGGAACAACAATAAAATTTGTGAAAAGCATTAAGATTTACGATTTACTTATTTCAGCATAAAACACAGTAATGACCCTTCCAATTTTATTTTCAATAGAAGTACTGTACACATTGAATACCAAAATAATGTTGGTACAACTGAATCGTCAGTTTATATTTTTGTTGTACGACCCTGATATTTTTACTACAAAATTTTTAATTCTAAATTAATTCATAATTGATTAAACACGATTTTAGCTTGTTTTTCGTAAGTATTATTTCAAATTTTGCCTGACTACGGCTCTGAACGCCACCAAAACTATCTACTGAGGGAAATTATAATAGAATAAAAGTCAATAAAGTTCCAAAAACTCCAACAAAATTCTTTAATTATTTATTCAATAAAAGAAAATTGTAATAACAAAAGTAATAGAAAGTATTATTTTATTTTTTACATTTTAGTAATTAAAAACCATTTGTGGAATATTGTGTGCATTATTAACTTTTATATGTCAACCATCTGTCAACATTTGACATACGTGTGTATAAACTATTACGCCTTATTCAGGTCACATGATAGAAAGGATAAAATAATTCTACTACGAATTATAAGTAAGTTTGTGAGTATAAAAGGCAAAATACAAGCCGTTTGTAGTTGAATAACTATTGGCCCATATGCAATCTTCTAATAATCTTACTATACGTAGATGTCTTGCTTTCTTGTCCTTATAAAATGTAACACATTTATTTTTTTTTTAGCAAATAGAAAAAAAGATCGTAGTTTTTAAATTTTGCGATTGAAAATTTGCATAAATCATAGAGAGCCACTGCTACGTATATTTTTTCGCTCATTAAATAAATCTTGAAAATCTCCTCTACCTAAAGACTAGTATGCACAATCAATTTTTTATGCACCCCCAATATTATTAAATAATATACTATTCCCATTTACAGACTGTAAAACTCAATCTAACTAATAAATAATTAACTCAACTTTGAGAAAACAATAACATTATTACAATCATTGTTATTAAATTGATAGACTTCTGTTTAATAATGAAGTAAAAATTTATCATAGAGAGAAGAAAGGGAAATTTCAAGTATACGTTTCTTTTTAATCTTTCTAAAAACTAGCTATTAGAACACCCCACATTCCCAAATATATGAAAATGGTGATCTAATCTAGGTCTTCCCCTGCCCCTGTTTACTCCAGATTTTGCTTCTAATACATGTCTCTAACATAGATAACGTCCTCGTCTCAGAAGATTTCCTATTAATTCATTAAAAAAATTTTTTTCTCTAAAGTTAGTTATTAATAACTGCAAGTTTCATAGTTTATGTTTTTATACCCAACTGAATATAGATAATTAAATAATTTCTAATCCTAATTCAAAAAATTATTAAATAAATATGTACTTCTATAAGTAGAATTTCATAATGAAATTAAAAGAATGTCATAATAATTCTAAACGAAAGCATTATTGCTACATAAACAGGGTTTTCAAATTGATGAGCTATTATTAGAAGTAAATGAATTAGTAGAAGGAATTCAATTCTGAAACTTGGGCTCATTTGGTTATTGTTTATGCCGCTTCTTTTAAGAATATTTTCAAGTTCGATTTACAACCGGTTATACCGGAAGTCGACACCAACTTTTTTATTTTAAATGGAATGGTATATTTTTTACGCGCAATTCGAATAAAACGTGTAGTTCTAAGGTAAGTTTGATAACCAACTTGTACACCTATGACGATCGGATCTGAGTTAATTTAATTTATAAAAAAAATCGCTACAGCAACGCAAATTACAAAAAAATCATAACTTCCACAAAATACGACTCAGACTGTTGAAATTTTTACTAGTAGTAGCTGAATATTAGTGCTAACACCTAAACAAAAAAAGTTAACTAAATAATTTACACAGGGCGTTCAAAATAAAATTCTAAAGTTTAAGTACTTCAAACACGAATAACTTTGTTTTTTCAAATGGCAACTACCAGTTTTTTTTTCAATCGACTCCTTTTTTTATCCTCTTTCGATCTATATGGATACTTCCTATTGTTTTATTTGAGAATTCTCGAGTAATTTTGAATTATTATTTAAAAAAGCCAATTTTAATATTTTTCGGATAAAAAGGTGTGCCTTGGAAAAATGACAACTAACGGCAATGCAAAATGAATCCAAAAATCGCATTTTCGATTAATTTATGTTACAAAAAATAATCAAAAAGGAAAACTTCAACTTCAAACATTTGTCTCGAACATCTGCCCAACAAGAATTAAACGATAAAAAAGGTTTTACTGTGATTTTGTTTTGATTGTCGTTAGTTGTCAATTGTCCAAGGCACACTCTTATTACGCCAAAATAAATATATTTAAAAAATTCTAAATTACTCAAAATTTTTCAATTAAAACAGTAGGGAGTATCTATATGAATCGAAAAAGGATAAAAAAGGAATCGATTGAAAAAATAAAAAATGATAGGTGCCATTCGAAAAAACGAAGTTATTCGTGTTAGATGTTCTTAAACTTTAGAATTTTATTTTGAACGCCCTGTATAAATTATGTAATTGAATTTTGTCAAGGAGTTAGCACTAATATTCAGCTATTATTAGTAAAAATTTCCCAACAAAAGGTTTTTTATAATTTTAGTTGAGATAGCAATTTTTTTTCTATAAATTAAATTAACTCAGAAACCGATCGTCATAGGTGTACAAGTTGGTTATCAAACTTACCTTAGAATTACACGTTTTATTCAAATTCAGCGTTTAAAAAAAATACCATTATATTTAAAATAACAAAGTACGGTATAACCGGATGTAAATCGAACTTGAAAATATTCTTTTAAAAAAAGCGGCATAAACAATAACCAAATGAGCCCAAGTTTCAGAATTGAATTCCTTCTACTAATTCATTTACTTCTAATAATGGCCCATCATCTTGAAAACCCCTGTATACTGGGTGACCCAAAGTGGCCTATTAGACAGGAGGTGCTACACTATTGAAAATATTGTAAGAATATATATTAGATGTTGTAATACTACTTGATTTATTTCAAAACTTTACTACCATTAGTTTTCCATAAAATTCTGATAGATCACTGACTTTGGGTCATCCTGTATAATATTGTGCCACCCGGTCAGTCCCTAAATGAAATTATTCAATTTCCAAAAAGGTCATGGTAGACTCGCGACACTATGTTAAATTGTGTATTATAGTTATATATTTTATAATATACGTAAATAAAATAAATTCAATGTTATAAATAATGTAAGTTCGAGGGAAGAAAGTGGGGAAACCTTTATACACCGTAACCTACCCTAACAAATGCAAAGGAATGAAATGATCGAATGATAAATATTATAGAAATAAACAACAATTAAAACCCAACGTAGTTACACACATTGTGCCTTCTTCATTTGGAGAAATTATATGTTATTATTTATAATTATTTTGTGTTATAATTACAATCTTAAAGGCTTAATCAATTTAATTCAAATATTCAAGAATTTATTATTTATTTTTTTTACCCGCAGTACTTACATGTACTCGGTGGTGCAACTATACCATGACCCTTTTGAGGATTAAATTTGTTGTGGTAATTTAAGGTTAAACTGACCCCGTGGCACAACTATACAACATATACCGAATATTACGATTTATCAACTATTATGCAATTGATATACCAATTCATGAATTCATCAAAAAAATACAAACGCAATTTAATAAATGTTATTATTATAGGGTGCCTATTGCATATGTATCCATCACAGAAAAGAGATCCATTTAAAATCAAAAATATACATAGAAAACATTATTATTATTATTCGTACGTTGCCTTTAATCAAAACGCTTTTTCTGTTTATATTTTTTTAAGAATATGTAGCTCCAGTATTTCTAGATTTGCTTCTCTCATAATATATATACAGGGTGGATGAGTTTCTACTTAAAAACTGTCGAACATTATACACGATTATTTACAATTTCAACAAAAAATAAAAAAGAAAAAACAAGACTTTTTGTTGATCCAAAATTTAGTACTTAATAGTACAATATTTGTACAAGTTAATTATTATTATATATGCTTCCAGCTTATAATTAGTTTCACTAAACTGTTATGGCACTATTTTAACCAAATATGCCTTAGTGTTGAATTATATATGTATAGCTCAAATTTTTATTAATAATTATATTATTAAAACAATCCTAGTTTTAAATATCTAATAACGCAGTTAAAATTTGTTAAATTAGACTAACAATAAGTATATTTACTGTTGTTATTGGAAATTAGTTTATTTACAATTAGTAGAATTTAAATATTGTTAACACGCGTTGAAAACATTCATGTGTCCATTTGCTATGAGAGTGATGTATTAGATATAAAAATATATAATATACATACGCTTTTTAGTGTAAACAAAAACAAAGTATTTTTTGTATAAATCAAAATGTACAATGCTATTATTATTATTTATATATTCAATTGGTATATAGAGAATGTTATTATATACGTAAATTATATAGTGGATACTGCTCAAAAATTAACGGTAACAATTTGGTGGTCATTACCAAAAACAATATTGTAATAATGTTTGTATAATACTAAATTTTAATATGAAATACAATATTGTACATCTATCGCTGTTTATTTTTAAATTATCAATAATATATATAATATATAATATATTTTCTAGCTGCTAACATTGTCTTATAGCTAATGGAAGACGGCTTAAAAATTGGCTAAATAACAGATTACACAAAGTCCACAAACAAAAAGAAGAAAAGTACACATAGCCTACAAATTTTAACCTCAAAAATTCAATATTAAGTTAAAGTTTATCGTTTAATAGAATGATTAGAACAGGCTTATTTTTAACAAAAACTACACCACAAATTCTAAAATCCAGTAAGTGTATCATACGAAATTATTAAAGTTAATAATTTAAAAAATTAATTACTATTTTGCAGTATCTTACAGTACCGTTCCATGTACAGAAAAATGGGATTTATTAGCTGCAGTTTGTTTAGAACGATGCCCCGTAATAGCACCACCACTGAATGATATAGAAGCCAAAGTTAAGAAAATGTTTGCAGATATTGAACTTGAACGAAGTTACAAAAATGATTGGGAATTACGACATGAACAAGAAAAGTTAGTTGTAGTTTTTTAATACACAGCGTAATTTTAGATTACAAATATAATGTTTTAAATTATAGAGAAATTAGCCGACAGCTGAAGAAAGGAGAAGAAGTAGATATTGCAACTTTACAAACTGTTCAAGATTTTATTGATGCAGCAACTGAAGAAAGATCAAAGTTTAAAGAAGCTGATCGAATAACAGGTAAACATTAAATAAAATAACAAATTTAAACTTCAATGGTAACATTTTAGAAGCAGATAAATCAAATGATGTTACATCATTGTCCAGAAAGTTGGAGAAGCATCTAGTTCTTTTAGTACAGCAAAATTTGAACAATACAAATAAATATTTGCTACCCCAAGGCATACGAGAAGAAGGTGAAAGTTTACGACAGGTATTCTGATTAGTTTTTTAGTTATATTTTTAAACAATGAGATTTTTCTGTTGTAAGACTGCAGAAAGGATTTTAAAAGAAAGTTGTGGAACAGAAATCAGAGCTCAATTTTTTGGAAATGCTCCTGCAGGATTTTATAAATATAAATACCCAAGAGAAGTTAGAAGCAAAACTGGTTCAATAGGCGCTAAGGTAAATAATAAATGTAGTACCTAATAGTGTTTACTTTAATTGTTTATTCTTGTTAAAGGTTTTCATATACTCAGCCCTTTATAAAAACGGGCAAGTTAACAAAAAGGATTCAAAGTTTAAATGGTTAGATAGAAGCGAATTACAAAAAGAACTACCTGAGAGTTATCATAAAAGTGTTTCAGCATTTTTAATAGATAAATAATGATTATTATAAAAAATATATATAGTTACATACTAATAATTAGTAAGTACATACATACATAAATAAATTTGTTTTTTATCTGTACTGCTTTTTTTTTGTATAATAAATACAGTGTAATCTTAGTTACGGAAATTTTTCTTTATCCAAGCCAATTCAAACAATGTATTATTTATGTTTTCCTTTTTAATTAAACATTGGTTTATTCGAACTCACCCCCTTGGCATTATTCGGGTAATCAGGATTCTACAATAAAATAATCCATATTTCCTTTATAACTAATTTAATCTAATTTATTTCCATTATGTGTACATATTTTTAACAGTAAATGGAGTATGCCACAATGTAATGTAGAATTCAAGGAATAAAATATCAAAAATGGCCCCAACAAAAGTTGTCCGTTATTTTTTTATCAATAATTAAACGTTGCAATTTGCAAATTTGTCTACATTTTCGCATTTATATTGAAAACTATTATTATTATTTTCCCTATCACCTAATACACATTTATTGCCATTATTTTAGTATCAATAATAATTTTTAATTCCACCCAATGCGCCTCCGCGAGACAGCCCTCAACTAAAAATATTGTATAAGGTAACCTCCATCCCCAATTATTTTCCCCCTTACCATAGGAAGAAACTTAATTTTTAATCTACAATTAATTTCAAACCTTGTTGATTTTTGCATTATAAAAGTAGTTATTCCTACTTAAATAAAAACAGTTAAAATACAATGATACTGAAATAAACAAAATTGGGATCACGTTCATTACACACTTGTTGATGCTGCAAAATAATATAACTTTTAAGAAATTAGTAAGCAGTTTTCAGTGAGTAGGTTTATGTTTGGCTTAATGAGATTAAAGAAATTAATATCCTACATACATATATGTATATTTACCTAATTATTATATTTTATAACTTTGTTGTACTGATAACAGATTCTTCTCAAACTAATTTAAATAACAATTATCTTTAAAATAAATAGGAAAATAGGATTAAATGTTTAGCAAAACCGCCTACGTAATAAGCTCGGGAGGTGTGAACTTGAAATGCATCAGATTGGTGAATGCTTCTGTTTGTTTAATAACGTGAAGGTATTCGTTAAAGAAAGATAACGTTATTTTGTTTTTGAAATTTTGCATGGGCCTATATATTAATTAAGGATGTTGAAGAACAGTAAAAAAAAGTTTTCAAGAACTCATTGTCAGTATAAACGTTGTTTTAGATGTTCTTAATTAATTGTAAAAGAATGTATGTGTGATGTTTTTATTCTTTAGAAGGGGATTTATTATTTTTTATTATACACATTTTTTTTTTGTAACTCCTCATTTTTCTTCATAACTACATATTTCCACCCACTCTCGGTGGTAATGGTAGATAGCTCTTAGTCTCTCCTCGATAATAGGAGAGTTTGGTCTCGGTGAATGGAAGCAACTGGGCGTGGGTGGTAAAAAATTGTGATAAGATACATCTAAAATTTACTGGAATGTCCCAGATTATTCATGAATGTTTCAGTGTGTTCAAAAATGTTTCAAGAAGAAAATAAATGCTTTATAACATCCCAATATGATTTCGAATGTTCATGAATGTTCCAGAAAATTAAAAAATGTTAGAGAATGTTTTGAATCATGGAACGTTTCCGATTTTTCGAGAATGATCTAGAATGTTCTCGATTTTATGAGAATGATTTGGAATTATCGAGAATGTTCCAGAATATTCAAAACAGTTAGATAATGTTTTGAATCATTAAAGGATATTCTGGTATGTTCCCGATTTTTTGCGAATATTCTAGAATGAACCAGAGTGGAAAGAAATATATATACCTATGTGAGTAAAAGACAGATAAAAATAAGATGATGTGTGATATATTCTTGCTCGGGCAACGTCGGGCATTGCATCTAAATATAGAAGAATTCGGCATAATAGTTTTCTGGGTGTTTTTAATTAATTATAACAGACATAAATTAATGCACATATTGATTTTGTAAAAAGAAGGGTACAAAAAAGACCAATCCTTCACTGAAAAGTAAAATACATATCGAATTTTGGTTTTTCTAATCAAAAAAAGGGAGGGGTCCGGACGCAAACCCCGTTTTCGTGATATTTAAACCAAATATTTTATGTTTAGGTTAGGAGTGGATCCAGAATATTTTGAATAGAGATCAATTTCAAATTGCAGAGGATTATAAAATTTATTACCTACTAAAATAAAATTTTCCGTGGACCCATCACTGACCCATAAGTAAGAAACACGAATTGCAATTTTTGGTACTTACACCCATATTTAATCGTTAATTAAAAATTAATTATTGTCATTCTGATAAAACGTAACATACGAAAAATTATTAATATCATGAAGTAAACACATCTGTACTTGCAGCAATAAAATCGTGACCATGATGGAATTTATAAACAAAATCAATAATGGTTTTCGGTCGTTTTTTTTTTTCTATTAATCAAATTTATGATCGAGTTTTTCTCTGCTGCACCGTTATTGAAATTGAATAACATGTAAGGTTGTTATAGGTTTTTCAATAACTGATTTTCTCTGGCAGGTAAATAAAAACAAAAGAAAAAAAGATACGTATCAATTAATCAATTTGACCGCAGGAAATTATTAATTAACATAAATAATAAAATGATAATGAAATCAAAGCAAGACAGATTTTTTTGTGTTTGTGCATGAAAATGATCACTAGCCTTTTCAGGCCTTAAAGTAACTGGATATTAATAAATCAATTATGTCCTTTATAAAAGTGCTCTATAATTTGCATTTCAAAAGAAGGCTTCAAGCTATTTAAATGTGCTTTATAAGGTGATTGAAGCTCTTGTAACGTGCTTAGAACCCCCTCCCTTTTAAATACGAATTATAAGGGAAAAGAACTTGCTGAATTTTGTATTTGAGGCCCTACTGTCCTACTGGTTTAATTCAAGCCCTTTGGTGTATTTGAAGCGTTTTTTGTTAGGATTATCATGATACACTTAAAACTCTTTCCAGAAGATCGGAGTACTTTTTTCATATAATTTGTAATTTAAACTTCTCGAATTTTAAAATGTAAGTAGAACTTTAAGGGCCACAACACTTTAAACAATAACTTGCTCCAAATGACGTGATATTACAGGCCAAATTATTGATAAAACTTGGGCATTTGAATTTTTTTGTGAAAATAACTTTATTAATATCTAAACTAGATGGGGTCTTTTTTTGTATTTTACACATGACAAGTTCTTTCATTGATTTTATGTTAAAAAGTTGCAAAACTATCTACAGTTATTTGTATAAAGGGGATAGAAACAGTGGCGTAGCCAGAGTTAGTCCATCAAAATATCAAACTCGTATAACCCATAAAACATGTATTAAAAAGGGTCCATTCCCACTACTATTAACGTTCAGATAATAACAAATAAAAAACTGGAAATAACCTCCTCCACAATCTCCTTTCGTTTGGACGTCGACTTATAGGACACCCTGTATATGGCGCCCTTAGTCAAACTTTATGTAATTGCCCCTTTAGAGAGTAGCGATTCGATTGTCTTTATCGTCACTAATTAAATTCATAATAAATAACATTTTCCCTTAATAGGCGGGGAGCCCACAATTCTGAAAGTGCACTTACAGGGATTTCAAAATTATTTATATTAAGAGATAGTTAATAGAAATACGAAAAAAATAAGTCCGGTATGACGAGATTTATCCTTGCACCAATATTATTATTTGCACTTATCGCGAAAATTAATTTCAACCAGCGCAAGTTATTCTAAATTTTATGTACTTTTAGAAATAAATGGTATGACAGCTGCTATTGTGGTAAAAATTTCTATTTTAAAAACATATTAGTGATAAAGTTTTACCCTTCTCACAAAATAACTTTTTTTAAATTTGTTCCTTTTTAGAGTTCCGCATCTCAAAAGAAAAAAGCGGAACCCTTATAGGATCACTTCGTTGTCCGTCCGTCCGTCCGTCTGTCAGCCCTTTTCGTCCTCAGGAACGTCGTGGAGGTATCAAGCTAAAATTTATACCAAATACTCAGGTCTATTGTCCCTTGGAGCTGTAAAAAATCAAACTTCTAAGCCAACGCAATCAAAAGATACAGCCGTTTATGCCGCAAATTTCCGCAAATTTTCGAATCAAAACCTACAGGGTACTTCCCGTCAACTCAGAATCTTGAAATTTGGTACGAAGCAACGTCTTATAGCACAAATAAAGGCAAAATTGCGAAAACCGTAAATTTTTAGTTACATCATATAATAAAAATATTTTTAATAATTTTAAAGTTACTACCCCTTTCCTCATGAACGCGTAGAGGTATTAAATTGAAATTCATATCAAATACTCAGGTCTATAATACCTTTAAGCTGTAACAAAATCAAACTTCTATGTCAACGCAATCAAAAGAAAGAGCAATTTAAGCCGCATATTTTCAAACTCGCAACTACTCGCAAGGGAATCAAAACCTAAAGGGTACTTCCAGTCGATTTAGAATCTTGAAATTTGGCATGAAGCAATGTTTTATAGCACATATAAAGGAAAAATTCCGAAAACCTTAAATTTTTAGTTACATCACATATATACAGGTTTGTACGGAACCCTCGGTGCGCTAGTTCGACTCGCACTTGGCCGGTATTTTTTAATAGCGATATTAGTAAGTACTGTAATAATCTTCAACTCATCATTATAGATTATTATTATTCATTTATATTTTCTATTATGTATTATAGATTTTTTATATTCATTTATATTGATTTCTTATATTTATTTTGAAGAATATATATTTTTTTTAAATAGGTGCTTTGAGTCTCTTCAACTCAACATAGTATAGTGTCAAATACAATGAAGCAGTAGTGGACAAACTCGAATTCTACGTGTTATAATGTCGTTTATGATTCCCATCAAGTAAACCCGAGAGCTAACATATGTTATATTAGCTATTGTACGAATCTACGTCCCTACTTCGCTTGTTTGAACTGGCATGACAGATGTTTTTGTTAAGTTTTGAGCTGTCATACCGAAATAATTGCAAAGTAGACAAAAAAAGGAACAAATTAAAAAAAAAATAGTGCGTGAAGTCCCTCCGCGCGGAAGAAGTGAAACTTCGTAATATGGAAATGAAAATAGGAAGGGGTAGAAATTGATTTTTAGTTTCTTTAAGACAAACTTTATTAATATTGCTTACAATTCACAATTGAACGCATCTTTTAATTATCATTTCAGCTAATTTCACGACGCTCACACTGTTTACTTCGCTGCATAGCAAGAATACCACGCGCTTTCTACCCGACTCACTCTCTTTCTCTCTCCTACTTTCTACTTTTGTGTATCTTTCTTTCTCTCTCCCTATTGTGTTGGAATATTGGACGCTACTCGTTGCTAACGCTCGCACTGGCCTGTAACAGGTATACTACGCGCATGCGTTTGAGTGCCACGCATTCACTCTCGTTCTGTGCCACGCATTCATTCTCGCTTTGTCTCTTTCTATTCCCCCTCCATGGTAGCGTTAAACGTTTAACGCAACCTTGTTGGAAGTCGCATTAGAAGTTTCACTTCAAAAAAGTTATTCCGTGATAAGGGTAAAATTAATATGTTTTTAAAATAGGTATGACAGGCATTTCTGCCACAATAGCAGCTGTCATACCATTTATTTCTAAAAGTACATAAAATTTAGAATAACTTGCGCTGGTTGAAATTAATTTTCGCGATAAGTGCAAATAATAATAATGGTGCCAGGATAAATTTCGTCATACCGGACTTATTTTTTTCGTATTTCTATTAACTATCTCTTAATATAAATAATTTTGAAATCCGTGTACGTACACTTTCAGGATTGTGGGCTCCCAGACTATAACGCTGTTGCACCCTTAAAAATTGCCATCTTTATGCTGAACGTACTATGGTAAATAGCCCAAATCCTAACACGAAATTGAACGTTCAAAGTACTTTTTGGTAACAACGATTTTAAAATCCCTGAAGAAGGTAACAAATATGGTTACTTTGATTGGAAATAAACTCCTCGACTTATGAAACACCCTGTATAGTAACGCTGCTACTGTTAATTAATAGAGGAATACATGAGTAAATAATTAATTTGTATTACATTTGTTCAAAAATAAAGAGATAAAAATAAAATTAGGCAAAGGACAGATAATAAAGACAAACAAATTAGGTCATGGTCCAGTGTTTCTCAAGTGACATATTTTATTATTATTTCAGGAGTTATCCTGCAGAATAAAATGATAATAAAAACGTGCTTGATTTCAAGAAAATTAAGAATTTCTAAAAATATAAACTTTTTGTTTTCACCTTTTTCTGTTCTACCGTCATTATAAAAATAGCTGTAAATACTTTTACCACTTTTTAACATAAAATCAATGAAGGTACTTGTTATGTGTAAAATAATAAAAAAGGAACCATTTGGTTTGGTTTTCAGTAAAGTTATTGAACAAAATGTAGAGAACCCTATTTTTTTTAACGATAATGTAACTGTACTAAGACATTGTTTTAAGAGGTCACTCGAGCCGGGGACACCCTGTATAAATTATCCTTGTGTTACCACACTTGAAGGGAGAGAAGATTGCGCCTTTCTTTCGTTTCTTTTCACTCTACAGCATCTTTATTGATCAGAAATTTTCTCACTCAGTTCGTTGACATTACCTATCGCGCCATTTAAAAACCTTAAAAAAAAAGATATACCCCTTTGATCCCTAGTCATATACAAAGGTACACAAAACACAAAAACCTACGTACATACGTATATGTATCCCTATTATATCCTCAGAATTTAAATCTTTTTGTTTTCCCAATCCTGTCTGTCTGGGACACGATCAACATTACATAACAATACATGGTACAGGACCTACGATACGCATAAAAGTAGATACCAACAGTCTACGTGTTTAGAATCAAAGGTGGTTCATAAAAACTTCTAATATTAAGTACTTATCGAACACAGAACCAATTAATTATTTTTGTTGTAATCAATTAGTCGATCGAATTATTCGCACGTTCAAGTTTGTTGCAGTTTATTATTAGGTAGATACGTACAAAAGAAAAGTGGCAATAAAGTGAGTATTATAATGGTTTCGAGTTACGATTTCATGGCCTATCCGATTGTAAATCGAATATAATTATTGTTATTATTAAAACCGTAAAATTACGGTTAATTTTCGATTTTCAAGTGCAGATAACTGCAGAATAAGCAAAAAAGAAAATCGATAGTTTCTTAATACTAGTTCAAACGTGGGAGTACCTACTGTGCGTTCGTGTGTGCAAATGCAAGTGAAGATAAGATTTTTTTTTTTTTTGGAAAAAAAAGTAAATCCCAACCTGCGTAACTAGTTTTTCATGTGAACAAAAGCTGACAATCATCAAGTTTTATTACAAGTAACATGTGCTAGAAAGTCTCGTCTTAAATCCTGTACCAACAAATTAAGTATTTTATTATTGTAAAGTAAATGCATCTGATAAGAATTTACCCGGTTTACGTTCACCGGGATTAATCAATTTTAAAAGGCGTCTCGACATCCACAATTTCATCAGTTTGATCATAGCCTACAATTGGGTCACTCCAAGTCACACTCTCACTTACAATGAACTACTAATTTTCTTTTGGCAACTACCACACATTATCTATTTATTAACAAATTATAAATTTTAATTACTTATCCACTATAAATATTTTTTTGTTGAATAAGGATTTTAAAAATGAACTATTTTGTTCTCTATTCAACTTTTCTGTTATGTCTAAACAGTTTAATTTATGGTGCAATCGTTCCTGCTGTGGAAGGTAAGTGACATTTTGATTCTTTTAATTTGAATTTAAAAAGAAATATTATTTTGGCTGTCAAATAAAGTGAAGCAAATATTTTTACAATTTTTTATAGTACAAACCAAACCTTTACATTTGAAACTAATTAAAATTAATAAAAGTAAATTCTCATTATGCTTTAGCATCTTTTGATATTTAATTTGCCTATTGTGTTAAATATAAATAAATAATCAAAATTTTTAAAAATAAAATGTATGTATATTTTTTAAGAGTAAAGCTACATAAATTCCCACCAAGCTGAAAATCAGTGAGATTGTTTAAAATATGATTTACAATAAAATTTGAAAGTTCCCCATCTTATTATTTAATATTATGTAAAGGGTTCAATTCATTTTTAATTAAAGTACTGATAACGCTTTTTTTACCTAATCGATACTTTTTTATTACAGAAAATTTCAAAAAATTCCCTCCAGCATCAGAAGAAAGAGTGCTTGAACAAGGTAAGTACAAATTCTAACAATAACTATAAGTTAGACAATAAGTGTGACGTCCTTAAGCAGATTTTAGAAAGTTTCACAAGTCTACATAAAATAATTATTATTTCTATATTATATAAATTATCAATTTCATATAAATTAAAAAAAAAAAAACATGTGACGTCCTTAAGTGGTGCTAGGCTTTAACGCCCCCTTTGAAGTTTGTACTAGTTATAACTTATAACTCAACGTATTTCAAAATTTTGGATTTAGACGTTTCTAAAAAATAAATAACTAAATAAAACTAATTCATCAATCAAGAATCTAGAGATAATAATAAATTTCTGTGAAATTATCAGTTTTAATACAAAAACAAATCAGAAATAAAAATGTGTACTAATAAATTTACATTAAGTAGTTAAATATGTAAACGTAATTAATCGTTAATTTGTTTAAAAAATCATCATCGTACTTATCCAAATGGGGGGGGGTGGGGGGGAGACGTATATGGGATATATCTGCCCCCCCCCCGTGGATAATAAACATTAAGTAATCCTTTAAAAGGCGAAAACAACACGCGTCATTTTGTTAAGTTTTATAGCTAAATTAAATATAATTATTCAGAATAATAATGAAATAATTTATGTTTTAATATTTTTGAACTGGTTCAATGGTTTAACAAAGTTGAACATACACTGATGAAGAATTTAATGAACTTACAAAAACGCAAAGACGATTAAATTTCGTTTTGTAAAATTTATATTACAGTTAAAAGCAAATACCTACTGTTGACATTCTAATAATAACAATAGGTTTAAAAAAAAAAAAACGTTTCTAACAATTTTTTTAATTTCCATTTCCAATAATAGTTTAGTGAATCAAACGATCATTTCCCAGGTACCTGAATTTAATTAATTTTGTCTACGAAAATGAATCAGAAAACTATTAATTCCTTAAGTTTAAAAACATCATATGTAACTTGTTTTTTATGATTGAAACAGTTCAGTTTTTTCACGTTATCAGATATACAATTCAATAATTTTTCGATTTCACTAATAGATGTTGGACTTTATTTCTGACTATTTCTATAATAACTTTCCCATTAAGGAAATTGAGTATTTTGAGTATTTTATGTTTCAAACTATAAATAAACCACAACAACACTCACTTTATTCGTGTTATCTTTACACACCGTAACCTTGTAATCATAAGGAATCAAACAAAATCATTCTTTGATTTAATAAACCAAGGTGAATATAAATTAAAAGAAAAAACCTTTTTAAAAAAAGCTTTTATTTATATGCTCTAAAAAGAAGAAAATAAAATTTTAACTATCAACTTATAACCTCATTATACACAATTTATATGATCATAAAAGCTTGTCGCGAGGTTTGCTGAAATTTAAAAAAAATTAAACTTAGCAGATTAAGTTACTCAATTAAATAGGTACTAGTTTATTTACACAAGTAAATCGCGCGACAAACTTTTATGATCATATAAATTGTGTATAATGAGGTTATAAGTTGATAGTTAAAATTTTAAAGGAAATTTTTATTTTCTTCTTTTTAGAGCATATAAATAAAAGCTTTTTTTTAATCCATCCATGGGGGAGGGTATATCCCCCATATCACTCTTAGATACGCCACTGATATACCAGTTTTGTATTTTAATTAAAAATGAAAGCAGAGACTTATATGTTAAAGTAGCTCCCTACTTTTCATTTCTAAAAAACTGCTAATGTTGAATAATACCACCCTTTGCAGAAAAAGCATTTCTAAAGTAAATTTGAGTATGTACTTAAATAATTTTTTATCACCTTCAATTATTTAGATTATCTTACTATTTGAAAGGTTAACAGGGAACGTCTATCTACCTTCACTTTTTATAACAATTGTATGAGCTGATAACAGTATACATACAACGTAAGATTTCAGTGCAATTCATTAAAAATCTTTAATTACTGATTAAATAGTAGCTGCAACATTTAATTGACACTACTAAACATAAAATACATAATAATTTGGGCTATTATGGTTAATTGTATTGATAAGGACAATCTGAGATCAAATAGGATTTCAAAATTACATAATCCTTACAGTAACTACCGAAAGACAACTTGGTATTAAAGTTTAATTAGATAATGTACCTAATTGTGTCATAACTGTTTTAAGAAAACTGTTACTATTTATCATTAATTAATTAATATTAAATTTGAGTATTTGTAGACGTTTGTAGTCATTCCCGGTTAATTTGAATAAGAATTATTGCTACATATACAGGGTTTTCAAGTTGATGGGCTATTATTAGAAGTAAATGAATTAGTAGAAGGAATTCAATTCTGAAACTTGGGCTCATTTGGTTATTGTTTATGCCGCTTCTTTTAAAAATATTTTCAAGTTCGATTTACATCCGGTTATACCGGAAGTCGATACCAACTTTGTTATTTTAAATGGAATGGTATATTTTTTACGCTGAATTCGAATAAAACGTGTAATTCTAAGGTAAGTTTGATAACCAACTTGTACACCTATGACGATCGGTTTCTGAGTTAATTTAATTTATAGAAAAAAAAAAACATGATCGCAACCCAAATTATAAAAAATCATAACATCCGCAAAATACGTCTCAGACTGTTGAAATTTTTACTAGTAATAGCTGAATATTAGTGCTAACGCCTTGACAAAATTGAATTAAATAATTTATACAGGGCGTTCAAAATAAAATTCTAAAGTTTAAGAACTTCAAACACGAATAACTTCGTTTTTTCAAATGGCACCTACCATTTTTTATTCTTTCAATCGATTCCTTTTTTTATCCTCTTTGGATTCATATAGATACTCCCTACTATTTTATTTGAAAATTTTTGAGTAATTTAGAATTTTTAAAATATAGATAATTTCATTAATTTTGGCGTAATAAGAGTGTGCCTTGAACAATTGACAACTAACGACAATAAAAACAAAATCACAGTAAAACCTTTTTTATCGCTTAATTTCTGTTAGGGAGTTGTTCGAGACAAATGTTTATAATAAATACTTCAATTGAAGTTTTCGGTTTTGATTATTTTTTGTAACACAAAGTAATCGAAAAGGCGATTTTTGGCTTCATTTTGCATTGATTGCCGTTAGTTGTCATTTGGCCAAGGCACACTCTTATTACGCCAAAATAAATGAAATTATCTATATTTTAAAGATTCTAAATTACTCAAAATTTTTCAAATAAAACATTAGGGTGAATCTATATGAATCGAAAAAGGATAAAAAAGGAATCGATTGAAAAAATAAAAAATGGTAGGTGCCATTTGAAAAAACGAAGTTATTCGTGTTTGAAGTTCTTAAACTTTAGAATTTTATTTTGAACGCCCTGTATAAATTATTTAGTTCAATTTTATCAAGGCGTTAGCACTTATATTCGGCTACTACTAGTAAAAATTTCAACACTCTGAGTCGTATTTTGTGGAAGTTATGATTTTTTATAATTTGGGTTGCGGTAGCGATTTTTTTTCTATAAATTAAATTAACTCAGAAACCGATCGTCATAGGTGTACAAGTTGTTTATCAAACTTACCTTAGAATTACACGTTTTATTCGAATTCAGCGTAAAAAATATACCATTCCATTTAAAATAACAAAGTTGGTGTCGACTTCCGGTATAACCGGATGTAAATCGAACTTGAAAATATTTTTAAAACAAGCGGCATAAACAATAAACAAATGAGCCCAAGTTTCAGAATTTAATTCCTTCTACTAATTCATATACTTCTAATAGCTCATCAACTTGAAAAACCTTGTATATACATGTACTGAGAACAATTTGATATGAATTTGAATTAATAATAAACTACCCTTAATACGACGTTTCGATCTTGCATTAAAAAAATATGTATAAGAAACTTCTTAAATATTGCATGAAGTGTTCAAATATATATTTGCTAATGCTCGTACTTTTGTGCAAAAACTATTGTTGATTAGTTTCAACCTTTACTTGATGAAAATCCAGATTAACAAGTAAAACTAAATTCAAAAGATTTTCACAAATTTTTTATCAAACTGTATAGTATCATATTTTTCCTTCTCCTTACAACAGCAATTACTACTAATAATATTTTCTTCTTCTCTAACAATAACAACGTGATTCAGTACGTACTAACCAAACCACCCCTATCTCCAACTGTTGCATAAAGTGTTAAATATACATTGACAAGTAGGTGTTTAAATAGTTTAACAATAAGGGTGGTGGATGGTCAAAATAAATTTAAGGCTGGGGAATTGTTACATTCTGTTTAGGTAATTGTTTGTTTATTTATTTCTAAATTTACTAGTAGTGTTAATTTATATCCTTTTTAATTTAAGCGTAACTATTTTTATGCTCTAACAGACATTTTTTGAAGTTCCTGCTAGTCTGACTAATTTATAGTTTTTGGTTAACTTATAAACTCCAGAACATATCTTTTTAAAAAACAACAAAAACTAGCCTTAAACTACACCCAATAGTTAGTAATAAAGGCAATAAATAAAAAATTTTAACTTATTCAGGTCCTATAAGTAATAAAATATCTTTTTATTTAATTTAAAACAATGTGCTCTTAACATTTCCCATAAAGAAAATTCTTCTATAGCGAGATTTATTACATTATAATAACAAAGATATGGTTAGCAAAGAGATGTGTTCTGGAGTTTATAGATTAATCTGTGGGTCATGCCAAAAAGTATACATTGGCCTGACTGGCAGGCACTTCAAAAAACGTATGTTAGAGCACAAAAACAGTTACATATAAAATAAATCATATTCTACTCATAATAATAACCTGGAAAATTTATACTTAAATAATAAAGGATATAAATTAACACTGCTAGAAAATTTAGAAATAAATAAACATAAACAATTAAACAGAATGTAACAATTCCCTACTCTTAAATTCATTTTGACCATCCACCACCCTTATTGTTAAACTATTTAAACACCTATTCGTCAATGTATATTTAGTGGTAATTATTCTTGTCAGAAGAAGCCAAAGTTTGACGAAATATATGTTACGATACAGTTTAATAAAGTTTTAGTTTTACTTGTTAAAAACTATTGAAACAAAGGCATTTCGATATTAAGAAGGATAAAGTGAAAATATATTTTTTCTTAATGTAATTTATAATATTTTTATCCTTTTTGAAGAAGACAAAAATAAAATTTTTTACAAACTAAAACATACGTAGTAAAACAGTTAATATTTTGGTTGCAATTTAATTAGGAACCTTAATTTTTTTACGATTTATTAGTCCTTAAAAATGCCCTTATTAATAAATTTAATATGGTACATAAGGTACTTTTTAAGGAATTACTTTTTACCTAACGTCATAACCTCATAACTAATAATAATATAGTAGGTACATAAAACTCTTTACCAAAAACAATTTTTAGTGATATTACTTATATACTTTTTTTATTTAGGTCGAGATTATTGGTGGGAATATGGCACAGAACAGTTACGACAAGTTTTGGAAGAAAATAAAAGACAGAGGGGCAATGTTGCCAAAAATATCATCATATTTATTGGGGATGGCATGGGGATACCTACCATAACAGCTGCAAGGATTTATAAAGGTCAAAGGGAATATGAAAAAATGGGGGAAGAGCATTCGTTAAATTTTGAAAAATTTCCAAATGTTGGCCTCGTAAAGGTAAAATATACCTATATAAAAAGAGAAATGCAAATTTTAAGTTTTTGTTTAACATTCTTTCTTTTTAGTAAGAAACCTTATATTAATTTTTTAATGTTCTGTTTTAGACATATGCAGTAGACAAGCAAGTGCCTGATTCTGCTGGAACAGCAACAGCCATATTGACAGGTAATTTATTATTGTATTTCTATATTTAAAACAAAAATAATTATGAAAATCATAATATGCATTTAAATACTTGCTCTGTGATATATAAGTTGTATTGAACGGGTTTAACCAGTGCAACTTTTTAATTGCAGGTATAAAAACGAGGTACGAAATGTTAGGCCTTGATCAAACAAATTATGGTAATGCTTTTGATCCTATCACTTATGAAGAAGGGAAATTGGAAGGAATTATGAAATGGGCTCAAGACGCTGGAAAAGACACAGGCAAGTATAGCGTTAAAAAATACCCCCAGGTAGAAAACATCCCCGTGCTTAAACTTTTTGGTATTTTTGAATTTTTAGCACATCTTATAGACAGATGTAGCTAGGTATACCATCTTTTCATAAAACTTTTAATTTCTTATGTTCAGTTTTAACAATTGACAGTACACAATAATTTTTCCTATTTCTTAACAGTCATACAGATATTACGTAATTTATTATTGTATTTACAATATATAGTTAAAACATAAAATAATATGAACTCATAATATCATTTAAATACTTGCGCTGAGATATATAGTTATGTATTGAAGGGTTTAACGCGAGGTGGACTCTTTTTAATTGCAGGTACTCAAAAACGTAGGTACGAATTGTTATGGCCTGATCAACATTCTGTAATGTCTTTTGATCCTATACTTATCGAGAAGAATTGAACGGAATTTAATGGGCTAAGACGCGAAAAGAACAGGATGTATGCGTTAAACAATACCACCAGGTAGAAAAAGTATTTTTATTTTTACCCACTCTATAGACCGCCATGTCTAGTACCATAATTCTAAACTGAATCATTCAGTCAACAATTGAAGTCAAATTATTTTTTATTTCGGTTCAACGTCTACAAAAAATTTAATTCCATTGATAAATAATAGTGTAAAACCATAGATAAATGCAACTCAATCATGAAACGTAGATAGTATGTTATGTACTAAGGGAAGGAGGTGGACTCTAACAGACCACGTGGTTTGTTATGGCCCACTGCCTTCTATTTTTTATTTACTTATCATTATCATTTACTGCAACAGGTGTTGTGACAACCACCAGAATAACCCACGCAACCCCTGCAGCCTCCTACGCGAATGTCAACCACCGAGACTGGGAGTGCGATTCAAAAGTTCCCGAGGAATTTCGTTCCCAATTAAAAGACATACCTCGACAATTAGTCGAAGACGCTCCCGGAAAAAATTTCAGGGTAAGCATAATATAACTAGCCCTTCGTATAAAATCCCCTTTTTCATGAATAAATAATGAAAACAATGGAGAAGTTTCTCAGCATTCAAAATACAGTGGATTTAATTTATAACGACTTCGGTTGTAACGACCTTTTGGTTATAGCGACATAACACATAAGTCCCTTGAATTTAAGGAGTAATTTAAGAAGAAAATTTGGCTGTAACGTCCATTGATTTCGGTTTTAGCGACTAATTTTAATGAACTATTAATTACAAGATGCTAGAAATCTCATACTCATAGATATTGCGACCGAGTCTAAACATAAAACTTTTTTATCTTTTCTTTACATTCACAGATAATCAGTCAGCAGTTGTACTTAGTAATTTTTTATAAATGTTAAGGTTGATAAAGTTAAATCTAAGAATCAGTTACTACTGGGTAGTACTTTTCTTTCTTTTTATATAGAGATTTCCGGATATCGCGACGGAATTTAATGGTCCTTTCATCGTCGTTATAAACGAAATATACTGTACCTTTTTTTATTTATAACTGCAAACGACAGAATTGTGGACTTCTGAAGTTTCAAAGTTACACTGACATCTTGAATAATTGCAAATATAAGACGTAGGACGATTAAATTAAACAAATTAATTATTGTTCTAAGAAGAACTATCAAAACCATCAGTAGTATCATCGAAAGAAATAAAAATTGAATTTATGAATATTGAATGATAAATTATTATTTTGTTTGCAGGTAATATTAGGGGGTGGATTACAAATGATGGGGTACGTGTATAATGCCGAACTTGGTGAATGTCAACGGACAGACGGACTCAATCTGACCGAAATGTGGGAAGACGCCCACAACACGTCAAATGCAAAATTTGTGACTGATAACCAAGGTTTGGCATCTGTAGATGAAAATACTGAATATTTACTAGGCAAGTCATAAATATATTTATTTACATCTTCAAATACCCTTAGGTAGTAGAGTTGAGCAATAAATAATATCTTATTATCGACTGAAAAAAAAATAAATATGATTGCTATTAATCGTAAAATAATTGGTTGATTGAATTGAATGCGACGTTGCCAAAAATAAGTGCACCCTAATCATAAATTTATCATAAATAAAATATTTCCAACCAAGCAATTTTATTCTAAATTAAAGATACATTTCCCCACTTTACAGTGTCAACTTATTTGAACAACCCCGATTTCCCCTTAAACTTACAACCCTCTAAATGTAGCCCTGGATGGTGCCCAGCGCCTTGGTCAAAAATATTAAAAGTTCATATAATAAATTACTAATAGAAACATTTTTTTTTGCTGAGAGTAAATCCTGAAAGTTGACCCCAAAATAAAAATAAGTAACAATTCAAATAACATTTCTGCTTTACCTTTTTTGCAGGCCTATTTCACCCAACCCATTTGCCTTTTGAATTAGAACGAGATATGGGCCCAACGGGGACACCATCCCTTATTGACCTAACCAAAAAGGCCCTTCTAGTAATGAAGAATAGTCAAAATGGATTTGTTTTACTAGTGAGTAACAATAACAATTAAAACCACATTTTTGTTTTGTTAGTTTTTAGTTTCATATAATTGTATATTTACATTATTTATCATTTATAGATCGAAGGTGGACTAATCGACAGAGGTCACCATCAAAACAGAGTCAGACTGGCACTATCAGAAGCTGCAGAATTCGACAGAGCAATTGAATATGCCTTAAACGAAACAAACCCAGACGAAACGTTAATTTTAGTAACAGCCGATCATTCGCATGGATTTACTATCAGTGGTTATCCAAAAAGAGGAAATGACATATTAGGTAAGTCACTAATAAGACTGTAAAGGAAATTAATGCGCTATTTCTTCATTATTGTTAATTTGAGAAAATCTAAAACAATATATGACGACAGCGTTGTGACGTAATTGGTTACATTCATGAAAACTACTTTACATAAACATCTATCAATTCAGAACGTGCTAAATAGCTCAAACCCCAAAGGGCCATTCATTTATTACGTAAGGGTCTCGAGGGGAAAAATCTCTGCATGCACTTGTTTGTTTCTATACGTTTTTGAAATTTACGAGGAAAATATTTATTATTATGACAATAACCTAACCTTATACTGTTTTAGAAACTTACCCAACTAACTCTCCATCAATACAATTCATCGATTATTTACACAGGCACATATACATAGTTTTTATTAACTAACTGCCAAAAACCGATCTTTTATGAATTTTTATACGTAAACGTTAAACACAGTCACAAACGCTTTAAATACACTACACCAAGTACATATTGAACATTATTACTCGTACCCTAGGTACATACATGCACCACTGCAACATGAAGCAGAGATGCCAATCTCACGTATGAAATATAACTGATTGAAAGAAACTTACTGTATACCTACCTACCTATGTTATAATCATAAAAATATTTTGCAAATAAACCGCACAGTAAAATACAAGATTCTATTAAATAAGGTGTAATACTTATATTCTTTCTAAATACATAATTGCACATTTGACGTTCTTTTTACCTACTTTTCAAATCATCAAATAGTAAACGCCTTTTCAAAGATAGTAATTTTTAAAATTTTCACCCTTACTTTTAAATTTGAGGCACTATAAGGTTACAATAATAGAAAGTACCAATCCAATTAAATATTTCGAATATCATGCTTGCATTGTTCTTCGGGATATTCGTTAAATAGTTATAACCTTAATTTGTATATTCTAAAGTATCTAATAAATAAAACATAATATTCACTTACATTTATGTGCATGAATTATCCTTTAAACTTCTTGCTTCTATTTCTTGTAATTTTGTGTAGTAGGTATGATACTTCTTATACCGACAAATTGCACACTTACTGAATGAACTTTAGTTTCCGTCCCACTGTTCCACAACACATATTTTTATTGTCACATAATTTTAGTACAGAATATAACACCTTTTAAAAGCTTAATATTCCACAATGTTGACCGTTTGACGAAGTTGTTTACACTAACATCAGCAATAATAATGACAGTTGCACGCCAGTATTGCCAAACTCATATAAATAAAAATTGATGGAAAACTTTACACTTATAGTATATGCAATAATTGTATATACCTACTATAAACACAATTAAATTGTTGCACTTTACTAAATATTACGTAAAAAATCTTCTAGTGACTCTTTCATAGAATTAAAATTAATATTTAGTTCAAATAATAACCACACATACTTTTTTTTATCAATTTTCAACATATTATCCGTCAGTCTGTATATTTTTTACTATAGAAATGAAATTCCAAAACTTTTATATGTGAAGATAAATGACTTTGTAACTCTTCTCCTCTATACTTTACGTATATCAATAATATATTTAAAATTCCGGGATTTTTCTCTATGACCACCTACTTCCACCCTCCCCCCACCCCTGGTGGTCTCGGGGGTGGAAGTGAATGGGCTTTGGTAGCAAAAATTTGTGATAAGATACATTTATCTTTGTCTAACACATAATTTTTCCATAAACGAAGTCAAAAAAATGTTTCGAGTGGCTTTTAATGTATTAAATTTTTTTAAAATATTCTAAATTTAAAATAAAATGTCCCAGAGTTTTCGAGAACGTTCCAGAGTGTTCCAAATTGTTCCAATAAGTAAAAGAATGTTTTATAACATTCCGGAATGGTTTAGAATAGTCGAGAATGTCTCAGAACCTTTCAAGAATGATCTAGAACGTTCCATAATATTCAAAAATGTTAGAGAATGTTTTGAATCATTACAGAACGTTCTGGAATGTTCCCGATGTTTCAAGAATTTTCTTAACTTTTACGAGAATGATTTGGAATGATCGAGAATGTTCCAGAACCTTCAAGATCTTTCAAGAATGGTCTAGAACATTTCAGAATATTCAAAAATGTTAGAGAATGTTTTGAATCATTCCGGAATGTTCCCGATTTTTCGCGAATATTCTGAAATGTGTGATATATGCTTTCCCGGTCAACGCCGACATTACAATTAATATAATTATATAAAAGTAAAATGTAAACGAACCGAATCAGATCTTACAAAATTGTATTTTTTGCACTTTTTAGGTCTTGGAAACAAAACGGCCAACGAAAACGCTTATTACACTGCTTCGTATGTAAATGGACCAGGATTCAATTACCATTTTGTCCCCAATAAGTCATACCCCTGGATTGATGTCTCCAACGACCAAAAACTGTACACAGACCCTTTTTACGTACATAGGGGTGGAGCTTACTTAATAGACGCGACTCACGGGGGTGAAGATGTAGCAGTTTTTGCCACAGGTCCTGGCTCTCAATTAATCAGGGGTGTTTTTGAACAGAATTATCTCGCCCACGTGGTAAGCCATGCGGGCTGTATTGGACCCCAAGCATCCCTTAACGAATATTGTAACGATATTACCGAAAGTTACTATTACAAGTCGAATGGTGAAGGGAGGTCCATAGGCTTTTATGTAATTTGTGTAACTGTTGTCATCAATTTAGTGATTTTGTTGGGCACTTTTTAAGTGTAATTAATAGGTGCTTTTGGTTTACAAATTTTGTGGTATTTATTTTCATAATTATTTAAACTTTTAGAATGCACTTAATTCTATTTTATTAGGAATTTACGTACAAAACTGGTCTTCCTTGAATTTTTGGCAATAATAAATTGTTTATCAAAATGTTACAATTGTGGAATTTTCCAAAAGAAATAAAGTAATTTAAAGTTTCTAGTGTTGTTTTCATTAAAAAGTATAATAGGCAATGAACCTCAATTTTTGTTATTACATACAAGTGAAGTTTCACTGCGGCACAATCTTAATTAAAAGACGGTGCAACTTATTGATCGAATAACATAACAGTGATAAAAATAATAATTTTAAATAGTTATCAACTCCTACGATTAAAGATGGGGTTTGCAATATTCAAAGATAGGGTGATGTCAATGGTTAAAGGGAGTGGCCAGAAAGCTCATGAAAGGAAGGAGGTAAGGAGAGGGCAAGGGTAGTGGTAGTATAAGGTTCATGACTTGTCATTAAAGAAATTCCCAACTATCTTTGTCCGGTTAAATCACAATAGGTCCATAAACCTTTACAAATCGGGCCAAACCTAATCAGATCATAAAAAACACATACATACAGGTTATACATGCAACCGACGCAAATGGATAATAGCACGAATAATAACCTATATAAACACGAGTAGTACTAATAGAATATTCAACCCCCTTTCTTAGAACTAAATACAACAAAAATATTTGATGGGTTTTTACTTGAATATTTAAATTGTATTGCTAAACTTTTTTTTTATCACCTGCTCAAAAATTTTTTTAGAGACTCCTTCTTTTCATTATATTTAGGATTACAAATTTCTCGAAAACCTACAGGGCTCAAACCATCAAATTTTGCCAGATGGAAGACTTTATGGTATAATTTAAAATTAAAAAAACAACACTGATCGTCAAAGCCAACAGGATATTTTTAATTGAACAAGGACCTTCACATTTGGATGGATGGCAACGATCGTTTTGTACAAATTCAGGAAAAAGTCTGTCGAACCATCAAAAGTAGGTGTTGCTTATCGTCGAAATTTACAGGAAACTGATTACAAGCTTCAAAGAAGATCTTACAGTATAAGTGTGTTCTTCAAAAGAACCACTGATCTTCAAGACCAACAGAACAGTGGAATAAGGATCTCCACATTTGAACTGAAGAAAGTATATTATTGTATAAATTCGGGAATAAATCTGAAAATCATGAATTCGAAATTGATCTATGTGTCAGTTCATCGAAAGTGCCACGGATCATCAAAACTTACAGAGCATTTCCCATAAGGTTAAAATCCTTATATAGTACAATTTGATGTATAATAAAATTTGAAATTAGTTTAACTCTCCTTCCAAGGATCGCTGATCGTTAAAGCCATCAGGACACATACAGATTGGTTAGAACATTCAAATTTGGATAGAAGGGATATCTTCTGTTGATTCAATTGAAAATTGGTCTGCTTATCATTCAAAATTATCCTGATTTTTAAAACAAGACACTTTTAGTTAAAGCATACAACATTATTGTACAAGTCCATAAACAAATCTAAATTCTTCAGTTTGAAAAAATGTGAGCCATCACGGGACGCCTGGCAGATGTGAAACTCAATTTTTTTAATCAGTGACTTCAGTAATAGTTATAAGTATTCGATGTTGCCTCTGACAGCATTACTGTGATAATTAATTGGTCGAGGATAACTGAAGTATGTTACAAAAGTATTGGACATAACATTATCAAGACTTAAATAATAAATACAGCATCTATTGTTGTTGTTGTTGCATATCTGGTGGTAGTAGGTTCTCTTGGATTGTTGTTAATTTGCAATTGAAATTCTTTTTGGAGGAACGTAATTAATGGCATTGATTCATCTTTAGCAAAATTTACATTGAAATCTCCAGCTAAAATCAATGGTAGTTTATCTTTATTGGTTTTAAAAATTATTGAACCTCTGTGACTGTACGGAAATAATTTCTCATGTAAAAATGAAATATAATTCATTTTTTTATTAGGTTAAATGTACACAACAATCATAATTAATTTACTTCCATCCTCTAGTTTACTATAATGTAGTAAACGACACCGTCGAACCGAGTGGGAAGAGAATCGCACAGGCGATTGCGCATGGCAAGCGTCGCCACGTTCGCCACGTCAACAATCCGGTTTACCCGCGGCTATATCTTTTATTATATTCTAATCAAGTCAATTTTACTAGAATTCAGTCTCAACACCGAACGTAGATTGACTACGTAGACATTTCTAGTAAAATCTCCTTGAGCGTCTGGTCGTCCATATAATTGACAGATTTTTTAGTCATATTTACTAGAATTCTAGCATTATTTTCACGATTGTTTTCTCCGTGCGCGAAAATCCAAATAAATTCCGATAAATGCAATTTAAATACAGGAATCTTTATTAATTAATCGTAATAATGGTTATATTTTTATGGTATTGGTTAAATCTACACAAATAGGTATCTGTATAAAAAAATATTTAGTTTTAACATGTTTTAACAGTATAGTATCCTCCTCTTTGTCCTTTATTCGGTAAAAATAGCCTTCGATAAGAGTTTTAGGATTTCGTATAATGGTCCTAGAAGTGACAGTGGTGCCATTGCAGCTTTGTCAGGTCCTAAAATGGGTAAATCTGCCACGTATTTCTTAAAGAATTTCATGTTATGTGACACGTAATTAAACAAAGTCTTAAGAATATCTACGAAAAGACTTTTAACACCGAACAATTTTTCGAAAAGGACCCTCTGAAGATCGGCGCCAGCACTGTTTGTGTCAGTGCCGCCACTAACAACCATCGCTGATTGAGAGGGCTCTGGACCTAAACAAAAAAGCCGATAATTAAGAATATTTAGATTAGATTCTTTGCAAAATTTGAAGGTATTTTTTGTTACAATTAAACTGAGTTACTTATTTAGAGTAGGCGTAACGTAGTTCACAATTGAAACTTAAACAATGCCTAATTCAAGCAAAATTTTTCTAGTAAATAATACTAGAATTCTCATAAAATGTACTTGGTGGTATAAAACAATTTTTCATTTTTTTTCTAATAATTAGTATTAGAATAATCAAGCTAAATAAGTCTAGACTTTTTTTCTCTCTCTACCTCTCGATTATTTTATCGTGTCGTAAAGAAAAAAATACTAGAATGAGAATAGTTTAGTAAAATTAGTGATAAGAAGTGTAAAAAATTTTTCTAATCAAGTCAATTTTACTAGAATTCAGTCTCAACACCGAACGTAGATTGACTAGACATTTCTAGTAAAATCTCCTTGAGCATCTGGTTGTCCATATAATTGACAGATTTTGTAGTCATCTTTGCCAGAATTCGAGCAATATTTTCATGATTGTTTTCTCAGTGTATCTTTTTTGAATGAGTTTCTGTTAGGTTTCTCAAAAATATTGTGAGGATGAAGCAGTTGTTGACCACAAATTTCCATTGGTGGCGTCACATTTAGTATAAAGTAAAAACTAAAAAATATGGTTGAGTATATTATAATTAGAAACAAATACTGTTGGCTTTTTTTAAATTCGGTTTAAAAAAATGTTTTCTGAAATGAAGTTTTTATTTTCATTTCAAATAACAGTTTAGTTGTAGGTACACGGAGAAAACAATCATGAAAATATTACTAGAATTCTAGCAAACATGACTAAAAAATCTGTCAATTATATGGACGGCCAGACGCTCAAGGAGATTTAACTAGAAATGTCTAGTCAATCTACGTTCGGTGTTGAGACTGAATTCTAGTAAAATTGACTTGATTAGAAAACATTTTTAACACTTCTTATCACTAATTTTACTAAACTATTCTCATTCTAGTATTTTTTTCTTTACGACACGACACGATAAAATAATCGAGAGGTAGAGAAAAAAGTCTAGACTTATTTAGATTGATTATTCTAATACTAATTATTAGAAAGAATGAAAAATTGTTTTATACCACCAAGTACATTTTATGAGAATTTTAGTATTATTTACTAGAAAATTTTGCTTGACTCATCAAGTAATAAAATCATGATTATTTTTCTCCGTGTACCTACCTATCAAATGCGTTTTTTTTAAATTGTTTCGTTTTTTAAAATAATTCATTAATATTCGTGCATTACATTTTTACTTTCACGAATATTAATTATAACTACTAATATTACATGTTGCGCTACTGAACTTGACATTTTGGTGCCAAGAGGCCTGAAAAAGGCATCACATTAACGTCTCCTCTCTTTCCCAGTGTAAAGTTACGGTTGTTTCAAAAATCTTCATTTCTACTGCTTTTTATAATTAAAAAGAAATTAATAATATTCTTACTTCTTTTATACAAACGTTCTACAATGTTCATCCCTCTAGGATGGAATTTGGGGGGAGAATAGTTTTCTTCAGCTACATCTTCAAAAGGTACCGCGTCATTGTAAAATGTCTGGTATCCAAATGACTCTGTAAAAATCTGAAAAAGAATCTTACATACAATCGATCCTAAACCCCTATGCGCAACTGTTTTATTTTTAACAATTAAAAACTCAAATGAACGACTAATCTTTGTTGCATCTAACAATTATTGACGTTTACATAAACTCTAATCTTTTTATTCAATTGTTAATTTTACCAATGTAACCAACTTACATAATGAAATTTTTATCAACTACCTGCTGTTAATTATTATTATATAGTTGTCCAAATTAAAAAATCATATAAACAAAAAAGAATTGTATATTTTTTGCAAATTTTTAAATTTGCAGTTTGCTCACCTGAAAACAGAAAAAGAAAATTAAATAATTGTATTTTTGATTCATGATGGCTAGCACGTATAACACTGACTTTTTACTGTACTGACAATAACTAAAATATGAATTAAATTTATTTTAACCCAATACTCCGGGGTATATAAGCGGTTATTGTTAAAAAAACAAAAGAAAATAAAATCAATTTTGCACGAGTCCATTGTTGAATTAAAAAAAATTGTTAATTATCTTTTTATACATCATACACCCATATTGTCTTTAATTATCCACTGCTATCAGCCTATCACTTTTTTAACAATTCAAACAAAACCGTATGGCAAACTGTTACAAAAGGATGTATTTAATGGCTTTTTGTCAATTTATGCAGAGAGAAACCATAACGTTGTCATTGCACATTTTTATCTTCCGATTATTATGGATGAATCACTTAAATCAAAAACTACGCATTATTTTCTTGCTTTCATTTTTTTTTATTATCATAACAGCTAGTTTTATTAATTAAAAAATAAATGTATGTATTAAAAGTAATAAATTTCACATACATGAGACTAAAAATCAGTCAATAATAGAAACTGTGATATTAACAGAACACAGTTTTAAAACAGACTAAAATGTGTACAATAATAATTTCTCCTCATCCCATCCAGAATCCTTCCCCCATACAGATATTCTCGAATGAATTTTACTTGCAGTAGATATTTACGTAAGTTTCCCACGTTTTTCATTTAAAATTGTTACAGTGTTTATACCCATTCGAGGGCGGATTTGTGAGGGAGATGATTTTATGTTCAAATACGCCCCCCCTTGAGATAAGAAAAACCAAGTTTCAACATTAATTTAGTTCAATAAACAATCAGACATCAATAACTCGAAAGTCGAAACAAAACTGGTTGACAATAGCATCAACTATGAGAAATACGTGTAATTGTTACTTGTAACTCGACCTCTGAAACTTTTTTGAAGTATAAATCGATTTTCTTAAAATACAACAAGGGTAAACTACCCCTTACTTTAGCTATAATTGTTCTAAACTTTATAGGAGGGTTGATTCATCTTTTTAATAATTTTTTAAGAAGGATACAAGCCTTAGCTTCATTTTATTCCTCTCATTAAAAATCCGTATCTGCAACAGTTTCGGAGAAAAAAATGTTTTTCTGCATTGATGATTTTCGGCAACAGTTCGAAATAATTTGCTATTTGAATAAAATTTGATATAACGACTACCCTAAGAAGGTAAGAATTAAAATAAAATAAAACAATTATTACAAAATGTATTTAAGGACGTTCCCAAAAAAATTAATTTTCTAACGATCCTTTTGAAACTTAAAATACACATCTTTATAAGTGTCCTTTAAACGTAGGAATTTTTTTCAATCGTTCTTGCGGTAGTAAATTTCTAAATATTGACTATTAAAATTTCCATATTTAACATGGGATGGGAACACTATCCCGATTGATGTTAAAGCGAATGTTTTATTAAATACCTAGCAATAGTAATTTTCTTACAATTGTTTTAAAAAACTTACAACTATTAATTAAAGATATAACGAACGAATATCTTTCTGTAAAAATCACTATGACAAGCGATAGGTTGGTTTTGTTATAAAAAATATTAAAAATGAGCTAATTTTTATAACAAGTAAAATATTTATTCGTATTTAATATTGTTAATAAGTAGCATATTAACATCATAAACTTTGAATTAACATAAAATACTAGTAACATATTTTTTTCTCTACATAAACAACACGTATCTCAAGCACAGTAAAAATACAATGCTGCCAGATCTGAAAAACGACGCAATCGAATCATTTTTGTAGTTCTGCGCATGTGAGCAAAGGCGAAAGAATGTACTGTATCTCACCTACTTTTTATTGTAGTCATTCATGGTAGTTTACATAGGGAGAATTTCAGATGGAAGAATGCGTAAACTTAAGCTAAATACAATTGTCTTATATACTAAGTTAAGAAGAGTGGGAGGGAGAAACTTAAAATAAAATTTTAATAATACATTAACATTGGACTTATACTAACTTAACAAACTTTTATCAAAAGATATTTAAAAAGGGTGAATTATTTACCTATAGTTGATAATTGAGAATTAGGCCTATGTATTTTATGTAACTTGTTTATCTCTAAGCATTCCAGTAAATTAAGATTCTTACTTTTATTAGCTATATGTAGGATTTTAAAATCCTCGTTGAAACTATGCCTATCGTTGATTAAATGTTCTGCATAAATAGAGTTATTTTTATTGTTTTCGAAGTATTCTTTGTGCTCTTTTATTCTCTCCTCAAACGATCTCCCCGTTTGACCAATATAAGATTTATCGCAATCTCCACTTTGTAATGAATAAACCCCTGATTTTGCCTCTTTTTTCGTAGCGTCTTTGTTATTTTTGATGAAGTTTCCTAAGTTGTTGCTAGTTTTGTTGTGAATGCTAAGGACGTTTTTGTGACTTTTTTATATATTTACCAACTTTACTTGAAATATTACCTTTGTATGTTTGACTATTGTAACCAGATTCTGAATTATTTTTTATACTAGGGTAAATTAAGTTTAATGTTTGTTTCTTTTGTTTTTTATATAAAATACTAGCAGCAATACTCGGCGTTGCCTAGGTAAGAATATATTACACGTTTGATGGAACATTCTAGAATATTTGCGAATTGACAACTATTCAGAACATCAAAAAATGATTCAAAACATTTTCTAAATTTTTTTAACATTCTGAAACATTCTTGAATGATCTTCAAGATTCTGGAACATTCTTGAACATTGCCAAATCATTCTGAAATGTTATAGGTAATTAAACATTCTTTTACTTCTTAGAACATATTTGAACTCCCTGTAACATTAAAAAAAAATATGCTTCATTTTCATCCCCACTCCGTGCTGTTTGCTGGGTCGCTGGGTGAGTAGTGACATCAGTAAACGCCTGGCGGGGATGAGTAATCGATTGATAATAATTGATCAGTTATCGACCACTGAGAGTTGAAGATTATTACAGTATGTACTAATATCGCTATTAAAAATTGGTGGTTGGTGGTAGAAGGATGAAAATTAAGGGTTATATGTATTTTTTAATGCCAAATCATAAAAAAATAAAAATAAACAATTTTGTCCAAAAAATAAAAAGTTAGTGGTGAACAACCCTTATCACTTAGGAGTATGAAAAATAGATAGTAGCCGATTCTCAGACCTACTGAATATGCATATAAAATTTCATAAAAATCGCTAGAATTAAAAAAGGCTAGTTTATGAGCAATAGAATGGTGTGACTATTTATTCTAATTCAGTCCATGGGAACTTGTGTACGGTCTCAAGAGTAACTATTGGAAACAAACATATCCATGTGAATTTTTGTTTTACTTTAATTTAACTTAATTAAGTATAAGTACATAATTTTTTTGTGAGGAAAAAAATTACGTGATTTTGCAGATTCGACTTGAAACCCCCCCCCTCCCCCCGAACAACTTACGCAATTAATGGATGCCCCCTATGTAGTATATTAAGATACGACTGGGGTAAAAACTACCGCCACCCCTAAATAAATTTGATTGCAATATACTTGTATAGGGTGTCTCAAAGCTCCGTGGTGATGTCACAGCTTCGTGGGATCAAAATAAGTCGATTCAATCGCATATATTTAAATATTTTATTATTATTTGATTTGATTTATTATTAACCAGCAAGTACAAAATGCATAGATTACAAAGCACCCATGTACCCCCACAGAGACAAACACTATTAACTGTTGGTGGGACTGGTAAAGAAAAAGAAAAATTATAACTTAATAATAACTTAAAACTTAATTATGTCTAAAATAAACTTCCAAGTTAGAAACAACCATTTTGCCATTTGTATAGACAATGAAATATGTGTGAAAACTAACCAGTGGCGGATTTACACATTTGCCGCCCGTAGGCTATTCAAAATTTGCCGCCCCTAATGACACCTGCAATTCTATACCCTAATTTACAATCAATTTTTTGTCAATGAAATTGCAACTTTATGATTGTATTATACTTTTATTAAGTAGATTAATCAACAAATATTGATACGAATTCATTAGTATTAAAAATGTAAGAATGTTAAGAAGAACTTTCGTTGAATGGATATTTACAGCTTTTATTCATTACAATATTATCTTTAGATATTGTTTTTTTTAATTATCATCATTCTAAGAAATGTATAGGTAATATTTATGAAATTCTGTGCAACAATATGCAATTTTTTACGTGTAAATTTATTAAATTTTTATTCTACACTCAAACAGGTTGTTAATATCATCAGAAATATCAATAGAAAAGTAATCATTTTCCACATATATATATCTATATAATATTTGTTATTGTTATTTTTAAGCATTTTTTTCGGATCCCATTTCTCTATGAATAGATATATTTAAGTGGTGAAACATATTACACATTAATTGAATAGTGTGGGTGGACATAAAGAAAAAATTATGGCAATAATTATTTTAAAAAATAGGTAAAAATACTAAATTTAAAATGTAATACTTAAACGCTATTGGAATATTTTAAAAATTCAAAATCACAATAGTATATTTTATAAATAAGCGTTTAGTAATTTTTCATATACAGACGTTAGTGTATTCAGTATACTGTATAGCACTAAAATACTGTAATTTTTGTTGATTTTTTGAGCCTCATTTTTTTTCGTGTATAAGATAATAATTGTTTTTTTATTTCTGTAAGACAAAAATATTTTTGAGCAAAGTTTGCCGCCCCCTAAAATCTGCCGCCCTAGGCTCTAGCTGGTAAATCCGCCACTGTGTGTAACAATAATTAAACTTTCAAATATTACAAATAGAATCAGAAGATTATATACTATTAACATTCCACTCATTAATTCTCTCTGTTTTTGTTGTTTGCAATATTTTTAAATTATTAAGTAGTTTATTATGAACTTTTATACAGGTATAATAGGTAGGTACTCCTATTACTAACAGCTTTTTTTCCATTTCAATTTTTAATAATTAATTAATTAAATAATGAAGCTGGGACATATTTCCTTCTTAAAAAAAATTATTATTAGTTATTAATCAACCTTCCTAAAAAATTTAGAACAATTATAACCAAGGATGGTGGTGGTTTACACCCTATTTGTCGTTTAAGAACATTGATTTATACTTCAGAAAATAGTAACCCTTTAGATATTTCTATGTACTAAATTTTGTTAAAATTGCACGTAGCGTTTTTGATTAATCGAAGAAAAACTTTTTTCTCACCTTTGCCACCCTTTCGCGGGTAAGTGAACCAAATAGATGTATATATAAATACGTTATGGTTAAATCGACTTATTTTGATCCGAGGGTCCTGTGGTTGCTCCATGTTCGCGAAGTTTTGAGACACCCTGTATATAAAAAGCCAAAATTGCCCTGACCTAGGAATTTTCCGAAATTTGGACTCTTTGGCTATTTTCAATTGCCCACTCTGTATATTGGTAACTATATTAAAAAAGAAATATGCTATTCTCCTTTAAAATGCCACAATAGTTTATTATTTATTACAACAGTAAGGAAGGTTTAAAAACGGAAAAATAAAAGTAACGTTAATTGCTTCTTTAGACAATTATATTTGAAAGGTAAAACTAGACAAGGAAAGTTACAGGGTTGATTCACATTTTATTATGGTAAATTATAAAATATGAAGATAATGTTCTTGTCCTGTTTTCTGCACTTCTGCCAGGGTTCCTAGAGTGTCGATTTAATCAGAATGTACTTAAGAAGCCTCCAGATTCTGATTAAAGGAGAAAGAAGTTTGGCAAAAAGGGCTTTAAAAAAAAGAATAGGCTGAAGTAGAGACAAATAACCGGGGGCGTACATCAGATGTGAATTGCCACTAAATTCTATAAATAATAAAAAATATTATTAATTTAATAAGAATAATTTCAAAGTACATTAAGACAATTATAAATATAGTATTGTTGTTACTAAGACATTCGAGAGTAAAAATTACACGTATTTCTCATGGTTGAATCTACTGCTAACCAATTTTGTTCGACTTATCGACTTAGTTGGACTGTATTTTGATTTTCAAATGTAGGTACAGGAGCATAAAAATTATCAAAGTCTTCACGTTTCAGAACATTTTTTTTAACTGGTTGTAAGAGCGTTAAACGTAGGAGTTAGAGATATAATATTTAGCCCAACTATACAGGGTATTTCAAGTTGATGGGCTATTAGAAGTATATGAATTAGTAGAAGGAACTCAATTCTGAAACTTGGGCTCATTTGGTTATTGTTTATGCCGCTTCTTTTAAAAATATTTTCAAGTTCGATTTACATCCGGTTATACCGGAAGTCGATACCAACTTTGTTATTTTAAATGGAATGGTATATTTTTCACGCTGAATTAGAATAAAACGTGTAATTCTAAGGTAAGTTTGATAACCAACTTGTACACCTATGACGATCGGTTTCTGAGTTAATTTAATTTATAGAAAAAAAATCGCTACCGCAACCCAAATTATAAAAAATCATAACTTCCACAAAATACGACTTAGAGTGTTGAAATTTTTACTAGTAATAGCTGAATATTAGTGCTAACGCCTTGATAAAATTGAATTAAATAATTTATACAGGGCGTTCAAAATAAAATTCTAAAATTGAAAAACTTCAAACACGAATTACCTCGTTTTTTCAAATGGCACCTACTATTTTTTATTTTTTCAATCGATTCCTTTTTTTATCCTCTTTCGATCTATATGGATACTTCCTATTTTAAGTAATAATTCAAAAGTATTCCAAAATTTTCAAATAAAATAGAAAGTATCCATTTTAGATCGAAAGAGGATAAAAAAAGGAATCGATTGAAAAAATAAAAAATAGTAGGTGCCATTTGAAAAAACGAGGTAATTCGTGTTTGAAGTTTTTCAACTTTAGAATTTTATTTTGAACGCCCTGTATAAATTATTTAATTCAATTTTATGAAGGCGTTAGCACTAATATTCAGCTATTACTAGTAAAAATTTCAACACTCTAAGTCGTATTTTGTGGAAGTTATGATTTTTTATAATTTGGGTTGCGGTAGCGATTTTTTTTTTATAAATTAAATTAACTCAGAAACCGATCGTCATAGGTGTACAAGCTGGTTATCAAACTTACCTTAGAATTACACGTTTTTTTTTAATTCAGCGTAAAAAATATACCATTCCATTTAAAATAACAAAGTTGGTATCGACTTCCGGTATAACCGGATGTAAATCGAACTTGAAAATATTTTTAAAAGAAGCGGCATAAACAATAACCAAATGAGCCCAAGTTTCAGAATTGAATTCTTTCTACTAATTCATATACTTCTAATAACCCATCAACTTTAAATACCCTGTATATTATATTAGCTATGCCCACGACTTCGTCCGCGTGGAATAGTGACTTTTGGCAGTATTTAAAATATTTTCTTCTATATTTTTATTTTCTGGGCCGTAAGCTTTTTTTGGACGACGTCATTACACAAAAACTTTCATTCCTTATTTTTGCCCCTTTAGGGTAAATTTTTTACAAACATTGAATGTAGTATTTATTTATATCTAATCAAAAGCCTAAAAAATCTTTAAAAATTACGGAATTTCCGCACAAACATTCCTATTTCAACTCCTTACAACCCTTTTTTCGCATTAAAAAGTAGCCTATGTCCTTTCTCAGGCTTTAGACTATCTCTGTACCAAATTTCATTTAAATCGGTTCAGTAAATTTTAGGCGAGATTGTGTAGCATACAGACAGAGTTACTTTCGCATTTATAATATTCCGCGAATTCATTTTCATCGATTTTCCCATGAGAATAAGATGTTTTCCCGCAGTAAAACGTAGCCTATGTGTTAATCCAGGGTGTCAGCTAACTCAATGCCAAATTTTATTAAAATCGCTCCAGCCGTTTAGACGTGAAGAAGTAACAAACATACACACTCACACACTCACAAACTTTCGCCTTTGTAATATTAGTGTTATATTGGGTGACCCAAAGTCTATCAGATTATGGTAGAATAAATTTATAAAATGGGAAGTCTGTCATACAAAACAAAACCGTCAATATAAAAACAAAATGTCTGTAGAGGAAAATACTCAAATTTTTGAAAACAATTTTTTCTCTAAATGACAACAAAAGTTTCGAAAAAAATAGTTTCGTGTATTGTTACTAGACTTTTTTCAAAATTTATTTATACTACCTAAATACAAAAAAAATTGTTTCTTTCAAATTATGTACTTCAGTTGATTTTTCCAAAAGTTTTCCTTCACATATTTTTGATAGAATTGGAAAATGTGAATATAAATCAGTTTTATATGATTAATTAAAAAATTTAATTTTGTAAGTTTATGGCTTCTCTTAAAGACGCACTGTGACATGTGAACTCTTAAGTGACCCTATAAAGGTTTCATTTTTTTGTTAAATAGACTGATATATACAGGGTGACCCAAAGCCTATCAGATTGTGGTAAAAAAAAATTGAAAATTGAAAGTCTGTCATGCAAATAAAAATAGGGTGAATATAAAAACAATATATAGAATTGAAAAATGTGAATATAAATAAATTTTATATGATTAGTTAAAAAATTTAATTTTGTAAGTTTATGGCTTCTCTTGAAGAAGCACTGTGACATGTGAACTCTTTAAGTGACCTTATAAAAAAATTTGCTAAGGTTTAAATTTTGTATTTTCTGCGTAATATTAATTTTGCAAAAACTAGCCAACCGATTGGACCAAATTTTTCACACATATTATGCATATTTAGAGGTATTCAAAATTGTACTTTAATTAATTTTTATATTCTTTTAGTATTTGTAAAAAATCAATCAGTTTCAGAGTAAATTTTTGCCGTTTTTTTTTATAATAAAAACAGTAAAATAAAAAATTTTGGATTATCAAATGTACTTGGGCTTTTTTCACGCTAAGTGTGATAGATTTCGAGTTATTGGACCGAAAAGGGGAAAAAACGCAAAATAAAAAAGCTATTTTTTTAAATAATTGAGATCACCGTCCAAACTCACTTGGACACTATATGCGATTTTAGATGATTTTTAAAAATATTTTCATAAAATTTCTAGTATATACTTAAAATCCGAAGCAAGATTGCTTATTCGACTAGACTATAGGCGTCGTCCCGTGATGGCTCACAGTTTTTTTTAATGGTACATCCAGTATTTTTGTGCATAATGAGATACAAAATTAAATTTTTAATCGATTGATATTTATGCTCTTATACTTAAAGTTAATATTTTCAGAGTTATTGAGTATTTTTTGTGAAAAATAATAATTTCGTTGGAACCTTATAAGAGATGGAAAGAAAGCAAGGAATACTGAAATCTGCCATTTATAAATTCGACCTATTCAATATTAACCAGTGGCGTATCTAAAAGAGGGCGAAATGTGGGGGATAATCAATATTAATTCATTAAATGGCGAAAACAATACGCGTCATTTTGTTTAAGTTTTATAGCTTAATTATCTATTGATCACCCTGTATACATATGTTTAATTAAAGAAAACTGAGACCTATGTCCGTACGTTCACATGTCGTGGGAAGTCGTTAACTCATCAGTTTGAAATTTTCAATAAAGCATAGAAAATTAATCCCCATTCACTGTTGTTAATTGCGCGTATTTATCAACAAATTACAATAAGTACCGAAACATCGTTGGAAGTGGGAACTTACATATAAATTGAAATAAATAATTTAATAAATTGTCTGTGTTGGGTTCTCCTCTAAAAACTTTTATTAACAGAATTTTGATTCTTTTTTATTCAATAAGAAAACCGGTTGATTAAAACTGAAATCAAAACTTCTCTTTATATCAGTGGTAACTTTAAATAAACCTTAGACATATATTTCATTAGATAATTTATATGCATTTATTTATATACCTATATTATATTTTGTAATGAGCACCCCCTTGGCCTATTATTGGAGTTGTTCTTAAACATCGTAAAATACTTGTTTGATTATTTATTTTAGTGATCAATTATACAAATGTTTGCTCCCCATTTCAACACCTATGCCAATAAATTGATAATATAATTTAGAAGTATTTTTAAGTATGTACACTTCTACTTAAAATTATCCTCTAATAGCTAATTTTAAGAGAGATTAGATAATGTTGTAGCTTCTTTAGAAGTTATGAATTTACAAATTGAAGAAGATACGATCTGATCAAACGCACGTACATATATCACGTTGTCAGTAATATTCCCAAAAGTTTTTAATATTGATGAAAATGAATTTTAAAGAAATGTAAAGTTCACAAGAAACTTTTGGAAATTAGAAGTGTTTAAACGTTTAAATGAACTAGTAATAGATATAGACCAGGGTCGATAATTTTTGAAAACAAAAAAAATTATAGTAGGATTAAACCCATTGGAAATGGAAGAGAATATAACAGAAATGAAAGGAAAAATAATTTACGGGCAATCTAAGGTCGGGAAGGGAAAGGGGGTGAGTTTTTAAGGGTAAAAAACGGTTTTCCTTGATTTTCGGAAAAACTACAAGTCTTATGGAAAGAAGTTAAATGACAAAGTTGTAGGTAATAAAAAGATCTACAACTTTTGTATTTACACTTTTGTCACATAACCTCAAAATTTGGGTGAAAAATTCAAATAACTAATTTTTTAGTTTTTTGTTTTTATCTTTTACAAAAAAACTTATTTTTTCACAAAATTTGGTGAAAACTTAGCTATTTATGTTCCAAATACGGCATAATTTTTTTGATTTGAAATATTTATTTTTTCACCTTATTTTTACTTAATATCGAAAAAGCACCCTAACTTTTAGTCGAAAATTCTCACGTCAAAATATCTGCTCTTTTAAAAACGTTTTTGGGCTTTTTCTCCGTTGAAATCTCTTCTTTCTGATGGTGTGAAAAAAAATATATATTACTATGGTAAGTTTTCTCAGGAAATGCAAAAAAACAAAAAAAAGACAAAAAAAAATGGGACAATAGACCAAAAAATCGGCAATTTTTATAAAATAACTTAAAAGTCCAATAACTCAAAAACGGTTAAGTTTGGGATGTCTTTCATAGTCAAATCAGGCATAAATGAGAGAAACTACAACCTCTTAAAGGATCTAGGTCGACTTAAACTGTAACCCTGTATAATGATATCATGTTGTCAAAAAATAAATAATAATTAAACAAACTTTAGATATCTTAAATACTTTTGTTAAATGACGCTTTATAACATATGCATTTGAATATACTTACCAGACGTGTCTTCGAGAGATTGAGGGTAACTGGCATCTTTCCCCCAACCTCCACCACTTATATAAGCCGTTTGTTGGGGGGAGGATCCGTATAAACCATCATACGGAATTGCATCTCCACTTGCCACATAAGGCCGAGGAAGAAAAGTTGCTTCAAAAACAGGTAACAATACCTACAATCATAAAAAAGTATGTGGGTTTGCCAAAATGAAATAAATACAAATAAAAAAATAATAAATCAGTAGGTAGTACAGTCTACTGTTCCTTAATAAAATATGCACCTACACCATCTAGGATTTCATCGAGGGGCTGGACGAATATGAAAATAAGATAGCAAAATGTATTTTAAGTCGATGAGAAACTGAAAAGATAATTCTATTTATTGTATCAGAAGTCTTACTTTATTCCTTTCTTTTAAGGGTTTTTCCATAGAAGACTGAGCAAGGCCGTAGAATTGTGATTTATAAATAATTTTAAAAAAATAATATAAAAAAGACAGTTATAATACTAATCTTCGGGGATTTTGAGAAAGTTGACAGTTAAGGAGAAAGGGCCTGTTAAATAAATGAAAAAAATAAATAAAAATTTTAATCATGTGCAACTCAGTACCTACACGTGAAAGAAGTGAAATTTCTTTGTTCTTTGGCGATCTCTTTACCTTTATAATTTATAGCGAAAAAGAAATGTTTGCTGAAAGGAAAAGAGAGTACTAGAATTTTCAGGATTTATGTTTTAAAAATGAAAACACATACATACATCAATTTCTTTTCGCCTCCGTTTATTTTTCCAAGTGCATAAGAAACCGTAAACTATCAATAACTACAAGGAATTAAAATTAATACATAATAACACTTTGTCACTCTTAAATAAATATTAATTGTTGTTAAATAAACATTTACTGTAATATAACTGCTATGAGATGCCGGTCACTAACAGCTGACTGTAATACCGATATGCGCATGCGCGCCTTTCTATTGTCATAGCTTCGCGAGACGAATCGTTACGAAATGTGTCGTTCCATGGCCTTGAGATTTTACTCTCATCGGCCCAAAGAAGTTTCACTTCAAAAATATTTGTCGATTGTAAAGGATAGTAGTAACAATTCCCTTAATTTAGTTCGTTTTTTAATCATTAGAGGACGCCACAACTTTTCCAACTAAACATTTAACTAATTTTCCATGAAAGAAAAGCTTTTAGCGAAATACATTGCAAAGAAATTAAACTCAGAACAATTCTGCTGCTACCTATTAAGTAATAAATTATTTATAATTTATGTTGTAAAGACCGATGGAACTAAATAACTTTAAAGAAAGGAGACCCGTAACTAGTATGCTGTGCCTGCAAAAATTGAAACGGACGCCATTCTTTTGGTGCCACACATTGCTGTTGCAAACAGTGACGAAAATTGAAAATTGTGTGAAAAGTATTGTTCAATTTATTTGTGTTTGTGGAAAAACACAATGTTGTGCTTATGACTGTTAAAACCGCAGTGTAAGAAAAAGAAGCAGAAGTAACCCTTCACAGGTAAAAAGAACTGCTTATATTAATTAATGTTAACTACAGAAATTCACGTTTAATTTGTTTGTGGTTTATGTTTAACTGAAAATATCCAAGTAATTAACTAAAGAGGATCATAATGCTTACTATTTTTCTTTGTTGGAATTATTTTTTATCAGTTTTCTCAAGAAAAACTACTTGACTAGAAAAATGTGAGAAGCAGTTGTTGGCCACAAATTTTCATTGGCGGCGTCACATTTATTATAAAGTTAAAAAAATAAAAATACAGTTAGAATATATTTCCAAAGATTGTTTTGATTTTTAAAAAGGCCTTAAAAAGTCATCACCCCTTTTTCCAAATCTAAGTGCCTATGTTAATTATTAATTAATATTTTAATCACATTTTCTATGATAATAATAGTAAGTTACTGTTTTTTATTAAAATACTATTTCTTTTATGATTGTGGTAACAATTCCCTTAATTTAACACATTTTTTAATTGTTAGATGGCGCCACAATCTGCAAACTAAACTAATGAATTTTCCATAGAAGAAAAGTTCTTAGTTCAAAATTCTGCTGCTGCATGTCATATTTTAAGAATTTATGTGTACCATCGTATAATTTATGTTGTAAAGAAAAGTAAAAACCAAATAGTTTATGTTATCAATAGACGAATATTTAGAAAAATTGGTTTGATATTAATTAGTATTTGAATACAGCTTTAATTAATTACTATTTCAATTATTAACAAGAGTAGCATACTGTTGTTTATAAAATAGACAGTTAATTAAATAAAATAAAATAATATAAATAAAATATATCTATATTTGTAGATTTTCAAGGATAGTGATAACAAATTCCCTTAATTTACTCATTTTTTAATGTTAGATGGCGCCACAAATCAGAACTAAACTTTAAAAACTAATAAATTTTGCAATAGAAGAAAATCTTAATTCAAAATTCTGCTGCTGCATGTCATATTTTAAGAATTTATGTGTACCATATAATTTATGTTGTAAAGAAAAGTAAAAACCAAATGTTTTATGTTATCAATAGACGAATATTTAGAAAAATTGGTTTGATATTAATTAGTATTTGAATACAGCTTTAATTAATTACTATTTCAATTATTAACAAGAGTAGCATACTGTTGTTTAATAAAATAGACAGTTAAATAAATAAAATAAATAATTAATATATATAACAATATATCAATATTCCGTAATTGTCAAGATAGGTAAGCAAAAATTGCGACTTAATTGATTGCACCTACATTCTGGAAGTAAGCTTTAATAATTTGACAAAAATTGCCCCCTTAGATATCTTTTAATAATAAAAGCACTATTTTATGATGTAAACAACAATAAAAACTAAATATAGTTGTTTATTAATTAATATTTGAAAACGGTATTAATTAATCACTATTTCGATGATAACAATTAATAATGGTAATAGTAACAATAACCGTTCAATATTAGTAATGAATTATAGATATGTCTCACCTGTAAGCAGACAAAAGATAAAATAGTATATTTCAAATGTAGATTCATTATTTGTCATTCGCTGCACTACGCCAACTGATGCACCAGGTAATTATGATCTCTTTTATTTATACTCAAGGCCCACGCAAAGAAGCGATTTTTAATTGATTACGTTCAGCCAGCATTTCTGTGAAGAAAAAATTGTCATTATACATACAGGATGTATCAAAAACTGCCCCCTTAAGATATATATTGACAAATATTAAAATAGATATCTATCAAATTTACCAACACACATTTCAAACAATTAAATTTAGCAGCATTTATTTCTTACAGTGGCGAGTATTATGTAAACATTAAGAACACAAAAATTTTTGGACACTTCTTTTATATAAACTTAGGTAATACGATACATCTATTTAAACAGACACACATTCATACATCATACTCATCCCCAAATTCCGATTGGCTATTTCCTGATTTTGATTAATCTCATTATTATTAGACATTTTTATATGATGCGAGAGGTACAACCCTTCTCCTTTTCTCTTTCTTGTTGAAGCCAATAATAAATTTCCTCTTCTTTAACTTATACAGTTACTTACATCATTTCTATGTATATGTTGCAATTAAAACTAGTTTTTAGATAGAACGCATTCTTCCTAATTAGAACTAGTTTTTAATAAATGCATTTGCTAATACTAGAATTAACTAATGCTCAAATCGAACATCAGTTAAAACTAGTTCTTACTAGACAAAACGTGTTTTTCCGAAGCCAGTCAGTTAAAACGGTTCGCGCAGTAGATCATCATCCTTCTTAGGGTTCCGCACCTCAAAAGTAAAAAGCGGAACCCTTATAGGATCACTTCGTTGTCCGTCCGTCCGTCCGTCTGTCAAGACCCTTTTTCTCAGGAACGCGTGGAGGTATCAAGCTAAAATTTATACCAAATACTCAGGTCTATTGTCCCTTGGAGCTGTAAAAAAAATCAAACTTCTAAGCCAACGCAATCAAAAGATACAGCCGTTTATGCCGCAAATTTCCGCAAATTTTCGAATCAAAACCTACAGGGTACTTCCCGTGAACTCAGAATCTTGAAATTTGGTACGAAGCAACGTCCTATAGCACAGATAAAGGAAAAATTGCGAAAACCGTAAATTTTTAGTTACATCATATAATAAAAATATTTTTAATAATTTTAAAGTTACTACCCCTTTCCTCATGAACGCGTAGAGGTATTAAATTGAAATTCATATCAAATACTCAGGTCTATAATACATTTAAGCTGTAACAAAATCGAACTTCTATGTCAACGCAATCAAAAGAAACAGCAATTTAAGCCGCATATTTTCAAACTCGCAACTACTCGCAAGGGAATCAAAACCTAAAGGGTACTTCCAGTCGATTTAGAATCTTGAAATTTGGCATGAAGCAATGTTTTATAGCGCATATAAAGGAAAAATTCCGAAAACCTTAAATTTTTAGTTACATCACATATATACAGGTTTGTACGGAACCCTCGGTGCGCGAGTTCGACTCGCACTTGGCCGGTATTTTTTTAAATACAATTTTGACTGATTAGATTTTATTGTGTGTTAATCAATGTTCTTTAACAATGTTTCTTTTTGAAATTTTATGGTTGTGTTATGTTGATTTATTTGATTATTTTATTTACCTAGGTACTTATAATTTATTAATATTGCCATCTTGGCAACTAATTTAAGTCGATGTTCCCTAACATGTTCCTTTACCGTTGGATTATTATTTAGTTCTCACTGTCTTAGATCTTCTCAATAATTTTTTTAAACTATATCTTGTTTTCAATCCCAAATTAGTTTTTCTGTTGCTAGTTTTAACTACAGCTCGATGTGACAACTAGTTTTATCTGAAAATAAAATATATCAGTGGTAAATTCTAGTTATAACTGGGTATTGCTAGTTTTAACAGAGGCATTAAGTAAAAATTAGTTTTAACTAGGGAAAACAAGTTCTAACTAAAAACTTGTTTTAACTGTAACATATATTTAAGCAGAATTGACCAATTGTGAACCCAATATAGCGAACCTTGCAAAAAAACACCAGATACACCCATCTAATTGATTAAGAAGCAATAAATCTGTAGTTACTTTACTTATTATTTCTACTTATCTGGGGGCACGGGAGTGCCCCCGCCAAGACGAGCCAAGCGTAGCGCAAGGGCACTACCTACCTTTTCTCGAAACGTTTCGTCGTTTTTTTGAACTCTCATAACTTTGGTTTGGATGATGCTAAATAGTTAAAAATTTCAAGATATAATGACACCACTACAATCATTAAACATACAAAGTTTGAATGCCGTAGCTATTATACTTTAGATTTTATTAATGTCTAAAAACCCCCGATTTCGTCACTGATTCACTCACTGATCATCAAAATTCTTAAGGTACTTCCTGAAGTCCTAGAAGACTGAAATTTAGTATGTAAGCTAATAATACTACAGACAACAAAAAAATTAAAAAACCAAACCTAACCTAACCTATCCCCTCGGAATAGGAGGTGGAAGTTTGTATGAGACTTGCACTACATTTGCACTAACTACATACATAATCATGCAGTAATAACTACCCGGGGTCAAAATAAGTTATTTTTAAACTCAAAAAAGTCCATTAACCATGAAATCCCACCAAAAACAATTTCATGTAAAAATGTTGCCAAGACGAGTCTACATAGCTTACCCTGTGAAAAAGTTATCAGATCTCGTATAAAGCCAAGCTTTAAAGACTACACGCTCTAAACCTACAAGCTCTACACTACACCTTAATCAAAATCTATGAAAAAGTGGTCAGATCTCATGTAGAGCCAAGATTCTTGATCTATGCGCCCTTACTTTACCAAGCCTTTAACTTCACATACTCTTCATTTTAGTCAAAACGTGTGGCTTGTCCGTTTTGCTACCGTTACGAAGATTTCATAGGCATTCGTTCATCGTGTGTGAAATAAAACGGCCAAGCATCACGTTTTGACTAAAATGTAGAGTATAGTGAAGTTAGGCTTGGTAAAGTAAGGGCGCATAGATCGAGAATCTTGGCTCTACATGAGATCTGACCACTTATTCATAGATTTTTATTAAGGTGTAGTGTAGAGCTTGTAGGTTTAGAGCGTGTAGTCTTTAGAGCTTGGCTTTATACGAGATCTGATAACTTTTTCACAGGGTAAACTATGTAGACTCGTCTTGGCAACATTTTTACATGAAAATGTTTTTGGTGGGAATTATAATTACTTATTATTTAATAAATATTAATGTATTTAAATTTCATCATTAATACATTTTTCATAAAACTATTGTTACGCAATGTACCATTAATTTTTTATATGTTTAAAATCATAAAATAAATGTACAACACAGTATCTATTATAATATTTTATTTTAAATAACAGAAAATTACTTCTAAGGAAGTTAATGGAGATTTCGAAAAATTATATAGGGGTCGATGATCAAAAAAGTTTAGGGACCCATGATCTAGACCGTAAAAATACATGAATATGCAATTTCTTTGGGGGTTCTGCAGTCCTGCAGCTACCCACGAACCGCCCCTGATTTCTTGTAAAAAAAATCATGTCGTTAGACACTACGTAAATTGAACAATTATTTTGGATTTTCATAAATACAGTGAGTCACTTTGGTTATTTGAATTGCAATGTGACACAAAAAGGTTCAAGGTATCGATACTTCGAGTTACTGAATAATAATAGGTACATGTACATATGTATTGTACATATGGGGCTGTCATAAAATACATCACGCTAAAATTAGCTTTTTTTTACCCCCCCACCCCGGTTGTCACGCTTTCTGTGACCCTCCCTGGAAATATTACGTCACAAAAACTAACCCTCCATCCAGACCTGATAAATTTTGATTGATAATACACAAATATTGATAGTCAAAAATATTTATTTTATTTTCATAATAAATACATAAATTAATAAATATCTTTTGTAACGAACAAATAAATAATATTTCTATTTATCAGAAGTCAAAGGATTCTGCAAAAATTCAGTAAAATTTTTTGGTGAACGGCGAACGTCACGTTGCCGTAGACCCCCCGCTCCCCCTTGTCACATCTTGTCACACTCAGCAAGACCTCCCCCCCTTTTATGCGAACGTATTTTATTAACGGCCCCTATGTATATGCTAATTTTTTTGTATTTTTATTTCAACTTACAGATAGGTATATATAAGAGGTAATATCTTTTTTCACTGCACCACTTTCCACTTTTTAAATTTTTGGCCAAAATAAAATTTATTCTAAAGTACGTTTTGATGACAAATAATCAATCGTAGAAACTGAACTTTATTTGTTCTATGTAATAAATAATCTTAATTTAGTTTTTTTATTTTTATTTTTGTTGTTAGGTACTCCCTCGCAATTTGTTACTGAAATTATATTTTGACATAGGTATTTTAACCCATATTCGTAAAGAAAACAAAAATTTTCTTTTTGTTAAAGGGTTATTACATGGTACATTATAATAACTTATCATATGAAAATATTACAAAAAAAATTATATGATTATTATTCATCGCAAATAGTTGAGTGCCCACGTAATAGATGGCGCTGAAACTCGAATGCTCGAGTGATTCATCTACGTATATACATCTCTACTCTATGAAAAAGACGTTGAATTGTACGTTATTAAGGGATTCCCCCAGAAAATTCGACTTATCGAAGTTGGCCCCAAATATTATCTTCCAGTTATCAAGATATTCCATTCGAGTAATAGAAATTCGAGTTATCAATTAAGTAAAAATTACACGTATTTCTCATACATGATGCTATTACTAAGGGGCCGTTCATTAAATACGTTCGTATACGGGGGGGGGGGGTCTTGCTGAGTGTGACAAAATGTGTCAAGGGGGGACAGGGGGTCTACAGCAACGTGACGTTTGCCGTTCATCAAAAAATTTTACTGAATATTTACAGAATCCTTGGACTTCTGATAAATAGAAATATTATTTATTTGTTCGTTACAAAAGATATTTATTAATTTATTTAAATTTTATTATGAAAATAAAATAAATATTTTTGATTATCAAAATTTGTGTATTATCAATCAAAATTTATCATGTTCAGGGGGGGGTTTAGTTTTTGTGACGTAATATTTACAGGGGGGTCACAGAAAGTGTGGCAAGCCAACAGGACAACCGGGGGGGAGGGGGTCAAAAAAAGCTAATTTTAGTGTGACGTGTTTTATGAACAGCCCCTAACCAATCTGGTACAACCTATCAAAAATTTGATTTATCAAAATTCGAGTTATATACTGTATACAGCATGTTCATTTCAAGGGTTCTTATTGTTGCTAAATCAGAAACGAATAGATTTTAGGGAAACTTCTGAATTCGCTTGCACTGTTGCCAAATTTTATTTAGTTTCTAAAAATTGTCAATAACTTCAAATCAAAATAACTCCAAAATAGAGGAAAACGGAAAGAGACATCTTGACAAAAAAATGCTCAGTCTGCCTTCACTTGTCAAATACGATTATTTGCTTTTTGTTTTTAATACCGATAGTTTTTGAGTTACAACTAGTGAGCTAGAAATTATTGCAAAAGACTCTTAATATACCATTTCTTTGTTGATATTAAAAAACGTTTAATATCACTTCAATAAATATTACTGTAGTTTCCATCAATTACTGTGTTAAAAAAATGTAATTGCGTTACAAATAACTTAATTGGCTATTGTAATACATAGAATAATTTAATAGAATTCTAAAGATTGGTTTCTTACACCAAAACGTCGAAAATTAAAGTAAAAGTAATAAAATACGCTTTTAAAAAATTAAAAAAAAAATCTAGGTACGTACCTAAAAACCCGTACTCAGCACCTACAAAAGAGCAAATTATTATGTCTTACAGGTGAAGACATACTGAGCATTTTTTGTTAAAGTACGTTCCCAAAAAAATCAATTTTCTTACGATTTTTTTGAAACTTAAAATGTACATATACTTATAAGTGTCCTTTATACGTAGGAATTTTTTTCAATCAATCGTTCTTGCGGTAGTAAATTTTTAAATATTGTATTAAAATTTGCATATTTAACATGGGATGGGAACCCTATCCCGATCGATGTTAAAGCGAATGTTTTATTAAATACCTAACAATAGTAATTTTCTTACAATTGTTTTAAAAAACTGACAACTATTAATTAAAGATATAACGAACGAATATCTTTCTGTAAAAATCACCACTATGACAAGCGGTATTGGTTTTGTTATAAAAAATATTAAAAATGAGCAAATTTTTATAACAAGTAAAATATTTATTCGTATTTAATATTGTAAATAAGTAGCATATTAACATCATAAACTTTGAATTAACATAAAATACTAGTAACATAAAATATTTTTTTCTCTACATAAACAACACGTATCTCAAGCACAGTAAAAATACAATGCTGCCAGATCTGAAAAACGACGCAATGGAATCATTTTTGTAGTTCTGCGCATGTGAGCAGAGGCGAAAGAATGTACTGTATCTCAACTATTTTTTATTATAGTCATGGTAGTTTATATAGGGGGAATTCTTTAACAAGTTGAGCACAACTGCTCTTTGGGAACGTCCTTAAAAAAAACCTTCTTTCTTGTTTGTGTTCATGTAGGCAAAAGCCTGGACGGAAATTAAAATTGGCAATAAAAATTTTCACAACGTATTAAACAATGATATCATAAAAAAAGCAACTTAATTAAATTCTTATTCCATTACAAAGAATGATTTCGTTTGAAAATGTCAGAAATGATGACAGTTTCTTCAATGTGTAGTGCAAAAATTTAAATACAATCACACTTCGTTTACTCGAACGCCACATCCAATCATCTATCTACATTTCTATAACATTCGATATAATTATTCAGTAACTTTTTTGGTACATATGGTGATTCCAGTTATCGAAGTTCGACTGTATTGATATGTATGTAAAGGGGCCGTTCACATAATACGTTCGCATACAAGGGGGGGGGGGTCTTGGTGAGTGTGACAAGATGTGACAAGGGGGGCGGGGTCTACAGCAACGTGACGTTCGCCGTTCATCAAAAAATTTTACTAAATTTTTACAGAATCCTTGGACTTCTGATAAATAGAAATATTATTTAAGTATTTGTTCGTTACAGAAGATATTTATTAATTTATTTAAATTTTATTATGGAAATAAAATAAATATTTTTGACTATCAAAATTTTTAGTTTAGTTTTTGTGACGTAATATTTACAGGGGGGTCACAGAAAGTGTTCACAGCGTGACAACCGGGGGGAGGAGGTCAAAAAAAGCTAATTTTAGCGTGACGTATTTTATGAACAGCCCCAAAGAGGGATTATGAGATGAGATACTCCTAATTAAAAAAAAATAATAATGTGAACAGTTAATTTGAATTAAAAATTTCTCTTGAGTTCAGTATTTGATTAAAAATATTTATTTATTTTAATTAATATGATTAGTCAATAAGTAATATGTAGGTATTTATTTCACCTTCAAATACCGAGTTGAATAATTAGAATTTTTTGTAATAACCAAAAAGGTTTAAATACGATAAAATGTTAAAATACGGCCCTGGACCTATCCAATTTTTATGATTTCGAATATACTGGCAACACGTTCGACCTTTTAGCACAGTCAGTAAGTAGATCATGTAAAATAAAACCAGTGCTTTTATCTATAATATCTACTTAATACCCAACAATAAAATTGTTTAAATTAAAAAAAGAAAGATGAGTACCCCATCGAAAGCATTAAATTTGATAACAAAAGTGAAAGCATTATCCCCTATATCCCCCAAATTACCAAATAATAACATTAGTGCGATAAAGAAGCTGTAAGTAAAATATATAAATTTATATAATACCAATACAAACAATATACATAGGTACATAATAACCAAAAATTGTTTGTATTTTTGAAAAATCCTTATTTATTTATTTACTTGTTTGTTGTTTATTTATCTATTTATTTATTTGTATATATGTATACAATGTATGATAAATTTAAAAATAGATTCATGACTATAATATAGGTATTATCTCTTATGTAATTTGAATTATTTCGCATCAATAATCATTTTGATTGTTAGTAAGGATTGCATTTCTCATTATCTTCATAATAAAAAACCATAGCAAGGGTCTTAATGAGGATGTACAATCAAGCAAATCCAAATATAAATCACGGTTTAATGACATGTTTAAATAACTTGCGCTGTACTTTTTTTATCCCAAATTTTAGAGGGAAGTGTAGATAATTATTAACAATACGTTTACATTTTCATACTTTTTTATTGTTTATTGCAAGTTTCATTTTAAATTAAAAATTATCAACGGCCCCAAGGAATGTCAAACAAAAAAGTGGTAATTACACAGTAATAATTGCCATTAAAATTGTAAATTGAATTATTTTATTTAATATTGATTATTTTGAATATATTTGTAAATTCAAAGATGCATTGGGAAGACATACAATTAGGTTGGTGATTATGGTGCAAATTAAATCAATTAAAAATTGACGTGCAATTAATCTCATATTTTTTCATTCTCAGGAAATTCAAGTTACGCTGCACCCACTCATATTTAGTTAATCAAAAAAATTACAGAAAATCACGAAAAAATAATTTTTAAATCCGTGTCATAACCAGAGGCCTTCAATTGAAAAAATAGTTTTTTTGTATAAATTTCAAGACTATTACCTATTAATTATCAATTTAAATAATCAATAAGGGGTCGTTCATAAAATACGTTCGGGGGGGGGGGGGTCTTGCTGAGTGTGACAAAATGTGACAAGGGGGGACGGGGGTCTACAGCAACGTGACGTTCGCCGTTCATCAAAAAAATTTACTGAATTTTTACAGAATCCTTGGACTTCTGATAAATAGAAATATTATTTATTTGTTCGTTACAAAAGATATTTATTAATTTATTTAAATTTTATTATGAAAATAAAAGAAATATTTTTGACTATCAAAATTTGTGTATTATCAATCAAAATTTTCATGTTCAGGGGGGGGGGGTTAGTTTTTGTGACGTAATATTTCCAGAGGGGTCACAGAAAGTGTGACACAGCGTGACAACCGGGGGGGAGGGGGTCAAAAAAGCTAATTTTAGTGTGACGTATTTTATGAACAGCCCCTTAAAAGTACCAATGTGAAAAGAGTTTTCTTTCTTCAAGTTTCAAAAACACTATTGTGACTCCCTCCTTTAAATAAATAAATACCTATATACATATTTACTTAACCAAACAATTTGTTACAATAGTTAATAAAACTCCTTTTCCAGAAATAATCATTCCAAGCCGATTATTAAACATCTCCAAGTTCCTGAAAATGTACCCTCGCACACACTGAACTTTTCGGAATTTAATAAAAAAAAATTATTTCTCAGCACTCCAGAAAAAACAAAAATTCAGCATTATGGTCTTGAAGGAAAGAATAATTTAAAGATATTGGGCTACGGTACTTTTGGTAACGTTGTACGTGGAAATTACAAAGGTACAAATATATAGAGTGTTGTTCATATATTAAGTTATTAACAATAAACACATCTCTGATTTTTGTATTTTAATACATAGTCATGCTATTAATATTTTTAAATTTCCACAAAATTAATTGAATTTTGTCATTTCTTAAAAAAGCATTTAAGTTCCCTAGCATTTTCGGATTTCCTTAACTAATTAGCTAAAATTTCATTGTTTATAATTCTAAATACAATGTAAACTCTATTATACAGAGTTGTTCAAAAGAAATGCACAAAATTCATAACTTCTGTACGAATTATTTTTTAGAAAATGCTAAAACACAGTAATTGATTTAAATTGTTATTCATCTTTCTGTAGTATTTTTGGCCCTCTCCCTGTAACCCCTCAATCTGTAACTACCCCAACTTTCTTTTTCAAATAGTAACCTAGATCATGTGGGAGCCCTCGGGAAAGGTCTTTTAAAACTTAATCCGTTACAGCCAAAAAAAGTAGGAGGTCTTCTCATTTTTCTCCAGTCAACAAACCAGTCAGATATTTTTTTTTTATTAAAATTTACAATTCGATATAGATTTTTAGCACACACCTGATTCGACTTACAATAAATGTAACAAATGTTAAAAGCGACCTGCACCTTCTACTTAACATAAACCGAGTCTGTGGAAAATATTATCTTCAAAAAAATCCAATGTGGATTTTGATCAATCAGAATCGTTATGAAAAGTTGTGATATTAGGAAGTTGCTTTTTAAGGTATGGGCCAATAATATAATAGGATAAATTGATTTCTTGGCGGATTTGATAAGCAAACCCCTACTTTGTTGACAGTATCAGATTGAGTTTTAAAAGACCTTCTCATAAAGCCCCCACATGACCTAATTAAGTTACCATTAAAAAAAAAGTTGGGGTAGCTACAGATTAAAGGGCTGAAAATATGGCAGAAATAAAAACAACAATTTAGTGCATTTCCTTTAAACAATAAAATATCATTTCGCTCAGTTGACATGTGTGACCAATTGTAATTTATTTTTAAATATGTATTTAAAGATGATAGAAATTTATATTTTTATATCATGGTTTTATTAGATATTTAAAATGCACTTAGTTTAGACTCTATGATGTATAAATCAAATGAATTTTATATTTCAGGCTTAGACGTCGCAATTAAAATAATAAAAATAAAAAATGAAAATAATCAAAAATATTTAATTAATAGAGATCAAAATGCGTTAAATTTAAATCAAGAAAATATAGTAAAAACAATAGACGTCATTATTAATTTAGATAAAAATTATGGAATTGTAGTAATGGAATATTTGTCAAATTCGAAATCTTTACACTCTGTTTTATTAAACGGGCCCAATTTATTAACATTTTCAAAAATAAAAAAGTATGCAACAGATATTTGCAACGGTCTAAAGTACTGCCATCAACATAAAACTCTTCATTTAGATTTAAAACCGAAAAATATTTTAGTTTGCTCGAACGATATTTGCAAGATATGTGACTTTGGAAATTCCATGATCGTTGGTGAAACACTGGAACATTCTTTTATTCACGTAAGTTCTATATAATTACCTTCAAGTAGGGGCTTTTCTTCCCCTTGGTCATTAACGGAAATAAAAGAGAGTTGTTTAAGGAATGTAAAATAATTTATTGGTACAAAATCTAATACACCTTGAAAAAGATCAAACCGAAGACAAAACGTTGGTACCAATAAATTATATTACTTCCCCTAAAAAACTCTGATTTATTTCCGTTTTTGTCTTATATTTTTGTAAAACTAAGTCTGTTTAGAACAGTATCTATAACTTGCAAAAAATAGCAACACGTTGATAAATATTTTTTTAAGGGAACCCCCGCCTACACTGCACCAGAAATATATCTAGGTAAGGATCCATCCCCTGGAAGTGACATTTATTCACTTGGAATTGTATTATGGCAATTGCAAGAGAAAGATCTTCCCTATAAGGGTATTACATGCCCTGAAATTTTAATCTATAAGGTGACTATTATTTGCATATTGCTAATTAGATAAAAAATAAGAAATAAAAAAGATTTGCCAGTCAAGAGGTAAATAGGGTAATTATTTATGAGGCAGCATTTTTTTTATAATACAGTGTAGCCCAAAAAGTAAACAATATGCTCATTGTGGCCAAACTATTATATAAGTTAAATTTAAAAACTTTTCAAATAAAAGTTGTTCCCTATTTTGATACAACATCCTCTGGATCAGCCAAATTTAATTTGCTATACAAGGTGTTTAGAAATTGCAAAAATTAGATTTTGTTATCATGGCACTACTCTTAAATATTCGTCCAATCAAAAAAAGTTATTCAGAATCCCAAAATATAGAACTATACCAAAAATCACGGCGATATTCAGATGCTTATTATTATTTTTGCAAATTCTTAACACCCTTTGTAACATATTAAATTTGGCTGATCCACAGGATGTTGTATTCAAATGGGGAACATTTTTTATTTGAAAAATGTTTTAATTTGACTTATATTTTGGCCGTAATGAAAATATTGCGTACCTTATAGGTCACATTGTTTGAAAGGATATAAAAATTAGTATAAAACTGTTTTTGCAATCACGTTCGTTTTTTCGAAATGTATGCCTACCCGTTAGTCCTACAAGAAATTTGTAAGTGCCTTTTTTGTAGTTAATCAAATAATCTATAACTTTTATCACATTTTTTACGTAGCATCGATAAATAATTAGATCCTACATATAAGCTCTTAAAATAGACAAACTACATAACTACTTTTAACTGTAATTTTATTCTTTAGTAATTGTTCTTGGTTAGTAATTTCCCAACCCTTTTGGTTGATGAAACTTAATACTAATTAAAAAAAATATCAGTTAAAATTATTCATTTTTTTATTAACTACAATACTACAAAATACATTTTTCATGTAGCACTTGCAGTTACTAAAAAATACTCAAAAGCAGTGGCGGCTCGTAAGGTGAAACATATGAAGCGGCGCAAAAAAAAAAAAATTTATACATAACTATTATTTTTAATTTTTATCAATTAATTATTCAGCAATATCAGCAACCCTTCTTGCTATGCATTAAATACCCTATAACTAGTGATGGGCACTATCGAATAAATTGAACTATCGAATAATTACTAAATTAATACTTTTAACTATCGAATGAATTCATTCGAATGAATTTAGTAATCACTATTTTTTTCAATTACACGATAGTCAGGCAGCAGACGGTTATCCTATCCATCGCTCGGTCCATACTAACATACAAATATACTGATACGAATGTGTATACCAACAGACAAATATACGATTAATATGCTAGTATGGATAAAAAACAAACAGGCTATGCTGAAAATAATAAATAACCTCGACTTGAAACATGGTTTCTAATTCTTATTACTTTGATAAAATTATTATTTACTTAGGTAAGCGATCTTTTTTGTATTATTTATTGCTATACGTACTTTATTGTTATTGAACTAAAATAAGTGTTTTAGAAACATCTGTTGTTCTTATCCAGGTATTTGTTAGAGGGCGACGAATAAAGAGTTTTTTATTTTTACATTTAACTACTTTTTTTATATGTTTCTGCACTTATTATTATTATTTTTTTTTGGGTAATTATAAGTACGCAGTACAAACATATAGTACCTAAGTATTTATGACTGAAATCATCACTACACTAATTTAAAAATTATTAATTATTTATTTGCATTTTATTTTGCATCATATTTAACTAGTATAAATTGGTGCCATAGAAAATTATGTTTTTAAAGTATGTATGTATGTATTGATAACGTCTAATAATTATAGAATTGTTTATATTATTCGGCTCTGCTACGAGGAAGTAGCGAAGTAGTAGACAATGCGCAAACGTATCATTTACCCATTCCAACCACGACTCCAACGTTCAGTTCGATAGTTGAAAAGTATTCGAATAAAAATAGTAACTACTATTTTCAGTTACTAAAACTTTTCATTACTTCTTTTATTCGAATACTTTTCAACTATCGAATAATTCGAATAGTAGTGAACTATCGAATAGTTCGATAGTGCCCATCACTACCTATAACCGTCCGAAGGAGGCACTGCCACTGCCTGCCCATATTGTCTGAGTCCCGAGAGCATCCGTCGTCGACTCGACGCACCGTCGCGTCGCACCCCCGTCCATGCCAATGCCAGTATCTGGCTGCCAGATGAAGCCTTTTCCGTTTAATACATCATCGCAGTCGCGTTGTTATGACAACGGCATCTTTTGCGTAGGCAGACCCCAGCAAATCACTGCTCGGATACTTAGAAAAACACGTGATCTGATTTGGAGTCTGCTACCGATTCACTTGGCTGCGCTAACTTGCAGTCAGTCTTAAGTGTACTCATAATCATTTTATCTTTTGATTGTTTCGAAGTAAATATGTTTTTTCCGGAATATGATCCAGTGTGCGTTTTGCGCAATAAGCCCTTTTCTCTCTTAAATGAGGATGATAAAAAGCAAATAATTAATTTAGATCGACCAAAACCGAAATTAAGTATTGCAAAAAACGTTAAAAGTGCGAAAGGCAATTATAGTAGAAAATTTAAAGCAGAGTGGTACGAACAATATCAGTGGTTGTGCGGTAGTGTTTATTTACAAAAATTATTTTGCTGGTCCTGTGTTTTGTTAAGTAACAAAGTTTCTGTGTGGAATATTGGCGGTTTTGATGACATTTTGAATGTAACTCGAGCGTTACGGAATCATGAAGGTACTTCAGAACATTTAAAGTGCGAATTAGGTTTTAAACAGCTTAGAAAGAATACATCTACGATAGCCGATGCATTAAGAGAAAATAGCAGATTGTATATTTTGAAATATAACGAAAATGTGCGATTAAATCGGCAGTTTATGGAATTACCTATCGAAACTGTGCTTTATTTGGGAAAACAAGAACTGACGTTTCGAGGCCACGACGAAACTTTACAATCATTAAATCGAGGCAACTTTAAAGAATTATTAACAGTCCTTGTGAATAGAAGCTCTGTAGATATCCGCAATCATTATCAAAAGATTAAAGCTGTATTTTCGGCAGACTCAAAAACTATACAAAACGAGCTTATTCAGTGTATTGATGAGTACATTGCCGAATTTATTGCTAACGAATTAGACGAAGCATGTTTTTATTCTATGCAGGTGGACGATTCTACAGACATAGTGCAAAAATCACAATGTTCTATTATCATTCGGTATGTTAATTCTAGCGCTAAATTAGTAGAGAGATTTTTTGGATTTCATGATGTTAGCGAAGATCGTACCGCTGAAGCTTTGTTTCTACTTATTCAAGCTTGTTTGGAAAGACATAATTATAAGTCTAAACTGATAGCGCAATGCTACGACGGAGCAAGCGTAATGTCCGGACATTTAAAAGGGTTACAAACCAGAATCAAAGCAGCAGCTCCACAGGCAATATTTATACATTGTCTGGCTCACCGGCTAAATTTGGTTTTGCAACAAAGTGTCAAGGAAATTAGGAAATGCCGAATATTTTTTGCAAATATCGACGGCATTCCTACATTTTTTCATCATTCGGCCAAGAGAACTTTTGCGGCAGATTCTGTAACTTGTCGGCGTATTCCCACTGTGGCAGCTACAAGATGGACGTCTAATTCGAAAATTTTAAGTGTTATTAATGGCGAGTGGGAAGGATTGAAGGAAACGTTCAAAAAAATAAAAAATGATCCGACTTCCGATCAAAAATCTATTAGGCAGTCGCAAGGATTTTTAAATCTTTTCAATGATTTCGAATTTACTTTCTTGGTGTTGGTGTTTCATGGCATTTTTGAAAAAACCAACATATTATTCGATGTACTACAGAAAAAGTCATTCGATATTACTTACTGTTTATCACAAATTAAAATAGTGAGCGAAAATCTTATAAGATCAAGAGCTGAGGATCATGCTAAAGAAGTGTTTGAATTAGCCCTCTTAAGATCTGCAATTATTAGGAAGAGGGGGAAAAGATCGCTCACTGACGAAGAAATATTTGAAAGCTATAAACACTTATATTACGAAATATTAGACACTATTATGTTGCAACTGACCACGAGATTTGAAGACATGGAAAAAATTTCCTTTATTTCACTTGCGAATACGTCTAAATTTGACGACTACAGTCAAAAGTTCCCGGTTGAAAGCCTTAATAATCTTAAACAGAGTTACCCTAACTTATATAGTAATGTAGAAATACAAAGACTAAGAAACGAATTAGAAATAATATACGTGGATGGCCAGTACAAAGAAAAAAAATTGGAAGAGGCACTCCAATTACTGTTCGAAAATAGGGAGATATTTAGGGAAACTTACAAGTTATTTTCGTTAATTCTGACAATTCCGAGCACAAGTTCATCTGTTGAAAGAAGTTTCTCGTGTTTAAAAAGAGTGAAAACGTACCTAAGAAATTCTATGCCCGAAGAAAACTTTCGCGCCTTGCAAGGATTTCTATCGAAAAGGAGTTGCTGGTGGAATTGCAAACAACCAGGCCGTTCTTCGATGATATAACAGACAAATTTGCCATGTTGAAGAACAGAAAAATTGATTTAATATATAAAAAGTAGAAACAAGTGAGTAATTTTATTGGTTACGTTACGACTTACGAGATGTCGCAATTTCACTTTTGTAAGTTTCCAAAATGCATTAAAATTGATTTAAAAGCACTGTATTTTCAAAAATTTTCCTCCACACCCCCCCTTGGGTTCCATGACATTTATTTCTATTAACGCTTCACTGTTTTCTATAGTCCCCGGCCGCCACTGACTCAAAGTGAACGAGGTATAGCCCTTTTAAGATAAATGAGAGAAAGGGTAGCAACCACAACCAAACTTAATTTTGTACTCACTACTACACCGCCTACATATTAAAAAATAAGTAAAGAGACTCCAAATTAATGGAATGTAGCCCCTTTAAGAATGATAAATGAGAAAGGGAGTAGCAACCGCAACCAAACTCAGTTTTACACTCCCTAAATATTAAAAAAAATCTGTTTACTCAAAATATTAATCTGCCTCCTTTTTTCATTGTGACTGGTCAAAAATGTATTAAAAATTTTAAACTAATGTACTTAATTAAAATATTCTTTGTAGGTCGTTAAATTTGAATTACGACCAAAAATAAATTGTTGTAAAGAAGTAGAATACACAAAATTATTTAAAAAATGCTGGTCACCTCAGATAGAAGAAAGGCCGTCAATAGAATATGTATTAAATAAAATTAAAAGCATTTAATTTTCAAGGGAACGAGATACCAAATCGGAAAAAATATCACAGAAAAGTATCCCCTAAAACAATAATTACTTTTTTTAATGTACCTAAATATTGAATAAATATGTATTATAAAATTTGTGTTAATAAAAAAATATTTATTTTTTATTATTATGCATCTTGCATCACAATCCCTTTGTCAAACTAACTTGTACTTATTTCTACACACACAAAGTAAAATATACTACACAGGGGGTTTTTAATCCCATTACATAAGTACTGAGGATTCCTTATGCTTCCTTTTTGGAATTGTAAGAATGGGTAGAAGCACATAAAAAATGAATAATGAAATGGGCAAAATGAAGTTTTTTACTGTCCCAGTAATTGCTTACACAATTTAATGCAACAGTGAAAAAACTTGAATTCAACAGATGTTCTCCTAAATGCTGAGGTACAATGTTCTGTTATCAAACAAAGCATTATTTTGTTTAGGTCTAATTGCCAAACTTCTACTATCATTTTTCTGTAAATACATTTCCTAATTATAAATAAATAGTAAAATAGATCCACTTGATAGAAAAAAAATTATTAGAATAAATAAAACATATATTTAATGAATATTACACTATACTATGAACGTAATACAAAAAAAGTAAAGTATATTTCTTTCATATAAAGAGGTGTGTATCTAGGGATAAAACAATAACTATGAAAAACTTTTATGTTTAGAACCCGAACAACTGCTACTTGGTTCTGAATAACATAGAATTTTTTCCATTGAATTTAGAACACTAATCCTAAACTGTAATTTTTGAGTCATATTCATTTTTTTCACATCAGTCCAGACACTCTTAAAGAACAAAACATCAGAATCATCTTCTTCATCATCGTAAAGATCTTGATATTTCCTTTTTGATCTAGATGATACTAATTTTTGTTTACTAATAGGTTTAATCTTTTCACTATCAATTTTATACTCCATTTCTTTGATAGGTTTCACATTTGTACTCAAAGATGTATCAGAATTTGGGCATGTAGAATTTACCTCAGGTGAGGGCTCCTTAGTATAATTACATTCATCATTATACCTGCAAATAAACTCATAAGATATGGTCCATCTGGACAGATTTGAAATTTGCAACACCATCTCTGAAATTAGTTCCACAATTTATCAATCTCTCCCAAAAAAAAAGGTTGGGTTAGTTTAAGTTGTTCTTATTTCATACAATTAAAGTTAACATCTTTGCAATGTTCAGAGCTACTTCATAAAGGGTATGTGTGGTAAACTTCACTTTCTTCTAAATCTATATTACCTGAACTTTAAAAATGGAATTAAGAACTGCATATGTTCCAGTAAATAAAAGTTCTTTTTTGAATTGCTTTTCAAGTAACGCACAAGTGAAGAACGGATAGCCTGCCATTTCTCTTTACACATTGAAGCTAAAAACAAAAATAATTAAACCATTATTATATTTTAAATACTTTAAAAGGCTTACGTGTATTTTTTGTCTCTAAGGCGACTTTATTCCATGCTTCTGTCTGTCCAATTCGGCCTTTACGTTTTTGGGCAATGTTATCGTACAAAACAGGATACTTTTCAATTGCTTGCACCAAACGAATCATTTCAACTTTGTCATTATTCATTTCGTTAATAAGTTCGTTTATAAAAAGCACACAAAACACATTACATTACTAAAATAAGTAATTATAACTTACTGACTTCTTTCTCCACCTAAATTTCGGTACTTTACATAACCTAACCGTTGCCGCTATTTACGACCAGAAATCTATGCATCAGATTTTGAGGTTATGTTCATTGGAACTATATTAAGACATACTCAATGATACTGAATAGAAAATAAAAGCAACTGATCGTTAATTTGCCAATTTTAAAAAATTAAAAACGTAAGAATATATTTTGGCTTATTACAATACACGAATCAATTACTATTTTTAAATTTTAATAAAAAAGGAATCGTCATCCATGAAGTTAACTTATTTAATAATTAAGTTAATTATTTAAATGTTATAATCAATTAACAATACATAAAGTTGTAAATAAACAAAAGACATCAGTAACATCACATATAGTCACAGCCCTATAAAATGCGTTAAAAAATAAATTAAATATCGAAATAGCTTTAATTTTTTTCTATTCTAAATTATACTTATTAATCATCCCCATCGGGCAAATTGGGGTAAAATTTGTTAGTGGTGTTTTGATTGACATCTTTGTGTGATTTTTCGTCATTGTTAGCTACTGCAATGTCTTGAGAATGTTTCAAGATCATTTCTTCAGAAGGTACGTAAACTAATCGATATAAAGTACCAAATATATTTTCATCGGTACTAAAAAAGGCATTTGCCAAATCGTTTGACCTGAAAAAAGAAATTTTTAAAAATAATATGAAATATCAAAAAAAAAATCACTAAATCTTACTGAAATTCAACAATCTCAACTGCTTCTTCCGTTAAACATTTATCTAATATATTTCCATAAGTTTCTAAATTTTTATAGATTGTTTGGAACTCTTGAGAAGATGCTGGAAAAAGCAACCTTAATAAAATAAAATCACACACCTACCTAAAGTTTCATTGCATTAAAAATAATAATAAATGTAAAAAAATATTCTAAAAATCTGTTGAAAAGAACAATAATAAAATCCTCAAAATCAAAAAAGTACCTATTTCGTTTATTTTTCTTGGATTATTTTGAGTTTCCGATGAGTTGGTCAATGTTTGAAATACATTTTCTACTAATTTAAAAGCAGCAGTGTCCGAGGAATCTTCCAAGGCAAAACCAATGCATGGTGTTCCTGCATCATGTTAAGAAAGTTTGCTGTTGAAATATTTGAAATTATTATAAAGTATAATAAGTGTAAGTACCTTGATTTTCTGCATTAACATCAGGCAAAATAAAAGCTCCATAGTTAGTCCTATAGCAGGGACATATCCCATCAAAAAGTGGATAAATATAAGCTCCTATTTTAATAAAATACTGTGGTTTGTTTTGTTCCTCATTATCGTCTATACCTACAACAAAAAAATATTCTAGTATCAAAGAGAATCAATAATTATACCAAAAATATTATTTAAAAAAAAATCGGATTCTCTCTTTTAGTAAAGTTGTTCAATTCCTACCCGATGCAAAACTTTTTTGATTTAAAAATTAAAACTTACCTTCCATTAGTGCAATAACCAATTTCTGGCATTTGGACGTTTGTTCAACTGTTCCATCTGAAGAAATAAAAAATAGTTTCACCTGCACATACGAATAAATAATTTCAGAATCATAATCCTTTAATTTAACACAAAAATCTAAAACCATTTTAGACAACTCGGCATAATAATGTAAAAGACTTTTTTGGGTCATATGCAAATTGTTGTGGTCTTCATTATCAGTTACATAAATGCCTTGGATACTTTGTACTCTATCGTGTATGTCCTTTCGAGTTTTTTTCATTTTTTTAATCATTCGAAGAGCTTCTTCCCAATAACAATCGGCTGTCTCTGGCATTGATACTCTCACCTTCAGCGCATTATCAATTAATGTTAAGCCTTCTTTATACTTTTCTACTGCCTAGAAATTTAAATTTATAATAAAGAAATAATTAATAATGTATCAGAAATACATATTTCAGAATCTTATGGGCTTTGACCTTGGGACGAGGACATAAGTTTCGCCTTATAATTTTTTTGGGACAATGTGTAAATGTAACTGACTAACATTTGGGAACAATTGTACATACCTCAATTACGTTTGAATTTTCATCTAAGGTGAGTCCTTCATCGATAATATAAAAGGCCTTATCATGGTTAGATTTTATCTCTTTAAATTTGCATAACCACTCAGAACTAGGAGAATTGCCCATGTTATTGTTGCAAAAAAAAATTACACTTTTCCACTTTCCACCTCACGTAATTTTATGTTTATCTAAAGAAAACTAAAACTAATCGTTTTGTCACATGATAATTTTATCACGATCTAATGATGAATAAAAGGGGGCAGATAAGAAAATGTTTATTCTAGACGCAATTAATTATTAATTAAAATTTAACCGCAAACACTACTATACCTACACAGAATATTTTATACCACCTTCCACAAACTCATTAAAAAGTATTTTTATTAATATACGTATTTTGAAGGACTTGTGTTAATAACAGTAATGCAATTGCGATGTATTTCTGGAAATGAGCTCATATTTTATTTACTTACAAATACTCAAATATATACAGTCAAAACTACTTTTGTTGTTTAATAAAACAGTTTTTGATTTTATAATTATTTTTATATTGCAGTTAAACTTTTAAATACTTTCCTGTATGATTTAAGTATTTTTGAATGTTCTAGAAGTTTTTCAAATTGAGCGCTTAATTAGGTCTCGATCATTGGTGGCTATGTATAAGTTGGCTGACATGTTGTTATAATGAAATCCCTAGATTTACCAACGTGTGGTAGTATCTTTTACGTTTCTGTCGAAAGTTTTTGGGTAAAAAGTTCACCATTCGGTCGTGCTTTTGCACGTGAAGGAATTTAACTTAGAAATTTTCAACATTTTCAAGCAAAAATGTTATCTGCCGCTAGAATACTGAGCCGCAAACTCCCTGACTTCACAAATTTGGCTTCAGACGTTTCAACGAAGAGGAGTTTTTCACAATTTTATAAAAATGTAAGTTACTGTCATTTCTGAATATCGGCAAATTTTCCGGTTTCTCTATACTAATATTGCGTAATATTTAAAGCATGCCTTTTTTCTCAAGAAATCTTCTCAAATGATGAAGTTATTATAAATTATTCCCGAGTATTTTCTTATTTTTACGAATGTTTGGTTAGAATTTACCGGAACATTACTTTTCCTGATTGTTCCACATGCGAGTTTTTGTTATAATACAAACAGTTTATTTTGCCTTTCAGAACACACTTAGTAATTTGAACCTACGATATGGAGCTTCTATCCGTAATAAGTAAGTTACAAAGTCGACATAGTATGCTTATGGTGTAATGTATTTTAATAATAATTAAAAATTGTAGATCTGAAGGAGTCAAAGGCGCTGTTATTGGTATCGATTTGGGAACGACAAATTCCTGCGTTGCAGTTATGGAAGGCAAACAAGCCAAAGTAATTGAAAATTCTGAAGGTTCTCGAACGACTCCATCAGTTGTTGCATTTAGCAAAGATGGAGAACGACTTGTGGGAATGCCTGCTAAGAGACAAGCAGTTACCAATTCTGCAAACACATTTTATGCCACAAAACGACTTATTGGGAGACGATTCGAAGATGCAGAAGTACAGAAGGATATGTAAGTAAATCATTTGTATATATTTTTTACTGGTAGTTAAGAGTTGGATAAAGCTTCAGTGCTTTGGGCCTCAAAATGTGCTTTCAAGGATTAGTACTTCAAGGTTTTTTATGAACAAGCAATTTAAATTTGATAATTGATTTACTTTATGAAAAGGCATCAAATTTTCCTTTTTAAAGCAATTGTAATTTGAAGTTTCAATTTTACAATATAATTGGAGTTTCAAGGGCCAACACCCTTTAAGTAAGGGAATTCCAGCTCTTTTAAGGTCTGTCAACAGTTACCCATGAATAGAAGTTTTTTTTTATATATTTTTTGTTAAATTAACATTATTAAAGGAAAATATAATGTTAAGGTTGTTTTATCGTTTTAAAGGTATGCTTGTTGTTTGTTACTTTGAACTGTTGATATAAAAGTATGTATTTGAAACAAAAATTGTTTGCATGTTAACTGATATTGGAAATTAAATATTATTACATACCCATTATATTTGTAAAAGTCTACTCACAAAATTAATTATTTCCAAAACTATTTTGTGGTTTATTGTGGTACTTATTACAGTTTTTTTTTTAAATTCAATTGTCTTTATTTGCTTTTCTAATTAAAAATGAATGTTATCCAATTTGATTTGTTTATTATTAGGAAAACAGTTTCTTATAAAATCGTGAAAGCATCAAATGGAGATGCATGGGTACAGGGATCTGATGGCAAAATGTACTCGCCAAGTCAAATTGGCGCATTTATTCTAATAAAAATGAAAGAAACTGCTGAAGCATATTTGAATACTAAAGTTAAAAATGCTGTTATTACCGTTCCTGCATATTTCAACGACTCTCAAAGACAAGCGACCAAGGATGCCGGGCAAATTTCGGGATTGAACGTTCTTAGGGTCATCAATGAGCCTACAGCAGCTGCACTGGCTTATGGAATGGACAGGGCTGAAGACAAGATGTAAGTTATTTAGAACTTGCTTTTTTTATTCTCCTTTTATTAAATAACCACCAGTTTATTTGTGTTATTATCCCTTTATTAATTTATTAGTATATCAGGGAAAATACATTAATCAATTAGTTCAGTAATTTATCCACAAAGGTGTTAATTTTTTTTAACAATTGGCATGTGTCAAGGTGAACAACAATCAATATCAAATTTAAATAAAAAATTCGGTTTCTCGCTTCATGCTTATTTTTTCCTAAAAGAAAATTTATTGAAACAGAAAAAACAAACCCTAGTTATATATATGGGAAGTCGAATTTTGGACAAGTGAAACCTATTTCCTGTTTTTCCCAACGGGAATAGTTTTTTAAAAAAAATATCAGTTATTCAAGTAGGGGCATAAAAATTATCCGCCTAAAAATGAAACATTCTAACGCATACAATATCACCCACGATCTGAAATTAAATTGTACATAGATTTATTGAGTTAAATTTTTTTTACATTTTATCCACCAATTCTTTAGTGCAAAGATAATCACTTTGATCAGTTTCTTTAAATTATTGATTATTTATTTTACCAATTTTTTCTGTCCAGAATCGCTGTATACGATCTGGGTGGTGGTACGTTTGATATTTCCATCCTTGAAATCCAGAAAGGTGTATTTGAAGTAAAATCAACTAATGGAGACACATTCCTTGGCGGCGAAGACTTCGACAATATCCTTGTCAATCATCTTGTGGCCGAATTCAAACGTGACCAAGGAATCGACGTCACGAAAGATCCTATGGCGATGCAGCGTCTGAAGGAGGCAGCTGAGAAGGCTAAGATCGAACTCTCGTCGTCCCTTCAAACCGACATTAATTTACCCTATCTAACGATGGATTCGGCTGGTCCTAAACACATGAATCTGAAGCTGTCCCGATCCAAATTCGAAAGTTTAGTTGGAGACTTAATTAAAAAGACTGTGCAGCCATGTCAGAAAGCCCTGAAAGACGCTGAAGTATCCAAGTCTGATATCGGGGATGTTATCTTGGTTGGAGGTAAGTTGGCAAAATAAAAGGAATTCTGAAAAGGAGGATTGAAGGAAGCTTAACATCAAAAATATTATTTTCATAAGTCACCTTTTCTTATAGTATTTCAATTCCTGTAATTGATTCTACCTTCAATCAAATTGAATTAACATAATAACACAAACAAAATATTTTTTATTAGGTATGACTAGAATGCCCAAAGTACAAAATACGGTTCAAGAGATCTTCGGCAAGCAACCCAGCCGTTCAGTAAATCCTGACGAAGCCGTGGCCATTGGTGCGGCCGTCCAAGGGGGTGTCTTGGCCGGAGACGTCACCGACGTACTCTTACTAGATGTCACGCCCCTTTCGCTCGGTATTGAAACATTGGGCGGCGTGTTCACTCGTCTTATCAATCGTAACACAACAATTCCGACAAAGAAGAGCCAGGTATTCTCCACGGCAGCCGATGGGCAGACCCAAGTGGAAATTAAGGTGCACCAAGGCGAGCGTGAGATGGCTTCTGATAATAAACTGCTGGGACAGTTCACGTTGGTTGGAATCCCACCTGCCCCTAGGGGAGTTCCACAAGTCGAAGTCACGTTCGATATTGATGCTAATGGTATCGTACATGTAAGCGCTAGGGATAAGGGAACTGGAAAAGAACAGCAAAGTAAGTAAAAACACCTTGTTCTATATATTAAGAAAAACACATTAATAGTTTGATTCACTGTAAACACAGGTTTTGTGACATACCATTCTTTAATTGCGTCTAATCTGTTTTGGTACCCTGAAATCAAATCACCCATAGTTAGCCTGTAACAAGCACGCGCCCTGTCTGATTTCACAGGTTGAACTTAAATAACTTAGTCCGAGGTTTAAATCTATCAAAGTCTTAGCCAGAACTTTCAGCATCCACATTAAAAGCATGAAATCTTCTCCACAGTGACGTAAAGACTGTAAGATTTTATGTACTGCCAATGATTTCTTTAAAATACCAGTTGAAATAAATTTTTTTGATGCAAAGATTTTTAACAGCAATCTAAGTATGCCAAAAGTGTAAAGTGGGTTTCAAGGAATAAAATATTGAAAATGACCCTAACAAAAGTCCCTAAAAGTTTCTAAACTTAAGATCATCTCTTGTACCTGTGTCACACTTCATTTAAATTTTTTTTTCAATAAGTATTAAAATAATTGAAGAAGTAACAATTTTTTTATTTTTTTTTTGCAGTCGTTATTCAATCATCTGGTGGTTTGAGCAAGGACGAGATTGAGAACATGGTCAAGAATGCTGAACAATACGCACAACAAGACAAAATTAAAAAGGAACGTGTTGAAGCTGTCAACCAAGCTGAAGGAATTGTACATGATACAGAAAGTAAAATGGAAGAGTTCAAAGATCAATTGCCCAAAGAGGAGGTAAATTATTTTGGCCTCATATCTTTTAAGAAAACACAAGTTGTTACAAATTATGCATTAATTATTTTTTTATATCTTGATTGTAGTTTTATACCCAGTTAATGTTGATTTTTATTTGATTTTTAGTGCGATAAACTCCGGGAAGAGATTGCTAAAGTTAAGGAATTGTTAACAAACAAGGACAATGCTGATCCTGAAGAAATCCGCAAAACAACCGGCACATTACAACAAAATTCGCTGAAATTGTTTGAAATGGCGTACAAAAAGGTGAGTTAATTTTCTTCTATAATTAAAAGACCAACTAATTTTATGTTTCCATTATAAATGATTTTCTATTATAGATGGCTGCTGAACGAGAAAGCAGCGGCGGAAGTTCTAGCAGTAGCAGTTCGTCAGAGCAGCAACAACAACAAACAGCAGACGAAAAAGCAAAGAAAGAAGAGAAGAACTAAACATCTTGATGCGCGTCCCCCGAATATCTGAAAGAAAACTGTTATTAATATTGTTACCGATCGAAAAAAAAAAGAACTTTAATTATCCATTAGGCGGAAGACATTGTAAGATTGAATGATCTCTTTTTGTTTTTCCCGTAGTAAGATCGTAGCTTGCGATGAACAGTCCGCCTTTACGCGTCTTTTTCGGCCCTCTCGCGGAACAGCTTTAACTAACTTATTCCTATAGAAAAAGGGCCTAGAGTTTAATTAATTGATTTGCTAAAATGTAATGTTTTGGTTGGTAGTTGGCGTAATTGTTTGTGTGTGTGAGTACAGGTGCGTGTTTGTGTTTGATAATTTGGAAAGATCGAAGGTCGTCTACCCTCCTAAGAAGCGTTTATTGTCTGTTGTAATATCTTTTTTACTGTTTTGCGACTGTAATTTTGTACTTGTATGGATGGACCGCGTTGGTTGATTAATTGACGTTTCTTTAGACTGACCTTACGATATCTTTCTTGTGAGTTATTATAAAGCACTTTTTTTGATATAAATAATTGAATAGTTTCTTGTCAAAAATGATGCCAGTTACAAATTTGTTATTGTACAAATACATTATCATAGTTAGTTATTTAGTTAAATAAATTTTGAAAAATACTTTTTTTTTCTTTTCCAATATGTTTGTGTTTGATTTTTCTTTAATAAATTTATAATTAAACGACAAATTATCGAGCTGTGGCACAGTAATGTGACGTCGATTAAAGAAGTGAATAAAACATTAGTTTCTTTTTCGGAAAATTTAATCTTGCTCCAAAATGCGCCCTTTCTAGCAATCCATACAAATTTGAAATTTAACGACAAATTATCAAGCTGTGGTAGTGCAAAATGACATCTGTTTTAATTAAATGGGTAGAACATAAAATATGAAGATTTATACGTAGTTAGGCGGTCAAAATAAATTTTTTGAAGTTTTTAACAGTAATTTGAGTGTGCCATAATGAAAAATAGCTTTCATAGAAAATATTGACAATGCCCTCAACAACAGTTGTCCGTTATTTATTTATTTATTTTTTATTGATGTGTAAACATTGCAATTTTGCCAATATTTTCGCATTTTTCTCTAAAACTATTGTATTAATCGTAGAGCTCCGATAAGTTTATATGTAGAAAATTGCAAGAGCTTTAAATAAAATATGAATCGTCACCTTTTCATGGAAGGTCGATGGTACAATCATTAATGATCTTTTTACACATTTTACTCGGTAAAACTAACTTCAACTGTTATTCTCTATATATTATCTCATTGGAACATGATTGATACAATAGTTTTCGAAAAAATGTAGGCAAAATTGCAAATAACATTCTCGAATTGATCCTTAAAAAAAAATTACAAAAAATACGTACTTTTGACTAACTCAAAAGAATAAATGTTAACGGTTTTTATTAATATAAATACAAGAAACGTTAGAATCAAAATAAAGTAATTCGAAATAATAATGAATACTGAAGTAACGGGAATTGATTTTTAGTTTACCATATCCTTGATGATTATTATTGGAATAATGGTCACTTGTTGAAACTTAATCATATTTAATCAAATAAATCAATACGATTGCTAATTCACGAAACTACCAATTATTTTATTATTATATTTTTTTAAATTAATGATAAATAAGCAATCTGTGATTTTTCTGTAATTTATAATTTTTGCTTTATTACTGAATAATGCGGTGTAATTCCGTAAACATAAAAACTAATCACTAACAAACACATTTACAAAAGTAAGAGCTTTACATTATAAAAACTTAAAACTTAATTACCTATCATATAGTATAACATCGGGAATTATATTTACAATAAAACGTTTTGGTTTATACAATTAAATCACAGACAATTAAATATACTAATCTGGCCGTTATATATTTACAACAATTATTATAATTATATAAGACGAAACCAACGGATACGTACGTGGATGTATTTAATATGTATGATTATTTTATATACACGCCAATTTTATCATCAAAAAATTTTTTGTTTATTTATTATTTTACACAACAAATAATTATCCAATTTATTATGAATGTGTTTGTTACTCGAGATTAAGAATTAATGAAATTTTCAAGTACAACATAACTAAATAATAATTCTGTTGTAGTATGTACTTCATAGGACTGTTCAAAAAGTACTTTAAGAATAAATAAAAAGGTTAAGCTTTGATAGGCATGGTTTAGAACTGCCAAAAATACCAATTGAGTCATTTCTCGAACATTTCGCCACTTGTTATGGCATCCTCAAGAAGCATATCCAGAATATGCTCGCATCATTTTCTCTAACGGTGAAACCAAGTTCTAAACCACAGCTATACAGCTCTAAAGTCGAGGCAAATTCAAATACTTTAAGAAACATTTAAAAAAATAAGTAATTATTAATTAAATAACGAGGGAAAATTATCTGTCTTGTGAAAATTACTTTTCATTTACTTCGTAGTAGATACTCGAAATCTTGCAAAATAAAATTAAAAAGTTGTACATGTATTTGTATTTGCTCCCCTTTTTCCTTAACGTCTCGAGTAACTTGCTATTTTAATAAACTTTTTATATTTTTTTGATAAAAGTATGTAATACAATTAGACATTTTTTGACTTTACAGATTCAAAAATTAATGGTGAGAAAATATTCTGATATTTTTGTTTTTATGTAGATAATGACCACTAATACATACATGCCGACAAAACACTAATTATATGCTAAATTTTATTACACTTAAATGAACACATATTATATGTATGTATAAGAAAAGACGTAAACCACACATTCTCAGCATGGCCCATCAGTAGGTAATATTTCTTTCTTTCAGAGAATTGCACTTTCCCTTAAAAAATCATTTACCGCATATTTCATTTATACAACGTTCGTTCTTGAGAAAAAAGTGGTAAACACAAAAACATTATACCTTTACCATATTTTGTAATTAAGAAACTAACACTAACATAAGTAAAGCAAATTTTTTATCAGCTTTTTAAAAATTACTTCTTGAAAAATTTAGGCAAACAAACTTTTATTATTGACTTGTTTGAAAAACTTTATTTGTTTGATTATAATATATCAAAGAAGCTATAAAAAAATATGGTATGTATTTTTTGCGTTCACCAATTTCTACATCCCCCAGAAACACTTTTTGAAGCATTTCAATATTATTCTATGTGAGCTTAAATGGGGGTTTAATTACATTATATTTATAACATTTACTACAAAAAATATATACAGCGCAGTACTTGTGAGCATCACTGCCTAATAATTAATGTTAGTAGTTTCTGTTTCATTCATCAACCTCTTATACAAATATTCTACTCACTTTTAGCACCTTTAAAACGCGTTTACAGCCACTGTTGATAAGTAAAGCATTTTGTTCTTTTTTATTATCATTGTTTAAATTGTTATTGTTGGGATTGTTTTGTGCAAACAGCGGATTTTTCATTTATTTAACACTACAACATATAAAGTATTAACGTGTTGGAAAGTACTGTGGGAGAAACTTATTGATAAAAGTACAGCTCTCCATTTCCAACTAACTTTGTATCGTACTGTGATCTCTGATGCCAGGAGTAAGAGAGAATGCTAAGTAGAAGTCCTTTAGTCTAAAGCCCCTACTGCCCTCCTCTAATCAATTGGGGAGTCCCTCTGTAGCTTTCTCTCCACTCCTAATATCACCATGGCAACCCCTTCGTGCACTCCTTATACTGATACAATTTTTTTTAAAGCTTTTTCAACAAATTTGCTCATATAAAGCAAATAAAAAGTGTAATGTTAAATGATTTTTCATGAGTTCTTATTACTTCCTTTTTTAGACTTAAATATTTTGGATTTACGTTCGTTATTTAACAATTATTAATTGAAAGAAAATTAACCCTTTTCAATTATAATCTTTGTTGAAATTATTCATCAAAACAACACTGTCTTTAAAAAATAAAAAACAATTAAGAAAGGTGTCTAAACGAAAAATACAAAACTCTTATATACCCTTCTTTTTCTACAGTGTATATAAAAAATATATTTTTTTTTAATAAATCGGTAATATTTTAATTTTACCATAAGTCTAATCAAATATTCATTTCTTTTCTTTTATAAATTCACGCATATTTTTTTCTTATTTAAAAGAAAATGTGTCACCTAGAGAAAATACCTAAGATACTGTAGTTTTACGTACTTTTAAAATACGTAATAATGTACAAAAATATTATAATTAGTACATTAAAGAATATTAATATTTCTTCCAAATTTCTTAAAAATTAATTAAATATATTCGAAAATGTTCTTTCATAGTCATCATATAAAAAAATATCGCCTTTTTAGTCTCACATCAGAAATTAGTTTTAAAAAGTCTATTTCAACTAAAATTTGTTTAAAAAAACTACATATTAATAAATGTAGAGGACTCCAAAAAATTATTCGAAGCACTCAAATTTCCTAAATTCTCTTCAAAAACTTTTTGTCAGCAATAGAATCAAAAAATTATTAACAACTTCAAATGTCCTTTTATATAACATTGATAATGAATTAAAAAAAATATTAGTGTGTTTGATGTGTATTATCATGTACCAAAAAAAAAAAATAATAATGTGAATCACAGCCAATACGAAATTACCTTTTTCTTTTTCTCATTTTTTCTTCAATTTTGAATAACACACACATACTTAACTTAACTTCTTATTATGGGCAAGAATTCTTTTCGATACCGATGGGCCAATCAATCAATCAATAACTATCTTCTACCAGTTTTTATCGCCTGTATCAAAAGAATATTGATATGCTTTAAATTTAATATTGCAGATCGATCAAATTAATTTTCAAAATACCTCTGTAAATCCATTAATTTTAAAAATTGACGCTTTGAACATCATAGATAACTAAATACAGACACAAATTTAAAAAGACACAAAAAATTAAATAGTAAAGTTTGGCTAAAAATACTTTAAATTTTCTTTCATCTTTTAGAAGAAAAAATTTTGAAAAGGGGAAAAACGTTCTTTCAACACTTTCTACTCCCTCATACGCTTTTTTATAAAAAAATTTTGATATTTTTTTAACAATGTTTACATGTGCTTTATTAGTACCACTCTACAATCCAAAACATAAGAGATCAAAAAAAGGTTATTTTCCAGAACTTTTTTATAGATAATTATATTTTGTAAGGTTTCGTTCTTTTGTATCTTCAGTCATTGATCCAAAAACTATAGCCAAACAGAGACAATGCTTTTTCATCGATTTTTACCATACAAATCGGTAATAATAATTAGATAGTGCTTCGAAAATTAATTCAATCAACCTTACAATTAATTAATCAACTGATTAATTGAGATACGATCCGTTCCATTATTAAACTATAGCGTTTTACAACTGTTTCGAATTGTTGTTGTCCGTAGTCGGTTGGCCGTTGCTTTGCGAGAAAGGAAACGGATATTGCAGTTGCGCACTGTGACTCATCATTTCCGTGTAGAGTTGCATTTGTTCGCGGGTAGGAAAAAAGGGCGGAACGGCCGGAAGCGCCCCGTGTGGATAAAAGTTTTGCAGCGCACTGTAGTACACGGGATCGATGGCTGCCAGCGGATAGGGTGCAATCATTTTGTTCGTCAGTGACGTCAAAGGGTTCAAATAACTTGGTAGCAAGGGTGAAGAAGGCGACGCCAACTGTTTTGCACTATAACCACTACTAGCATTAACACCACCGATATTTTTGTTATTATTTGTTTCAGATTTACTGGAAGTCCTACTGTGATGGTGATGATGATGGGGGGTGCGGTTGTTATTATTATTATTGTTACTGTTATAGTGATAGGGCGGTAATCTGCTGGTGTCCCTGTGAAGCAAAGCCTGATGATGGAAGGCGGGGATGGAGTTGATATATCGACCATTCTCTTCTATTTTTGCGTTACCTTTTCGTTTACTGAGGGAAGTCGCCTTAGGATATTCGTTGCTGTTATTGTAGAGTTGTTGTTGAGGGACGTTAGGAATTTTTACGAGAGGTTCGTACGCACTTATGCCGTTGTATTTGAACGGAGGTGGTTTTGAACCATTCGCGTTCGGACCGACGAGAGTTATTTCAAGATTCGAACCGATCTTCGCGCCGAGAAGGGGTAAGGATGGCTGACTCTTGTGGACATTACTTTTGGACGTTATGTCTTTTATACTGGACAACAGCTGAGATGAAATGACCACGTTGGACATCCTCTCGATCTCGCTGACCGGTTTGTTGGGACTTTTGACCGTCAGATCTAGAATGTCCCCACCAGTTTGGTTGTAATATTTCGGCGTGTATGGGGTATGGACCGGATTTACGCTGCTAAAGTCTTTAGGGTTGCCATAAACGGTCTTTTCCGAATAAGAATAAATTGATTTGGACTGTAAGACTATGGGTGGATTTTTACCGTTTTGGTAGAGAAATGAGTCTTTCGATGTGGGTGAGACGATGTCTTTTTTTGTTGTGCTATTTCTTCTCTGATATGAGGGTATTTTAATAGATTCTGCTTTGTTGTCGGGCATTAAAGAAACGGATATTTGCGTATTCGGTAGATGAGGTTGATGCGGGTGGTTATGTTGGATGACTGAAGGCCTATTTTCTTTAATTTGGACGTTGGTCGTTTTAACGGGGGTTACTTCGAGTCCGCCCTCCTTCAAGATATCCAATTTTCGCTTTTTAACTGCATGAAGTAACGTGTCTTCTGGTGCTGCCTTCTCGTCATCAGTGACAACATTTACGTTCTTACATGGCACTTCCAAACTATCAATAGAGTGTTTCCTGTCGTCTTCATTTGACAACTCTTTCTTCACAGTGGGGGGCGTTTTATGTTCTGGTTCCTTTTTATTGTCTACTTCATTAACGTCGTCTTCTTTTTCTTCTTCCTTTTTAATATCGATTTGATCTAAACGGTCACCCTGTGAGGGTTGACTTTGTTCTAGGTCCTTATCTTCTTCCTCTTCCTTAATTTCCAAGTTTGATTTTTGAACAGTCACATCACCTGCTAGGTTTATCGTCACTTTTGTTACACTCTTAGAATCTAACGATTCACTACGATCACTGTCACTAGTGTCCACAGTTTTCTCCTTGTTCGTTCCATCACGAAGGCGTTCGGGTTTGACCCGAATGCTCCTAAGAGATGAAGTTTTTCCCTCGGACTTGCTAGAGAATGTTTCCTGAAACAATAGGCAAATTAGAGTTAGAGAAATAGTTTTTATTTTAAGTTTTGTTGATAATCACCTTGGTGTCTGTAAATGACGAATGCGAGATTCCGGAAGTGCTCGGTTGTGGTACCGGGGTGCAATTTCCACTACTGTTAGTACTTTCACTCGCCTCTGCGTCACTGTAACTTCCAGAACTGCTTTTCTTGCGACCTTCTATTATACGAGACGGTTTGAATTCTTCGCCTTTCATGTGCTTTTCGTAGGGCAAAAGAAGCCTAAAAAATAAACTGTTTAATCTTTTACTGAAAAAAATTTCGACAAGTAAGTTTCGAGAATGTAAACGATACAAGTTCTCCTAACGGCCCGTATATCAAGTACCTTTCATAATGTCTTCGGATAATGGTGGCGGCACTAGTGCTGGTATAACTTCCGCTCAGGTCATCAAAAATTGACTTCCACAGTCTGTTAACGGTGACTGTTTCATACCCACCCAATTTTACGACTTTCGTGTATAGAGCGTGCAGGTTCACTGTGCAAATGAAAAGAATAAAATAGAAATCAAATTGACGACCGAAGGATGCTGTTAATAACAATAAAATAAGAACTGAAGAGAATAAGAAATAAAGATGATTGTAACTCTTACGTTCTCGATATCCGAGGATTGGTATTCTGCTCAGGGGCATCCGTTTCGTTCGCATAAACGCCGAGAGTTTGTCCACAAATTCTCTGCTCTCGTTACTTCCAGATGAACGCGTACTTCTTCGTGTAGCTGAATTTTTGTTTGATGAAGGTGAAAGGATACCGTTTATCCTACCTTCCGAAGTAATTTTCTGGAATAAAGGAAACATAAGGTATGTTTATTCGAAAAGCAGAAGAAAAGAGAAATTGGTTTGTAAATATTTTTTAACCATATACAGTAACATTTATTTTCAACGAAGAAGTCAAAAATGCTTTAATGTACATCCTGTTCCATTTGAAAAAATGAAATTTGGTAAAACTTTTAAATGAATTATAAAATCAACGATAAAAGCACAATTTTCTTCTGTAGGTATATTATTTCACAAAAAGTTATTTGACCTACTCGTACTACCTACTATGCCACAAAACTTAAAATTTTAAAAATCCAATAACTTTTTACCTTAGAATTGAAATTAACTGTTGCAGAGACTGAACATTCAGACTCGTTGCTTTCCGATCCGGGCGAAACACTCCGTTTTTTCCGTTTTCCTCTGGGTCTTCCTTTAAGTTTGGGAGCTAGATGATTGCACAATAGTTCGTGACCTTCTAACTCGGGATAATCGAACGTGTCGCGGCAAAAAAGGACTCTAGTGTTCTTTCTTGGACTCGCAAATCCCCCTAGTACCTTTACACGAAGATTATTGAGGAACTCGTGTTCAACCCCATCCAACCTCTTCATCATTGCACGATAACGACAATACTGAGGATAACTGAGGATTACCACGGACGCTATCGATCCTGTATCGTCATCTGAAACAAACGTTTAAGATTATAACTGATTTCTTAATTGTCTTCGGGTTATTGTGCTATCTCCACATCTCTTTACAAATTAATTGTTATCTTTGTATATTTGTACGTATCTATGAAACAAGTAAATTTTGGGTATTCAAAATTGTATCGAAATTTCCTTAATTTACCCAACGTACCATTCTATTAAATTAAAGGCAAACAGAACACCTACCTACCTATGTACCCACAAAACGACGACAAAAAAAAAGCGATAAGAAAGTATAGGTAAGTAAATACTATTGATTCTCAGTACGTATTTGTATAACAATGGAACCTATCGGTTTGGATTTTCCAAATACTTGTACATATTTAAATAAACAAATGTGCTAGTGTGACCCGAATTGGGCCAAATTTTGTACCAGTTTTTTACACAGTGGTGGCGAATCATGTTGTTTCCAAATTTTATGACGAAATACATTTAAACATCAACTTATGACTGAAAAAGTTGGCAACAAATGAAAAACTTTTTTAATATTAGTTCTAGGGAAAGTAAATTCTCATAGAAAATTCTGCAAGGCCTACAACCGAAAATGCAACCATCAGATATAAATTTTTTCCAGTCGTCAAAAAATATAAATTCTGTTCAGGATTAAAGTACCCTTATTTTTGAATGGCATTTTAAGTTAAAATAGTAATTTTGAATACAATATTAAATTTTGATTTTTAACAATCTTTGATACACCCTCGTAACTGACAATTTAAAATTCATTAAAAAAGCTTTAAAGGGGCGAAATGACAACACTTCCATATTAATATTTGTTAATAATTTTCGACAGTGTGGTTAGCAGTATGTTCTTTAGTCCTTTTTTGTGAGTTACGAGGGTGAATCAAAAAATGTTAAAAATTAAAATGTTCCTAAAGTAAAAATGTGTCAGAAACAAGTTTTTTATTAACTGTTTTTAATATTTCAAAAAGAAAGGTACGTCACTCTTGATCAAAATTAATATTTTTTGACAAACCTCGTATACAACTGAAAAAAAAATATCTGATAGTTGCATTTTTGGTTTTAGACCTTTTATGAAGAATTGCTTTTTTTTTTCTTAAAATTAATTATAAAAAAGTTTGTCATTTATTGCCAACTTTTTCAGATATATTCACAAAGGTGAAATTTCTCTAATTTCTGTTTGTGCCTAAAAAAAAAAGAGGTGCACAAAAGTTTTGATGGTACATGAATTTTTGGGTACTTATAGATGAATAAAATTATTTAATCTCCAAAAAGATTATAGTGTATAATTAGCCATATATCTTTACGATCTTTTGATAAATAAGATTATTATTATTATTATATATACTTTATTTACAAAAACTAAATTAATAAATACATTCAATTTCAGGAATAACGTATCTAATCTTCGAGGGGAGGAAAGGAGAACCTTTACACACCGTAACCTATCCCATATAACACAAAGGAATGAAACGTTAATTTGATAAACATTCAAGAAATCAATAATAAAAACACTAAGTAGTTGCAAAATATTTGTTAATGTCACTATAATTATTTTGACACACTGTGCCTTTTTCAGGTGGAGAAATAGTTTGTTATTTATTTATTACATTTAGGTAGATAAATAATAAATATTATTATTATCATTATATATATTATTTATAAATATTTTATAACTACGTTGTGTTTTAATTACATATGTATTTATATTATGGAGTTACAATGCTGAAAGGCTTCATCAAGTCAATTCAAATATTCAAGATTTTAAATAGGCATATTTTTGATTTTATCTCTAGTACCTAAGTACCTATATGTAACTACGTATACCATGACCCTTTTGAAGATTAAATTTGTTGTTGCTGGCGCAACTAGGTTGTGATTCTAGGTTAAACTAACCGCGTGGCGCAACTTATGTACATAATCAGGCCTATTCTGTAACTCCAAATCGAATAGAGATACTTGAAATCGAATAGAAGTGGTGGGGTAGAATAGAAATTGTACGGAATCGGTATTCTGTAACTCCTCGAATCGAAAGTAAAGTGGACCATCGAAATATGACATTTCGACTGCATGGAAGCTGTCGAAATCGTTATTTCGATGGTAGAAAGCTCTTCGCACATGCGCCTACTGCTTAAAGTGGTTCTTAAGGCAGTGTGAATTTCACTACCTGCTAAGGGTTTCACTGGACATCTGGTTTACCCTTGGGTACGTCACTCTCAATTCTCGGTATTCAACACAAATTTGCTTTATTAGTTCGGTTAGGTTAAAATAACCAACTGTCAGATGGTTACTAAGGCCCATATTCGCATGAAAAATGCAGTGTTGCCGCGTTTTTCACCTAACGTCTTGTAGAAATCATAAATTTCGATTGTCGCGTCGTCTACTTTAGTTACAGAATACCAAAAATCGACGTTGAAAGACGCAGTAGAAGTGGGTACATTACGATCTCTCCACATCTCGATTCGATGCCTACATTTCTATTGAGTTACAGAATAGGCCTGATTCAGGCCTATTCTGTAACTCCAAATCGAATAGAGATGCTTGAAATCGAATAGAAGTGGTGGGGTAGAATAGAAATTGTACGGAATCGGTATTCTGTAACTCCTCGAATAGAAATGTAAAGTCGACCATCGAAATATGACATTTCGACTGCATGGAAGCTGTCGAAATCGTTATTTCGATGGTAGAAAGCTCTTCGCACATGCGCCTTCTGCTTAAAGTGGTTCTTAAGGCAGTGTGAATTTCTCTACCTGCTAAGGGTTTCACTGGACATCTGGTTTACCCTTGTGTACGACACTCTCAATTCTCGGTATTCAACACAAATTTGCTTTATTAGTTCGGTTAGGTTAAAATAACCAACTGTCAGATGGTTACTAAGGCCCATATTCGCATGAAAAATGCAGTGTTGCCGCGTTTTTCACCTAACGTCTTATAGAAATCATAAATTTCGATTGTCGCGTCGTCTACTTTAGTTACAGAATACCAAAAATCGACGTTGAAAGACGCAAAAGAAGTGGGTACATTACGATCTCTCCACATCTCGATTCGATGCCTACATTTCTATTGAGTTACAGAATAGGCCTGATTATAACCGATTTCTTTTAACAGAGACAAAAGTGATACAAACCCCAAAAAGGAGGCTCGCCCTTATAATTCTTGTATGTAATAAAAAATTAAGTTTATCTTGTAGAAAATGTATTGGTTTTCTCTGAATTTACATTTAAGTCAACTTAATCAAACTCTCTCTCTTTTCCTAGTCAAAGATTTTCTTTAGAACGAAATCTTTGAAGAATGTTTTAACCGGTTGGAAGTTCAGCTCACGTAAAGAACTTCTTGCATAATTTAATGCTTAGCTCTCAGGAAAACTGCTTTGGAAAATGAAAGAAAACAAATTGCATTTAACTCCGTTCATTAAACTTTGTTTACGTATTTCCAATAAATTGCATTCGTATTAGCCCTCAAGAAATAAATGGGAATTATTTATGTACAATTATTTATATTTATTTATTTATTGATTTCATTGCAATATGCAATATACGAAGCAGGATCAAAAAGTATTAAAGTAACATTTTCAATAAACATGTATTAAAAACAAAGAAACAATTTAAAAGTCAAAAATATTACTTTTGGCATATATAAATTTTGCATCTTTTTGTAGAAAACTTTGGTGTTTTTAGAATACTTCAAAGATAATTAATTATTGTAATCAATATAAAAAAATATCAAATATTTGCTTGATAAATATTTATTGCTACCCTTATGTGAAATTTGTATCTAGTTTATAAATACATATTTAATGTTACGCCACTGTGTTCAATGCACTTTAACATACACTAGTGTAGGATAGGGAATCAATCGTGGTCTGCAGATAATGCAATATACTTAAAGCCAATATCGGAATGTGGGTTTAATTACCTACTGATTTGTATGCTTATCCTTATTTTTGCTTTTTGTATATAAATGGGTGAAAACCGTATTAAAAGAATTAGTTACGCGATTGCTAAGCAGATCGTGTTACTTATTAGTAGTAATCTTGTCGTACGTGGTTAAATAGTTTTTTACAAAAAGGTAAGTTCGTTTTTGAAATAACATATTACAAAATATAATGAATATTAAAGTCCAGAAAAATAAAACCATTTAAAACTACCATTAAATGATAAAATAAGATAGTATAGGATAATTCGCTGGATACAATAATGCAGGGGAGGGTTATAAATGTAGTACATTCAAAACAATTTTATTTTTATACTCGTTTTTTTTTTTATCTTTTGGATAATTTAGTTTGGAAATAATGTAATATAAATATTTTTTACTATGAAACAAAATGAAAATTATTTCATTAAAAAAAAAGAGAAATGACAGTTTTTCGAATATACAGTGTGGCCCAAAAGTACACAATATGCAAACAATAAATTACAATTAAAAACTTTTCAAACAAAAGTTGTACCCCAAATTAAATTTGCTATTTAGGGTGTAGAGAAATTGCAAAAATAAGATTTAGCTTAAACAGTTTTTTTTTATACTGTAACGTAGAAGAGCGAATTTTATATGGTTTTAATGATTTAATAATGCCTTACAAAACAAATAACACTTATAAACTAATTATAAAAATATATCTTAAAACTACTTGCCTTAATAATTATCAACTAGGGGCGTTGATAATGGCAGGGACTCTTAATCGGGCATTAGGGTGAGTGATAGCGGTAAACCGCTACACCCCCCTAACCCCTCGGACTCGCTGGCTCGATCTTACTCACTTCTGACCTCCCGTGTTCTTCAAAAACTAATTCTTTTATACTGACCCACATAGTGCTCTTTTACCCCCAAACGGAAATTCGCAAGTTGGTCACGGCACACTTTTGCCGTGCAATCATGTCGCATTTCCGTGTGGCGGTTCCTTGTTGCGTAAAACCATTACGTTGCATTTTCAAATTAGAACAAATGTAATTAATGAAATAAAAAACAATTAAAAAGAAATATAATTTTGGAAAAATATGAGCACTATGTGAGGGAGTGTAACAGTGAGTATAAAATTGAGTTTGGTTGTGGTTGCTACTAACTCTCTCATTCATATTTCTTAAAGGGCCTACATCCCATTCATTTGGAGGATCTTTAAACACCTCAAGTGCTACAAGAAAAATGTATCTTGTAGTATTGTAGTTAATAAAAACTAAATAATTTTAATTGATTTTTCTCTTTTTAGTTATATTAAGTTTCATCAACCAAAAGGGTTAAGAAATTAATACCCAAAAGCGATTATTAAGAATAAAATTAAAGTTAAATGTAGTTACGTAGTTTGTCTATTTTAAGAGCTTGTAGGATCTAATTATTTATCGATGCTACGTGAAAAATGTGATAGAAGTTATAGATTATTTGATTAACTACAAAAAAAGCACTTACAAATTTCTTGTAAGACTAGCGGGTAGAGATAGGTACATTTTGAAAAAACGAATGTGACTGCAGAAACATAATTTTATACTAATTTTTATATCCTTGCATACAATGTGACCCAAAAGGTACGCAATATGCTCATTGTATCCAAACTATGTATAATCAAATTAAAAAACTTTTCAAATAAAAGTTGTTCCCCATTTTAATACAACATCCTGTGGATCAGCCAAATTTAACATGTTACAAAGGGTGTTGAGAAATTGCAAAAATAATAATAAGCATCTGAATATCGCCGTGATTTTTTGTATAGTCCTATATTTTGAGATTCTGAAAAACTTTTCTTATAACTTTTTTCGATTGGACGAATATTTATGAGTAGGTACTGCCGTTTAAAAGAATTTAATTTTTGCAATTTACATACATATTATAACATAAAAATTTCTTGTAGGACTAGCGGGTAGGGGGATCTATTTTGAAAAAGCGAATGTGAGTGCAAAAACACACCTTTATATTCATTTTTATATTATTACATACAACGTGCCCCAAAAGGTACGCAATATATTCGTTGTGGTCAAATTGTAAGTTAAATTAAACATTTATTCAAATAAAAATTGTGTCCCACTTTAATGTAACATCTTCTGGGTCAACCAAATTTAATTTATTATACAGGGTGTTGAGCAATTGCAATTTTGGGTTTTTGAACAAATTTTTCTTATAGCTTCTTTCAATTGGCCGAATATTTAAGGGTACTGTCATTTAAACGAAATCTAATTCTTGCAATTTATCAACACCCTGTATAGAAAATTAAATTTGGTTGAACCGCAGGTTGTTGTATTCAAATAGAGAATAACTTTGTTTGAAAAGTTTTTTAATTTAACTTACCTATGTATAGTTTGGCCACAGTCAGCATATTATTGCTTATTTTTTAGGCCACACAAATTCAAATATGTAGTACTGGTTGCCTATGGTTTATTATTATTTAGAAATTAAAGCACAAGATACCTATGTACTATTTATATCAATATGTACTTTCCTCTTTTTTTCAGATAAAATAATGAAAAGAAATATTCTTTTAATTAGTGTTTTAATAACCTGCTTGGTATTGCAATTAATCACGTGCTGGGAAACTCCTATAATTAGAAATCCAGGCTTTAGATTTATATCCGCACCCATTTCCAATGAAAAAGAAACTGATCCTCAAGGAAACTGGAAATCGTCTAATCTACACCCAAATAAGAAATGCCAATGCATGAACTGGAGGATTTGTGATGGAGAAATTGACTCCACGTAAGTTACAAAAAAATATAATTACTAGTCAGCACCACTGGATACTAAAAAAAATTATCATCGAAATACATGTTTTAAGAAAACACTCTGACCAGTCGATTCGTACTCTTTCTTTGTGTTTATTTTTTTATAAATGTACTTATTTAGAAAAGCAAAATGCAATTAAATCCACATACCTATATAGAGGTCCTCATGTTACTTATTATAAATATATAGATATAAAGTCGAAATTGAATTTCCCTTTAATATCTCAAGTCTCAAGTTATTCCCATAGCAACAACCCCTTATTCTTACTGCTTACTAAAAGCCCTTTACATACACATTTATAAATTTATTATATTCCCTTTGGGAAAAGTTGATTACAAACATCAGATAATATTTCAGAATTTGCAAACAACAAAACAAACATTTCATCATCATCCCTACATTATTTTTTTCAACTGACTCTTTTCTTTATTTCTTAATTCGAATAAGTAAAGATAGCAATCTCAATTCGACCAAATGCTATTATATTATTTATTAATTTTTTATTTTTCAGAGTTGTATGCAGTTTACACTACCTTCAAGTTTGCTGTATAAAATCAAATGACCAAGCAACTGTTTACAGAAGGACAATAGCTAAAAAATAATGCTGTATTATTTGTATCTTTGTATCTAAATCAATTAGGTACATAAGTATGCGTATAATACATACATTTATTAATGTGAGATAAAACAACCAAAGATAATAAAAATTATGCCTAATAGAATTTTTTTACTACATATAAGGGTGTGCCCTATACCTATAACCTATAATTGAAAGAAAACATCTTGAATAGTTTTTAACTCCAAAAATTTCTAAATTTAGTGTAACGAATTTTGGTATAACCTACGATAAAGCCATGGGAGAAGGGGTCCTGGTTTCTCCCCTAAAGTGCTTTTATTAAGAAGAATCCAATCGAAACATTTGCAAAAAAGACAAAATACAAACACTTGGCATCTATCTAATGATTGTGTCAAAAGCAAAAAACTTAGCATACGTTTTGTTATTTGCAATGTTTTTGTTCGTATGTGTCCACAAAATGACAACAAAAAAAAAGCGATAAGAAAGTATAGGTAAGTAAATACTATTGATTCTTAGTACGTATTTGTATAACAATGGAACCTATCGGTTTGGATTTTCCAAATACTTGTACATATTTAAATAAACAAATGTGCTAAAGTGTGACTCGAATTGGACCAAATTTTGTACCAGTTTTTTACAAAGTGGTGGCGAATCATGTTGTTTCCAAATTTTATGACGAAATACATTCAAATATCAACTTATGACTGAAAAAGTTGACAACAAATGAAAAACTTTTTTATTATTAATTCTAGGAAATATCAGTTCTCATAGAAAATTCTGCAAGGCCTACAACCGAAAATGCAACCATCAGATATAAATTTTTTCCAGTCGTCAAAAAATATGAATTCTGTTCAGATTTAAAGTACCTTTATTTTTGAAATATTATAATCTTCATGGCATTTTATGTTCAAATACTAATTTTGAATACAATATTCCTACTTTAAGAAAATTTTGATTTTTAACAATCTTTGATACACCCTCGTAACTGACAATTTTAAATTAATTAAAAAATCTTTAAAAGGGTGAAATGACAACAATTCCATATCAATATTTGTTAATAATGTTCGACAGTGTGGTTAGCTATATGTCCTTTCGTCCTTTTTTTGTGAGTAACGAGGGTGAATCAAAAAATGTTAAATATTAAAACTTTCCTAAAGTAGAAATGTCTTGTTCAAAAGCAGTATGCTGATATAAAATGTCGTCAGAAACAAGTTTTTTTAACTGTTATTTATATTTCAAAAAGAAAGGTACTAATTAATATTTTTTGACAAACCTCGTATACAACTGAAAAAAAAATAATATCTGATAGTAGCATTTTAGGTTTTAGACCTCGTAGGACCTTTTATGAAGAATTACTTTTTTCTTAAAATTAATAATAAAAAAGTTTGTCATTTGTTGCCAACTTTTTTAGATATATTCATTATCATTAATTCTAGGAAAAATAAGTTGCCATAAAAAATTCTACAAGGCCTACGACCGAAAATACAACCATCAGTTATAAAAATTTGTCAGTCGTGTGTGTACTAGATTTGTAAAAAAAATATGAATTTTGCTCAAGATTAAAGTGCCTTTAATTATGAAATATTAAAATATATATATTATAAAAGCTTGTTTCTAATGACATTTAATGTTAACATACCAATTTTGAATAATATAATTATATTCCTATGAACTACAACGAAAATCCGGACTGATGGACCGTGGTCGAAAGGAACTTAAATATTCCAACGTTTCGACTCATCTTCAATGGACAGCTTGATTCCTAAGATGAAGATTGTACTTTGGCAGTCTCAGAGCCAATTGAATTCAAGTACAAGGTACAACGTTCGTACCAGCAATCAAGCTGTCCACTGAAGATGTGACTATCGACGTGCAGTCGAAACGTCTGGATCTTTGAGTTCCTTTCCACCACGCTCCATCAGCCCTGATCCTCGTTGTAATTAATTCGATTGCGGCCGTGAAAGCCTACATCATTACTACTTTAAGAAAATTTTAATATGGTACACTGTTTTTATTTATAAATAATACAGTTCTTTATTCATCATTTTAAAATCTCTCCTCCCAATCCAAGGGTGAATTAAAGTCAGAAATCTACCCAAGTTCAGTTTTGGACAGTGAAATTTATTTTACTAATTATTTTTTTTGAAAAAATTGTATCCAAGATTTTTTTAAGCACCAACAGAAATTTCAGTAAATGTCTGAAAAAGTTTGTAATAAATGAAAATACTTTCTATTATTAATTTTAGGAAAAAAGTAATTCTGAAACTAAAACTACAACTATCAGATATACTTTTTTAGTATGAATTTTGGTCAAGAATAATGTACCTATCTTTATGTTTGAAATATAAAGAAGTTATTAGGAAACTTGTTTCTAATGACATTTTATGTTAACATAGAAATTTTGAACAAGAGATTCTTACTTTAAGAAAATTTTGATTTTTAACATTTTTTGATACACTCCTGTAACTGACAATTTTTAATTAATTAAAAAAGTTTTAAAGGGGCGAAAAGACCGATTTTTATTAATAACGTTATGTCTTTTCAGCCCTTTTAAGTTTTTTCAATGAATAAAAAATTGTCATTTTCGGAGGTGTATCAAAAAAATACTAAAAATTTTCTTAAATCAGAATTGTCTTGTTAAAAATCAATATGTTAACTGAAAATGTCATAAGAAACGTTTTTTTTTTTAATTTCAAAAATACAGGTACTTTACTGATAACAAAAATTGATACTTTTTGACAAACCTCGTATGGGATTGAAAAATAGGTATCTGATAGTTGCATTTTCAGTTCTAAGCCTTGCAAACTTTTTATGAAGAATTCAACAGAATTAATCCTGGATACGCCCTTAAATAAAGCTTTTTCGAAAGCGTTTACGCTTATGTAACACATCCTTTTTGCCATTAAAATATTTGAAAGTGTTTCTTGCAGAGGCCCACACGGAGAAAAATATTCATGATTTTATTTCTTGATGAGTCAAGGAAAATTTTTCTAGTAAATAATACTAGAATTCTAAATAAAATGTACTTGGCGGTATAAAACAATTTTTCATTCTTTCTAACAATTAGTATTAGAATAATCAAGCTAAATAAGTCTAGACTTTTTTTCTCTACCTCTCGATTATTTTATCGTGTCGTGTCGTAAAGAAAAAAATACTAGAATGAGAATAGTTTAGTAAAATTAGTGATAAGAAGCTAAGTGTAAAAAATGTTTTCTAATCAAGTCAATTTTACTAGAATTCAGTCTCAACACCGAACGTAGATTGACTAGACATTTCTAGTAAAATCTCCTCTGGAGAGCGTCTGGTCGTCCATATAATTGACAGATTTTTTAGTCATGTTTGCTAGAATTCTAGCAATATTTTCATGATTGTTTTTTGCCAAGAAAATCATTGTAAATTTATATTACAAAATCTTCCCTTTGCAAAACGTTTTGGCATAATTTGTTTAAAAATGTTTTTTTTTTATATTAGCTAGCTTTGTTTCGTTCTTGTTTGGCCACTCTGTATTAGTTCCTTATAATCAAATTTACTTACTAATTTACTGTTTGATATTTCCATTAGGTATTCAAGTATGAAAAACAATAACACGTGTTTAAAGGAAATGCAATTTTGTTCTTTAATAAACCTGTGATGTTCGTTATAACCGAGTGCACCTGTACGTTATTTTATTGGTAATTTCTTACCTAATAGTCTACTTTCTTTTTCAATGTCTGAAAATTCGACATTACTAGTGAACATCGTCTCGAACGTGTTGCAATTTTCACCACCATCGGGCGATTTAGGTTCTTGAACGTCACCTTTCCACTTGGCCACACGACCCCACGTCCACACAGTGTCAACAGTTATCCACGTGATAAGATCGTCTAACCTGAGGACGACCTTTTCCGATATCGCCAACACTTCGTCCTGTAAATAAAGACCCATTTAATTAATTAAGGACAACCAGGATAATAAGGAGACAAAGACAATAAGAGACGACATGGGCGTACAAGATCCTTTTAAAAAGTTAAGATTGTGTCAAATTAACAAACTATAGACAACCCAGGATTTTTCATGGACGTTTATTTATTTTTAACCCAATTTACTCAAATATATATTATACCGGATGTTTCATTAAGGGTGGCTAAATTAAAAAACAAACTGTTATTATATATTGCGAATTGCACCCTCTAGTAATTTTATTCGAAACCAAAAGATACTGTATTTGGGAACACTTACATTTCCCTTTCAAACAAGACTAAATTTGTTAAAATCGGATAAGTCGTTTTTAGAAGATGCAGCGATTTAAATAATTAGATGTTTGGGAGCTACCCCCACTCACCGGTGCGCCAATGACCTTAACTAAAACTTATGCAAAATTTTTCAGGATTCCTAATCGAGTTATTCAAGTGATAGCTTAATTTGAGAAATTTCATAAAATGGAATTAATGACAGGTCAGGTTAAGTTAGGTTAGGTTAGGTTAGGTCAGTTAGTTAATTAACTACTAATGTTAACTAGATGATTTGGTTTGGTAAAAGAGATTAAAATCCCCTTTTCCAAATACCTAATACGAAACAGCTGTAAGTACGATAAAGGACCCTCGTTTGTTTATCAAATTACACACAACGACTTCGTTACGAAAACATTTTATCCGTTCGTATCAACCACAGCACAGTTCGTGTAACCGAATTATCCCGTTCGATTTATTGAGTTATTGTTCACACGGATTTAAGTAAAATTCACTGATTTTCCAGTTCAAACAATCACACAGTGAGTTCTGTTTACTCGCACTCTAACGGTCCATAAACGAACCAGTTAAATTGAAATAGACACCAAAGCAACAAAACACCTGTGTAAACACTAGTAATTTGTAATTAAATAATGTTTTTTATCAATATTACGGTGCAGAACCCTGGCAGTTGGGGGACCTCTAATAAAACATGCTTACTCTATGTACTGCCTATTACTTCAACAGTGAAAACCGTTTTTAAATATGTCCGTCTGTTTTAACGTAAAACTTGTACAAACAATAATTTTCAAAATCCCCGATTTGTTCTGATCCAATCGTATACAATCAATCACAAACACAGGAACGGACCAATTTTTTTTGTACATTTTTATAATGCACGTGTTTACTAAATTTTCCGGTAAAATCGCATACAAATCCGCCCATTTATTCCGACGTTAATTGTGTAAAAACAAACAAGTGGGAAATTGCATACAAATCCGTCTATTTTTTCGTATCAATTGTTTTATATACAGGATGTCTCACATACTTTCTTATGAGGGAGCCCTTGAGGTCGTTCATCATCAGGCCAACCGTAACGACAGGTGTAAATGACATTTTTCTACAATTGTTTCGGTCATTCCTCTCCTAATTGTCATTTCTGTTTGCTGTATTATTTCTTGGAGCACACTGTATATATCTATCAAATAATAAATTGCTTAAAACGAAATTCTACAAAGAATGTAATTTTCCTAACAATATTAGGTAATAAAAAAAGAAAATTATTAAATCACGAAATCACATGCAGGTATGGCACTAAAAGTGACTACAATTAAACGGATTGATAGACAACAATTTTCAAAATCTACTACTTTGCTCTGACGTTACTTTTTGCAATTTTATTTACTTTCCTATACATATATGCAAAGTGACTACTAAATACTAAAGTGGAAATTGCATACAAATCCGCCCATCTCTTCTCATGAATCGTCTTATATACAGGGTGTCTCACAGATTTTCATGTAAGGCAGACCTTGAATACTTCACCATAAAGCGAGGCTCTACATTTTTTTTTTTATTTAGAAAAAGGTGTAGGGTCAGGTGGGATAATTGTAAAATCGAGGTAATTGTAAACAGGCTCTTTATTTCAATAAAATAGGACTCTTGATGATTCCAACTAATGGGAATTATAGACTGTGGTGTTGACTTTTGACGGTTGGATGCTTTAGTGCGCTAAACAGCAGAGGAAGAGTATAAAAAGCCCACCAACGTTTTTAAAAAAGCAGATATTTTGACGTGAGAATTTTTAATTGAAAATTAGGGTGCTTTTTCGATGTTAAGTAAAAATAAGGTGAAAAAATAAATATTTCAATTCAAAAAAATTATAGCGTGTTTGAGACATAAATTAGGTAAGTTTTAACCAAATTTCGTTAAAAAAAAAACATTTTTTTGTAAAAGAAAAATAAAAAAATAAAGTTGTTTATTTTAATTTTTCACATCAATTTTGAGGTTATGTGAAAAAAGTGTAAATACAAAAGTTGTAGATCTTTTTATTACCTACAACTTTGCTTTTTAACGTTTTTCCATAAGACTTGTAGTTTTTCCGGAAATCAAGGAAAACCGTTTTTTACCCTTAAAAATTCACCCCCTTTCCCTTCCCGACCTCAGATCGCCCGTAAATTATTTTTCCTTTCATTTCCGTTATATTCTCTTCCTTTTCCAATGGGTTTCATCCCACTATTATTTTTTTGACCCTGGTCTATTAGTTCTGATGTCAATCCTTCTTTTTATTCACATATTTTTATTCGCTTAGAAATCCTCCTGTTGATTCGCATAAAACGAATTATATACAGGGTGTTTCACAGGAAAAGAGCAATATAGACTGATTTTATACTATTTTATTAGAACATATATGTTCTATATTTCCTATAAACTAAAATGTAATTGGCTTATTCGAATTCTGACAACTTCCCATCGAGTTAGTCATCCCCTATTTATTAAATTAATATTATTTCTTATGGCACACTGATATAAAAAATAATAAACTGCTTAAAAAAACAATACAAAGAAAATAATTTCCCTAATAATATCTACAAAAAGAAAATTATTAAAACACAAAGTTATGAGTACTAGATAGGTCACTAATTATATACACATACATATGTATAAAACACACATGTGGTGCAAATGTTGGAATTCCTAAATGTGAGCTTTATTTTCGTGAATCACATCATAAGTTCATTAACTTCAGAAGTATGTCATACCTATTTATTTGCTTTCAGTTTTGTTGGCGTAACATATCTATGTATTTACATTTAGGTATTAATCAAGAATTCACCTTTTATAATACTTTTTATGATAGGTATACCGGTATACATAACATCTACTACATTTGTAGGTACATACATATTATATTATATACGAACTTATACATGTACCTATAGAATAAAGATCAAACAGTGGGCAGAGTCAAAAAGTTGCTCGCTTTATTCCTAACAATTATATTACAATATTATATGCAAATTTAACTACTTATGTATTTAACTGATGAGAGATGATCAATTTAAATAGATTGAGGAAGCAGAAAAAACAAGACCTTATTTAATTTGTTCACGCAAATTTTATGTGGGTGGTAGAAAAAAATGACACCTCATGGGCGTATGTATGTACATGTAACGCATTCAAATTACACCAAGATTAATGTATTTTTAGGAATTTAACTTCAAACATAATAGAATATGTATGTAATATTTTTAAATACATATACCAAACTTCAACTTTTATTTTTTCTAACCTAAATTTCAACAACCACGAAACCTTCATTGTATTGGAGCATTATTGGTTGCACACCACCCACCATATCAATTTTTACCTTTAAAAATTAAAAAACTAAATTAAATATACACAGTGTGACAAAAAAAGTACGCAATATGCTCATTGTGGCCAAAATATAAATTAAAATAATCCAACATCCTGTGGTTCAGACAAATTTTTATTTGATAAATTGCAAAAATAAGATTGGATTACATGTTGTCTTAAAATAGGGAACAACTTTTATTTGAAAAGTTTTAATTTGATTTATATTTTGGACACAATGAGCATATTGCGTATTTTTTGGGCCACACTATATATGTTTATAAATCTTACATAAACGACTGCTGAAAATTCTACTAAAATACTGAAAAAGTCCAAGTTTTATTACATTTTATTACAACTATGAAACCATTATACATTGAAACGTTGTTGGTTGCATATCATCACATCGATATTTAGTTTTAAAAGTTTCAAAAGTATTAATTTTAATTAATTTGTGTGTATATTCATACTTAATGGAAATTCTTGTAAAACATTCACTACTAAAACTATTTTTTCTTAACATAAAATTGTACATGAATCAATAAATTAAAAAAATAATCTAAATTCATGTTATGTACTAATCTAAATATTTTACGTCAAGAAATATTTCAAAAGTATTTTACTCTTCGATAAAATTCGAGGAATCCATAATAATAATGAAAAGAAGACAAACATGTAAATATAAAGGCAGTTTATTATACACTGAAAATGTTTTAAGTTTTAAGGGTTGCGAAAAAGGAACAAAAAGAAAATCGATAACTCAGCAATGGCTTTCTGACTAGATGCTATATGTATAATAAGACTGCAGAGACGTCTCGTTTATTTCAATCGAGGAGTTCTAAACACAATGTGTTAAATATAATTTATTAATCACAAAATCAACTGAATTGCAAATAAAAAAAAATAATAAAAATACGCCAATTAATTAAAAAAAAAAATCAAGTAGTCATAATCAAGATAAAAGCTATCCTATCTCTTAAGTTGGACTAAATTACACACAGTAAGCCAAATTTCATAAAAATTGGTTAAATAGTTCCGTAGTTTATCCTACATAAATATTGTGACACAACATTTTCAACTACCTATTAAAAATAGGTATCAAAAATAAGATATTTAATTTTATTTTAATTTTTAGTTCTCTTCAGTTCCTAAAAAGAAGATAACTTTGTTATTATGGTATGGGCTATTAACTAAAATTTCAAATTTCATTCAAAAAAAAAAAAGTCGTACGAGCCGCCACTGACCTCACCGAACTCGAATACGAAGCGAAATTTGCTTTTAAAATTACTTGCAGCTTTTAGTACTAAACTCCTCTGCCTGGGGCTTAAATACGTGTGTATGTATGTAATATGTGTATATTTGTGTTTGGACGCTTTGAGATAAACGAATTTAAATCCGATTTCCTTTTTTTATTGACTGCGTATTTTAAATTAAAAACACAAAAGTATTACGAAACAGATATAAAAAATTTACGGTTTAATTACTAAGAAAAAATACATAATTATAATTAATAACTTTTGATTATATGTATTAGATATTATTATTCGTAAACCATAATGAACGAATGCTTTGGAGTGTTATTGGTTGCATATACATATCATTATAAGGGGAGAACTAAATATTATCTGCTTTAAAAAATTTAAACAATATGTACTTATTTAAGATTATAAAAATTAATAATATAATTATCTGTAGCAGGATTGTTTTATCCTTTCCATCACGCCACACCTAAATGAGGTGTATTAATAAAATCGTAATCGTAATAGTTCATACAAATTTTGACAGATGGTTTGCCAGTTTAACGAGTTGATGTGCTCTACTCTAACTAACAAAAACATTGCAGTCTATTGTACGACAATAATTTTGTCAGAAAAACTGTTTTACTCACAATATATTGGACATTTTTGAATGAATTGACTCACAAGAAAGAAAAACTGTTAGGCAAGGTGTGTACACAATGACAAAAAATGTCAAATGTAACAACCAGTCCTAACCTAATAAAGGGGATTAGGTTAGTTTCTAATATCGCATAATGTAATTTATTTTTGTCTTTCTCGTGCATTAAAACGAGAACGCATTATGGACGTATGTTGATTATTGTTCCAACGATATACGTTTTGTTTTTACTGCGTTTTCTCTGCATTGTTGTAACAAGACAGATAGATATATTACATTCTCTCCCCTCTTAAACCAAGAAGCAAAAGGCACGTGACGGAAAGGATAAAATAATTCTACAAACGAGCTGCATTAAACACAGCACCCTCGCATTGTTTCATAACGAGTCGCCATTAAATTAAATTGCAACAGTTAATTAATAGTAAACGGCAATTTCGAAAGTGCAATAATTAAAATTAAACGGTATTTCTCTCTCTTTTTACTTATATATACCTACATTGGTACACCTATGTACGTAAAGTAAAATTAAACAAACTTTGTAGAGTGGTAGGTACCTAAGTAAGTTCACAAGAAGCGGTTATTACCTAGTTATTTTGATTTTATTAATAAGTACAAAACCCGCGCGTTTGCCAAAGTTGTTTATCTAGAAATTTGTTGACAAATCTGAAGGTAATTAAAATATACTTTGAGAAAAAGTATCGGTTCGCTAAAGAAGTTTGAGATAAATTAACTTTTATTAATAGATAGATACCTGTACCTTGTATGTACATTACTACCTACCTACGTAATAAATAGCATCGTTGGCTTCCCACAACACAATTATGCTCCCAACTCAAACGTTGCTAATATTAATTAATTAAAAGGGGTCAGCGAGATAAATAATAGACGAAAAGGGAAGGGGGCGTGAGAGTATTACGTAAATAAGACAATTAAACATAAATTGCCCAGTCTACAGAGTCAACCAAAGCAATATTTTCATGATTGTTTTCTTCGTGTGATAGCCCGTAACTTCAAATTTTCAAATCTCTATAGATCTGTTTGTTTTTCTTTCTATGATCATTTAATGAGGCAAAATTAACCTAATCCTAATATACCTATGTATTCAATTTCTGCAAGTAAGGTTAAATTTTTGTATTTTAATGATGATTTTTAGAAATTTCCCTGAACAATTTCATCATATAACGTAAAAAACGAACTTCATATTATTTTTTTCTTCTCTTGCGAAAAAAACAAATTCCTTACTCATCTAGTTGACAGGAAATTTCCAAAGGCAAAGGAAAATTAAATTAACCCACACTTCAGATCCATTTTATAAAGTCGTTTTGTTGACGGCAAATCTTTTTTCCTTTTAAATCGTTGCGCAATGACAATGTTTCTTTTTAAATCAATGTGAAATATGCAAAAAGTATTTTACGGTAAGTAAAAATACTAAAAATTGTGAACGACACAAAAAAATTACTTTGTGTATCCCCAACATCAAATAAATAATTCAGTAGGTAAATGATTTTGTCTACATTGTTTGTATTTAAAAATGATATTCGGGTGACAGCTGTGCAAACAAACCCCACCGATTTAGTTGGTGAACCTCACTTCCCTAAAATAAAAAATTACCTATTCCCCTCTTGCTGCAGTAGGTACTTTACTGATAATGTTCATTATACTATATGATTAAAATTATTTATAAAATATACATAATACATAATTAAACAATAAAATGGTTATGTCATTTAGTAAACGCTAATAAAATTTACTTACATGAAAAGTAGGCCAAGGATTGATTCGTTATCTAGTTGAACTAATTTATTTAATCTGTACACCACATACACACTTTGTACCAATCTCTTTCTATATATATGGAAATAAGGAAACACTACACAAAATCCTTCAAATTCTTTGTTTGCCATTCTCTACATTTCAAAATAATTGTGGAAAAAATTAAAGCACAAGTCAGTCGGTTGATAAGATTATGCAACCTCTCATGCACGTAAATTATAAAAGTTGCCTCACAACAACAGTGTTAATTTTAAATAACGAACATCAGTGGCGTAGCCAAAGTTAGTCCGGGGGGGGGGGTGGAGGGGACATCTAAACACGACGAACTTCTAAATTAAAAAATTAAAATTAACTTGTATCGACTAATTAATTATATACCTAAAGTTCCGTAGAATTTAATTAACTTAAAATAGGTCATCACATATTTGTCCGAGATAAATTCGGAACTATTTAAACCATTTTTAAGAAATTATCTTAATGTGTGCAATTTGGTGGTATTTATTAAAAAAAAAGAAAAAAAAATAGTAAACATTTACAGAACACTAACGTTTTATTTCATCACGTGTCGCCACTGGCACCCTATATACCTCCACATACATATTTATTTACAAGGGCATTGTCGTGAAATGAAAGATCTATAACAATACCTACCTAAGTAGGTAGTAATAAGTACTTTTGTGAAATAAAATTACAGACCAACAGCTGACATAAGGTTCTATTTTTGTATTAAAAGATGCTTGGGTTTGTCTAAATACGTATGTATAATACCTACAATAAATAAGTGGAAAATGGAGGAGAATAGGCAAAAACGAGAAAAGGAGAGAGACGAAGAGACTTTTCTCTAACAATAAGTAATAAGAAAACGGTTACAGGAAATCGATACGGTAAATACGCTATGGGAATTTTAGTCCTTGGGGAAGGGATGATGACGATAATTTGATTATTATGACGTGCTCAACAACATTGTCCCTTCGTAATGAAAAACATTTATTAATTATGTTTCTTAATTATATAATTGAATTAGCTGTAGGTACGTAATAACGATTTTATATGCAATATACAATATATAGAGGGTTCGTTTCCAGCTTACCTTTAAACACATTATGTATCTTTGGAATAAATTGGAATATCGTATTGAAATTTTAGTCAGATGGGTCTCCAGAAGAAGCCTACCGTTTTAAAATATTTTCGAGTTTATCATTTTCAGTTGAATGAGAAATAATAATTATATAATAATGAATTTGGTGAAAATATTTTAAAACAGTAGAGTAGGTAGGTCTGCATCTTCTGAAAACCTAAAATTTCAAAAAATTATTCATTAATTCAGTCAGGAGACACATCTAGGGGGTAGATAAAAAATGAACACTCTGTATATGTACTTACTAATGTACCATACAGTGTGGCCCAAAAACATATACACAAAATGCTCATTGTGGCTAACCTATAAGTTAAATTAAGAAACTTTTCAAATAATTTAATTTGCTATACGGGGTGTTCTGAAATTAAAAAAAAAAGGTTTAGTTTAAATGGCAGCACCCATAAACATCAAATAAATCAATCAAAAAAAATTATATGTAGATAGAAAACAAAATAAAATTTCTCAACACCCTATATAGCAAATTAAATTTGGCTGATCCAGAGAATGTTATAGATATTAAAATAGAGAACAACTTTTAGTTGAAATGTTTTTTAATTTAATTTATAGTTTGGTCATAATACCTAATGAATATTGCTTAATGTGTACTTTTGGGCCACACTGTAGATATAATACCTACTGATCATGAATTTTTTGTAACTGAAAAAGCCAAAAGTTATTTCTTTTTGTTACAGATATTTTTTTTTTATTTGCATACATTCGGACTTTAATCAACAAATTAGTTTAATTTTTATTTATTTTACTTAAGATTATTTAAAGATGAATGAATTATGCATTATTACAATCTAGGATAACCACCAGGGGCGGCTCGTGGATCATATTTGTTAAGGGGCTGTTCATAAAATACGTCAGGCTAAAATTAGCTTTCTTTGACCCCCTCTTCCCCGGTTGTCACGCTGTGTCACACTTTCTGTGACCCCCCTGTAAATATTACGTCACAAACTAAACACCCCCTCCCCTGAACATGATAAATTTTGATTGATAATACACAAATTTTGATAGTCAAAAATATTTATTTAATTTTCATAATAAAATTTAAATAAATTAATAAATATCTTTTGTAACGAACAAATAAATAATATTTCTATTTATCAGAAGTCCAAGGATTCTGTAAAAATTCAGTAAAATTTTTTGAAGAAAAGCGAACGTCACGTTGCCGTAGACCCCCCGTCCCCCCTTGTCACATCTTGTCACACTCAGCAAGACCCCTCCCCCCCTGTATGCGAACGTATTTTATGAACGGCCCCTAAGTTAAAATCCTCTATACAGGACATGTTGCTACAAAAATACCTACTTCCATTTCTGTATGTACATTAATTTAAGCAACGAAAAAAAATAAATAAATAAAATAGGCACTAAAAATGACCCCTTCTTCAAAACAAATTTCCTGTAAATAGTTTTTATATATATCTATATATATTTCTATATACAATGTAGATATCTGACTTATTGACAATAATTGAAAATGGTAGAAAGCGAATTAAATTAAGGCCGCTTTCTGACTTGTCGGTGTAGCAGCGGTGCGGTATCGGTATGCTCGGTATACGCGGTACCGAATGCTTACTGAGCACCTATATTTCAATACGGTCTTCCTGACTTGTGCGGCACGTGCGGTAGAGGAGTGATATCGGTTCGGTATACTGCATCGCGGTAGAAACGTCCAGTGGCCGCTCGGGATTACTGCATGAGACATCATACAATATCTCCATCACTCAAGGAGGACGACATCTTCTTGTGACGGTACAAGCGGTTCTGCTCCGTTTTATGCCGAAAACATACCGATAGATGTGTAAATGCAAGCAACGCGGAATCGTTTCGGTACCAACCACTTCGGTACCGCACCGCTGCTACACCGACAAGTCAGAAAACGGCCTAAGTTATCCACTAATAAATTAACTAGGTACATACATATGTACATACCTAAATGCGCAAATCTATCTATGTATGTGTATATGCATATAAGCAGACTTTGTAACGTTTTGATTTATGGGTTCCGCTCTTGCAAATTAATATCATTATAAAATTTTAATTTATTTAAACGCTCAATAATTTAATGAAGACCAATGTACGATCAAAACTTATTTCCGAAACTGAACTCAAATAACGAACGACCTAATGAATGCAGCTAAATTTGTGTAGGTATGTTTGTATATATATATGTACATGTATGTGTGTAACATAAACTACATTCGTACATACATTTATAGCGCGGAGCATCATCTAATAAAGGCGGCAATTGGACCTAATCAATTTCTATAAACACAAATAATGTTCTTTTTTGTTGCGCTACATAATGTTGGTATAAAAAAAAAACAAATTTGTTTGTTGATGAACTGATTAAAAAAAAAACATGTGTTAACATAAAAATTTGTTTATGTACCCATATCTATTGACAATTTAGGATGTAAAATAACGTAACATACAAGTTATGTAAATAAACATACAAGAGTGGTACATAAACGCATGTACAACTGGTGGTAGGAAAGTGATGGGTTTTAGGACAAGTTTTTTTACGTCTACTTTAACGATGCACTACCTACAACCAGTGGCGTAACTAAAATTTAAACTCCTTTAAAAATTATTAGATTTACTTTATTCTGCACATGGTGGTCATGCACTTAAATATCAGACATTCTTACGATTGATGGGTTAGGACTAGTTTTTGTACCTACATTTAAACGATTGTATGCACCAGTGGCGTAACTAAAATTTTATAGAAACTCTTTTAAAATTTATTGAATTTAATTTATTCTGGATGTAGCAGAGACGTACTTTTAAATATTAGGTATTTTCATGACTGATGGGTATAACGACATGTTTCCTTACACCCACTTTAATTATTGTATTTACCAGTGGCGTAACTACAATTTCACAGAAACTCTCCTTTAAAAGTTACTGGATTTAATTTATTCTAGGGGAAGTCAATATCAATACTTTAAAATATCAGAAATTCTTATTATTGATGGGTTAGGACATGTTTTTGTACCTCCACTTTAATGATTGTACACAACAGTGGCGTAACTAAAATTTTATAGAAGCTCTCTTTTAATATTTATTAAATTGAATTTATTCTGGAGATAGCAGACACGTACTTTTAAATATTAGGTATTTTCATGGCTGATGGGTATAACAACATGTTTCTTTACATCCACTCTAATTATTGTATTTACCAGTGGCGTAACTACAATATCACAGAAACTCTCCCTTAAAAGTTATTGGATTTAATTTAATTCTAGGGAAAGTTAATACTTTAAAATATAAGAAATTCTTATTATTGATGGGTTAGGACATGTTTTTGTACCTCCACTTTAATGATTGTACACACCAGTGGCCTAACTAAATTTTTACAGAAACAGTAAAATTTATTGGGTTTTATTTGTTCTACAGATAGAAAATACGTTCAATTATCAGGAATTTTATGGTTGATGGGTTATGAGAAGTTTTTTTAGATCCATTTTAACGATTGTACGTACCTACCAGTGGCGTAACTGTAATTCTTCAGAAACTCTATTTTAAAATTTATTACCTAGATTTAACTTATTTTAGGGATAGTAGATAGATACTTTTAAATAACAGGCCTTCTGAAGATATTCATTAATTAATATACAATTATTTATTATCGTATTTTATAAAATAATTTATTAATATGATAATAATAAAAAGTTTTCGAAAAAAATCTGTTAATGGAAACGGTCTTAAAAAGAAATTATTTTTTATTCTAAAAACGTAGTCAAAAATACAGGGGCTAATAAAAAAAAAAATTTTTTTGTTAAATCCAAAAGAAGAAATAGGTATCTATGTGTAGTTATTAGACAAGATGAGAAAGAGGTAGCCAGCTTTATGTGTGTTTGAACCATACACGTATGTCTTTCTCGTTGAATAAGTAGAGAAACATAAATTCACCACTTTAGTTCGTTGTTTTACTGTTCGGGAGATTGTAGTATTATCTCGTTCCGATCATTGCTAAAGAGCGGCACAAAACAAGAAGAGAAAATGTACAAGTACATGTTAAAGCCGATTAGTAAAAATCGAAAATTTAAATACTGACTAGACTAGAAAATAATTTAAAATACATACTTGAATAGTAGCTAGTGAAAGAACAGTGTGAGGGGTAAGGCTAAAATCCTCCACGCGTGTGGCTGAACTTTAAATGTTTCATAAATTACTTCATACGTACACATATGTATAATTAGCATGAGGGTTAAACTCATATTTGACCCATTTAATTTTATTGTTAGTGTATTATTTTTCTGCACTGTACAAACCAATATACCTACGTAACAATGGCAATTGAATTATAATTTTTGGCGCACGCCGCTCTGCTAAACGATGTTGCCAAACGTTCCAGAAAATAATTAACTAGGTATCAAACAAAAATTGTAATTATTGCAGTTTTCTTAAACGATTTAGTTAAACTCGTATAGTAGTACCTGAGTGGTTACTCGCTATAATTATTGCAGCCACATTAACCTCCCTTTTTCGCAAATAGAAATAAAGGCTTTTATAGATACAGTAGAATTATTTTATTATTTCCATCACGTGGCCTGAATGAGGCGTATGAATAAAATCGTACATATATGTCAAATATTGACAGATGGTTGACAGTGTAAAATTATAGGTTATGTTTTGTATAAAATTAGTTGACGTACCTACTGTAGATAACAAAAAAATATAAAAACAGTATATTTGCAGACCATTGTATGACAATGAATGTCAGAAATACAATATATAATATATAAAAAATATAGGTATGTCCCATTTTTAAATGAACAAAAAAAGACTTTTAGGCAAGGTGTGTACACAATCACAGAAAATGTCAAATCTGACAACCAGTTCTAACCCAATAAATAAATATCATATATCTTAATACTTTGTTTTTCTTGTGCATTAAAACGAGAACGTTCATGTTCCAAAAACAAAGACAAATCTTCCACTTAAACCAAGAAGAATAAATTATATGATGGAAATGTTACAATAATTCTACTATATATCCCTGCGAACACAGCTGCTATGTAAATTGCATAACTTGAAAGATTTTCTTTTGCCACGTTTTGTCACAAAATTAAATAATAAAAAATAAATAAACGTAATTGTTTTGTTTGACCAGTCATTAAGTAGTACCTGATTTGTTACTCGCTGCAAATATTACAGCCAAAATTAACTCCCATATTTGTAAATAATAATACACAAATCTGTAACAACTACAAACCTGCGAACATATCTGTTATATAAGTTGCATAACTTGAATCAAATTGAAGTAATTAACGACAGGCCATCATTGTAGGATTAATAATTAAAATACATTTATATTTTTTATATTGTTCTAATTGAAAAGAAAATATTTAGGCATTAATGTACCACCCACCGCTGAATAATATCTAATATATAAAATTCTCGTGTCACAATGTTAATTACCATACTCGGCTACTATCTATTTTTCAAACCCCTAAGTGATAAGGGTTGTCCACCCCTAACTTTTTATTTTTTGGACAAAATTTTTTATTTTTATTTTTTTATGATTTGGCATTAAAAAATACATATATTACCGTTAATTTTCACCCTTCTACCGCCAACCCCCATTTTTTAATAGCGATATTACGTAGTACTGTAATAATCTTCAACTGTCAGTGGTCGATAACTGATCAATTATTATCAATCGATTAGTCATCCCCGCCAGGCGTCTACTGATGTCACTACTCACCCAACAAACAGCACGGAGTGGGGATGAGAATGAAGCAGATTTTTTTAGAATGTTACAGGGAGTTCAAATATGTTCTAAGAAGTAAAAGAATGTTTTATTATAACATTTCAGAATGATTTGGCAATGTTCAAGAATGTTCCAGAATCTTGAAGATCATTCAAGAATGTTAAAAAAAGTTAGAAAATGTTTTGAATAATTGTGGGATGTTCTGGATAGTTCTAAATTCGCGAATGTTCTAGAATGTTCCATCAAACGTGTATAAAAAATTGTAAGTACATTACGATGTACCAATAGTTGATAATTAGTTATCGATTTGGCAACGGTGTACTACGACAAAAGTTCGCCAATCCCTTTCATCCCCCGCGTCAAGATCAGTTCAACCTGCACACCCCTCTTCCACTCACCCTTACACCATACATACAGCCGACGCTTTGAACCCGATTTGATACACTCATGAATAATACATTACCTGACTTTAGGCGCTGTTTTATAATCTAATTTCGTTAAATTAAATTGTAGCTAAGGCAGCTTTTAAAATGTTAGAAGCGTATTATTATTGTTCTAACAAAAACTTATCGACAACGAAAACCGTTTATCTTAACTTTCTGAAATTTTAGTAATTTACACTATCAAAAAGTACTGTTGTTAAATTAAATATTCCCCAATTTTTTGGGAACACATAGGTGCTGGAATTTAAAATTCATATACTTACCTAGGTACATAGTACCATTTTAGCTCATGGACTGGATCATGTAAAAAAGGCTATAAAACTACCACAACCTGTATACACAACTGATTATATTGTATTTAATTTATAAATGACAACTAATATTTAAAAAAGATGACAATAATATTTGTCTCGTTACACATTTAATTAGAAGGACAAGAATTTATTACGAACATTAATATTATCTCGTAAGCCTGTTAATTAAAATGTCACAAACAGATCTCCAGACACTGGCTCAATATCTATGTAATGTAAATACAAATACGTTTGCACCAGATATGCTCGATTATTATTGTAAATCAAAATTGAATGATACGTACTTAGTTTATACAAGTATTAATTAAAACGTGGACGTCGAAACATATTCTTACTTTTTTGGACAAAACTTTTGTGAATTCCTTTTTCAACATTTTGGTTCTGCCCAGTGGCGGCTCGTGGTCGAATACGAAGGAGGTTCACAAATTTAATAACATGTAGGTAATATCAGAACATGAAGCGTATTTCATGATGTTGTAAATGCACCGCAGGTGAAGATTTTTAATATTTTTAGGAGAAACAAATACTTATGGCATTTAATAATACAATAAATAAAAACCTTACGTTTACTTATATAGGAAATCCATTCGTCTATGTTTTGAATAAGCAAACAAACTCAACAGGATTACCGGCAAAAATCAGGCACGGAAAGCAAAATAATGCGTTTAATTTATTACACCCACACAACCACGAAGTTTTTTTATACGGTTCTACTTTAAACACACGTTTGAACTTTTTATCTTTTAAGGTACACTCTTGTATCAGCTGTAGTTTTGGGCGAGGTGGACCCCTTTTCTTTATTTCGAAAGGATTTTGAAAATTATTTGAATTTTCTTTAATATATTTTACCGAACACGACTCCATCTTTTACGTAATATTTTAATTAACACGTATTGTGCAATAAATTGTGCGTCATTTACAATTAGTGGACTTTGAACTGAAATCTGAACATGCTTCTGAACATAATTTTTTTTACTATCGGTTCCTACCAACACTAGCTTCCAGAGCCTTTAAAAATGACTCGTACAGGACATTTTCACCAGGTGGCAGGCTAACCGAAGTTGCAAAACCCTGGCAGAGTGTCGGGTAGCCGTGCCGACGTAGCACGACATTATTCCGGCTGATTCCGGCTTCTCGTGCAGTGCACCTAAACGCTGTATGTTGAGTGTATTTTATCTTCCATTTCACGCGTCCGACTACCTCTCTCTCTAACACATGGACATCAAACGGAGTATCGCTCACGTGATATGTTCAGAATCAAAACTTGAACTAAAAAGTTAGGTGAAGTCGTCAGCGACACAACAAAAATTTAAATATTTTCTATGGGTTACGGGTTGGTGTTTTGTAACTATGAACTATGAAATGGTAAAAGAGATGTATATTATACGATAATCATCAATAATATAATAAATATTAAAAGGATAAAATTATATGGTGTAACTAGTTCAATTTTTAAGGCGGTTCACTGAACAAATGGACCTACAGTAAAACCGCCACTGGTTCTGCCAGTGATTGGAACTGTAAGACAATAATATCCAAGTAAGCATGCGTTTTGACAGAATATTGATTCCCAGCAAAATTACACCAATAAATTATTTTATTTTCATTATTAATTCACATAGCGTGTCTTACATATCAAATTTTATTGAAATAGCACGATCAATCTTTCAGAAAACTGTACTCATTAAGAACTCTTGTCAGAAATCATCGATGCAAAAGGTTTATTTCTTATCCAAAACTGTTGTAGTTATCGATTTTTAATAATGGACAAAAACTGAAGTTAAAACATGTACTTTTTATAAAACAATTTTTGAAGTAAAACTTCTTTGGGCTCGATGAGAGTAAAATCTCAAGGCCATGAAACGACACGTTTTGTAACGTTCGTCTTACGAAAGGCGCGCATGCGCATATCGGTATTACAGTCAGCTGTTAGTGACCGGCATCTCATAGCAGTTATATTACAGTAAGTGTATTACAGTAAATGTTTATTTAACAACAATTAATATTTATTTAAGAGTATTATTATGTATTAATTTTAATTCCTTCTAGTTATTGATAGTTTACGGTTTCTTAAGCACTTGGAAAAATAAACGGAGGCGAAAAAAATTTGATGTATGTGTGTTTTCATTTTTAAAACATAAATCCTGAAAATTCTCGTACTCTCTCTTCCTTTCACCAAACATTACTTATTCGTTATAAAGGTACAGGGATCGCCAAAGAAGTTTCACTTCTTTCACGTGTACTGAGTTGCACGTGTTTTAACTTTCTTAAAGTTATTAATCAACCCTCTTAAGAAGCTTAGAACAATTATATCTAAGGCTGGGGGTAGTCTACACCCTTGTCGTAGTATAAGAACATTGATTTATTTATATTTCAGAAACTAGTAGAGTTACAGAAATTTCTATGTGCTAACTTTTATTAAAATTAACAAAAAAAAAACCGGTAATATTTATATATATAAATGCAATTAAATAGACTTATTGATTCCAGTAAGATGTGGTTGCTCCATGTCCACGGAGTTTCGAAACACCCTGAATATGTAAAGCTTTCCACTATTGTATAAAGTAATACTTCAAGAATTTTTTATTATAACAACAGTGTCTACGCCACTGGAATTTACTTAAATACACTTCTTACGACACGACAATTATATTATTATCTGCTTTAGTTTTTATGTTGATTGGTACCTTGATCCGTTTTTTTTTCTTTTTTTATTAATAGTTAAAAACCTGTCTACGTACATACCACTTTCCTTGGAGCTTTAAGTAGATTATTTGAATTCTAATTTTAATTTTCCTATTTTTAATAGTAGGCCATGAACGAGGTAAAATAAAATTAAACGGTTTTAAAACAATTCTTCCGAAATTACGAAATCTCTATTGTAACTAACACATAAAAGAGAATACATAAAAGTGTACCAATGTGTAAAAAAAATTTCTTTAGTAATAAAAATTTGTTTACTTATTGACATAAAAATTGAAAATTCGATAACAATTTTTTTATATATTCGTCGTATTTACGAATGAGATATGAAATAGGTACAGAAAATCAAAATAAAAGAAAGTGTGCTGGGGGTCACCTACCTAATGGCTCCTCCCAATTGTTGAAGAATTTAATATTTACACTAAATATTATCAGGAAAAGTGAGCCAAAAAATATTAAATTTAGTTAATACAATAATTTGTATAAAAAAAATTAAAGAGCAGCTATTATACATATAAAGGCAAAATTATTTATATAAATGTTAATGAATAATCAAATAAATTTGTAGGGAATTCTGTATATGTACTGGCGGACTCGGGTATAACGAACACAAGTGGCTAAGAATTTATTATCAAAAACGTTCCTTAGTGTTCGTTATATCCAAGTAATAATAGCGCTTGTTTAAATGGAATGCAATTTTATTCTTTAAATTTTATTTGTCAGAATAAAGTGTTCGTTATAACCGACACATCGACTGTATTTTGGTTCGATCTTCAGAATACAATCGAATTCAGTTGTAACGAACAAAAGCTTGCAGCGAGTGAAATTTAAAGATCAAAGGTAATTTTTTAATTGCTGACAATATTGACGAACACCCGTCTATAACAAACAAAATTCTTGCTATGTATCTTCGTGCTGTTTTTTAGATTCTGAGCATTTTGTTTGAACGTTTATAATTTATTTCTTGCAAGTAATAAAACAATTTTATACGGCTATGGCAGTTTCTATTTTAGATGACATTTCTTTACTTTTTAGCTTTCAAATATGCACCGCAGAGTTTTATTAGGTGGTTGCGTGTTCTGTAAATATACTTTAAAAGGTTTTCTATTCGGTGGCATGTCATGTCGACTACTAGAGGTAGTAATAATAAATTTTAGCGATTAAACTTTTCATTTTCTAAGGTAGTTTGTCGTTCAAAACCTAATCACCATGTTCTACAATTATATATGTGTACGTTCACGACCCGATAAAAATGCTAAGTGGTCGGATATTACGAACCCTTATTATTTGTATACAATGTTTGTAATATGTCACCTATCTACCAACCCATATAACTACTAGTTTTATAATTGAATTATAGCTGTAAGTATTCGTTTTTTAACACATACAGTCGATGTTGGTTATAACGAACAATGAGCTAAAAATTATGTTCGCTACACCCGGTGGTCATTATTAATCAACAGAATTATAATAAGGTTATAGCTAAAAGTACTCGTATTATAATTTTTAAACATATATAGTAAAATCCGGTTATAATGAACAAGAATATATGAGTGATTATACAAAAGTTGGGTAATTCTTGAGGATATTTTGTTGACTATAGTTATTAAATCAAATTTCTACAAATTCGGGTGTATATGATGGCTAATCTAATGAATATGTCGGAACAGGCATAATTTCTCGATTGGTAGTATTTACTTGATTATTATCCATGATAATTAAAATAACAAGAACACTGAGTACAACTGGACATATTAACAATCTTTCAATTTTATTACAAGTCGAAAACGAATACACGGGCTGTCCGTTCTATTTCGCAGTCAATACCGAAGTCCTCTTCAGCCGCCCCCTGCGGCAGGGATCATGCCAACACATGGCCCCCTTTTCCTAAATTTCTCAGAAACACCACTACAGGACAGCCCGTGTCTACGTTCGATGATCTCACTCGTCATCTCGACTTTAAACATGGTTTCTAAATCTTATTATTCTGCTAATACAAACAATATCAACATCTGTAACCTAATAGCCTTTTAAAAAGGAACATGCACTAAACTTAAGGGTGACAGTAAATTGTGCCTCTATGTCACCATAAATAAGAAATAATCGCCTTCAGGCGCCATCTCCGACACGGCCATCCTGACAAATCACACGTCCTCGTGTGTGAAATCTACAATTGAATAACACCTGATCTAACATTAAACAGTTTACATTAATTCAAAATAGTTATAGTGCAATATCGACCTCGTACTTCGATTAAATCTTTGTTTTTACACGTTACTACTATTATAATCAACATTATTACCAATACATATGCCAGTCATGATCCCTTCATTGTTGGTACTCACAAGATGAAAAACGACTTCACATGATGCCCTCCGCATCACTCAATCTCCTCATGAGATACCGAGTCCCCGCCACATTATCAGCCACGCATCACGCCCTGAACAGACCATAACAATGGACTGCAGTTATGACTATGACCTGACAAGTGGTGCGACTCCACATTGCGACTTTTCGCAACCTGAGTATACAACTCACTACGAGGACCTTACCGCCTCACTGAGGATCTACCACCTCACTACTCATCTGAGGATCTACCACCTCAGGACCCACGTTTGAGGATCTACCACCTCACAACTCATCTGAGGATCTACCACCTCAGGCTCACAACTCATCTGAGGATCTACCACCTCAGGACTCACGTTTGAGGGTCTACCACCTCACAACTCATCTGAGGATCTACCACCTCAGGACTCACGTTTGAGGATCTACCACCTCACAACTCATCTGAGGATCTACCACCTCACAACTCATCTGAGGATCTACCACCTCAGGCTCACATTTGAGGTCTCTGCCTCCTCGTCGTTTTCATCACAAATATCCAACTAGACGGGCACATGACTCAGGCAACTTTCTCACACTATCATGAGATTATTCATAAACTATATTATTATTAGGCACAGATTTAATCAAGTACTTGTCATCTTTGTGAACTTCTATTACATTGAATGGACTCTGAAACTTTGGTGAAGCTGACAGTTAAAACCGTTTATGAGGCATCGTTTAGAACAAATACCGGCTATATTGACCAAAATCAAAGGTCTCGGCTGAATGCCTTATGATCGCTTTATCAAAAACATTGCGTTTTACGATATTGCTTAATACGACATACCGCACTAAGCTACTACATTTAATTAATATCTTCGGGGAATTAAACAAGCTGTATTGTAAACAATTTGAATAGGTAACAATATCCACATCTGGTACCTTATAATGGTCAATGGCTGTTATCAGGATTGCCAAAGTAAATAAAAACGTATCGAGTTTAGGCACTTTTGTAATAATTAGAAACACAATACACGTGTGTTGTAAACTTTTGTCAGGACAATGACAGATCAAAATCAGCGTTAATAACAATAAAAGATCGTGACTTGTGTCTTTCTTCTTAACATGTTAACAAGCAACCCTAACAACCTACCAGCACCAGTTGGGGTTCCAACTCTTTTGTAATCGTTACTATTGATTTAACACACGTTTATCTTTTGGTTTCGTCGCCAATATTAAAGCTACACGTGCATGCAATATAATCAAAGTCTGCTTCTTCATATCTCTTCAGTCGTTGTTTTCTGTACACAAGACGCACCAAAATATATTGTCAAGTTATTTGTGAGACTTTTGACATGTCGAAAAGAAAAAGAAAACAAATTGATATCCAACAAAATTCGCGTTTAAGAATAACATCACCGGTTATTACAACTATTGGTTTTTATGACCAAACACGAGTAGTACCCTCGACGTCGCTGTAATCGATTCTGGTTGTAGTTTGAATACGTCCCTTTTCTTAACTAGCAAAATAGGGCCAGCGAAAGATGAATAACTAGGACAAATAACACTAGCATGGAATAACTAGTCAATGAATTGTATTTCAAGTTCGCCGCTAATTACGCGGATATCCTTTATAAATTACGATGAATTAAAATTCCCTTAAGATCGACAATCATTTTGGCTTGTCGGTGACAAGTCATTCGGTATCTATTTGATTAAGATCGACTGTTTAACTTGGCTTATGGCAAACATCCACTACTTTAATTTGAACTAGTAAAGGCGTCTGAAGTTATCTTTACATTAAAACCTTAGTTTGAAATATCACATTTAAGATAATAATCTGATACAAAATGAAACAAAACTTCCCAAAATATAACCACTAATGTTTCTATCTTATAGGATTTGCAATCTACACTCAACAATACCTTGTCAACCCATATAAAAATCACGACATTACTAAAAACCTGTCAGAAAACTTTCCGACTGTACATCCTTTAATAAATGAGCATCCTGCTCCAAAATCAAAATAAAAATGGAAACGACTCACCGGGATGTATAACCAAACCTTTGAGGCTCCAACAACTGTGCACATACTGGCACATCCTTCATGTTTCCTACTATTCTCACCGCTGGTAGATGGACCAGCTTCATTAGGACACTTTCCAGCTATAAAGCAACTAATTCCACAATTTAAACACACCACTTCCTTATAGAATAATAATGCGGGGTCTCCATGAGACTGATGCACTGATAATGGTAACTTCGCACTTTCCTTCATCGAATTGCACTCTTTTACTTTGTGTCCGATTTTCCCACAAAAATTACACTTCACAGAAAACTGTAGACGTTTAGCTCACTACATGGAAAGATCTTCGTGGGTTGTTGCAATTCTTCGTTCAGTGTCTGTGAACGAAAACGCTTTTAATTCCTTTTATAACTGGCTTCTGGTTTTGATTTCCGTTGTAAAATCCTACACTTGTAACATGTAACGACGAATCAAACTATGCAGTATGCAGATACA